>VZTX01025408.1:0-22182 GCA_013400915.1 Pardalotus punctatus
ATATAGACACACATATATACATATACATAGGCACATATACATACACAGCCCTCTACATACATACATATATACCTATAAATACACGTATAAATGTGCATGCATACATATTTACATATATTTATATTTTTATATCGGGGGGTGTGTGTGGTACGGCCGTGTCTGAACACGCCCGTGCGCGTGCCCGTGTACACACGTGTGTATACGTGTGTAAACGTGTGTATACGTGTGTAAATGTGTGTATACGTGTAAATGTATAAATGTGTACATATGGAGGACACACACACACTCACACTCACACGCGCGCGTCCCCGTGCCCGCTCGGGCTCGCGCGCGCGCTCCCCGGCAGCCCCCCGGCGGATGACGTCACACCAACGGGGCCGGGCGCGCCCGCGCTGGCGCGCGGCCAGGGTGACGTCATCGGCTCCGCCGTTCCGCCCCCCGCTGACACCACGTGACGCGGCTCCATTGAGAAAACGCCGTCCCGCCGGCGCGGCCCCGATATAAGGCGGGAGCGGCCGAGCGAGGCCGGGACACCGGGACACTCGGGGACAGCGGCACCTCCGCGCACACCGCCCTGCCCTTCCCTTCTCAGCCCAGCCATGGTGAACCTGCGGGTGTGCGCGCTGGAGTGCGAGGCGCTGCGGGGGCTGCTGCAGGAGCGCGGCTCGCAGTGCCTCGTCCTCGACTGCCGCTCCTTCTTCTCCTTCAACGCCGCGCACATCCGCGGCTCCTGCAACGTCCGCCTGAGCACCATCGTGCGGCGCCGCGCCAAGGGCGCGCTGGCGCTCGAGCACGTCGTGCCCAACGAGGAGCTGCGCGCCCGCCTGCGCCAGGGGCTCTTCCACACCGTGGTGCTGCTGGACGAGCGCAGCGCCGACCTGGAAATGCCCAAGCGCGACAGCACCATGCTGCTGGCGCTCGGCACCCTCTGCAGGGAGGCCCGCGGCGCCCGCATCTGCTTCCTCAAGGGTGAGTGGCCCCGCGGACGCCGGAGGGGCCGGGGGGGCCTGGCCGGGCTGCCCCGCTCTGCCCCCGGCCGCGCGGCGCTCACCCCGCGCCCCTCTCTCCGCTCTGCCCCCGCAGGAGGTTACGAAGCCTTCTCGTCCGCCTGCTCCGAGCTCTGCACCAAGCCGGCCGCCCCCGCCGGGCTCAGCCTGCCCCTGAGCGCCAGCCCCGCGCCCGGCAGCGCCGATTCGGGCTGCAGCTCCTGCGGGACCCCGCTCTACGACCAGGTGAGCGCCGGGGGGAGCGGGCGGAGCCGCCGCCGCGGGGAGCGGAGCGGGCGCTGCCGCGGAGCACCGGGCGGGGGTAACCGGTGCCGTGTCCTCTCTGTTGCAGGGCGGGCCCGTGGAAATCCTGCCGTTCCTGTACCTGGGAAGCGCCTACCACGCCTCCCGCAAGGACATGCTGGACGCTTTGGGGATCACGGCGTTAATCAATGTCTCGGCCAACTGCCCAAATCACTTCGAAGGGCACTACCAGTATAAAAGTATCCCCGTGGAGGACAACCACAAGGCAGATATCAGCTCCTGGTTCAACGAGGCGATCGATTTCATCGGTAAATGAGCTCCCTTTACAGTCTATGCTTTTTCTGGGTTAGTGTCCCCTGGGAAGTGATTTTTGGCATGGTTTTCCCCCAGTAAAAACTACATTTGAGACTGGGGAATCACATTCCACTGGGAAGATACACTCGGGAAACATTTCCATTAATTTAATTCTACTCTCAGGCATAATCTAAGCTTTGTAAAGCTGTTTGCAATCTTGATTCAAGAGGCAGTGGTCTTGCAGAAAAGTGAATTTAAGCGGATCAGAATTAAAGTAATCTTGCAAGACTGCTAAAGTGACCTGGAGGAGCTATTAGGATAATTGGAATTGGAGCCCAGAGTGAAAATAGCTGCTTTCCTCAGGACAAAGAATCCCTTTGTCTCAAAAGCTCCGGGTGCACCTCTTAGGCTAAGGAAGAGATGGATTAAAGAAATGTAAAACGGCAGCCTGTGCTTTTTCCCACCTCTGGAAGCAGTGGGACTTGTTTGCTAACTGTGTGCTTTGATTCTTTCAGACTCTGTGAAGAACGATGGAGGAAGGGTCTTTGTGCACTGCCAGGCTGGCATTTCCCGCTCAGCAACCATCTGCCTCGCTTATCTCATGCGGACCAACAGAGTCAAACTGGACGAAGCCTTCGAGTTTGTCAAGCAGAGGAGGAGCATCATCTCCCCAAATTTCAGCTTCATGGGGCAGCTGCTTCAGTTCGAGTCGCAGGTCCTTGCCCCCAACTGCTCGGCAGAAGCCGGGAGCCCCGCGATGGCAGTGTTGGACAGGGGGGCATCGACCACCACAGTCTTCAACTTCCCGGTCTCCATCCCAGTTCACACCACGTCCAGTGCTTTAAACTACCTTCAGAGCCCCATCACTACTTCTCCCAGCTGCTGAAAAGCAGGTGAAAGATGTGGCCAGGACTCACACTTGCTGTCTCAGAAGTGCAATAACTACAGGGACAGTGTCACCAGTCACTTGTTTTGTGGGGAGTCGTTCGTGTGTCCCAGAACGGTGTTGGAAATGGAGAGGAGCTCACCCAATGCCAGAGAAACCAGGTGTTTCTGACTTCTCAAGCAAATACCTGGATGTCTACACACATCAAAGGACACTGGCTCTTCCTGAGCTGTCCCTCCTTGTCTTCTGTCTGTCCTAAGCCTGCTCCATGTTTAGTAGCATGCTAACCAGTATTCCCATTCCTGGACACTCTGAGCAACACTGATGCTGTCTCCTTTTATATGACAGTCCTATTTATTTATTTTTACATTAGTGCATTGTTGTCAGGTTTCTGTTTTGTTTTGCCTTCACAAATGTAAAGTTTCATTTCTAGAGAAACAAAATACCTCAGCATTTTTTGGTACTATAATCCTGTGTGTGTATATCTGTCAGCTCTTCTTGTTTCCCAAGCACTGACATGAAAGCACCAGGCGAGTGCTTTTTTTTGAGTTGCCAAGGGTTGTACGTTTGCTGATTTATTTATGATGTGAAATAATATATTTCTTCCTATGAAGACATAGTTTTGTTACATGATTATTATAACTTTTTTTATACAAACGGAATAAATTATGATATTTCTATTGATCTGGATTATATATTCTTTAAAATACTGCATTTCACTGTCCCAAAACTCATGTGGAAGCTCCCTGGTGGAGAGTTGTAATTTTCAACTCTGCTGGCCTCGGGTCTTGACTGAGAAAAATGGGTTTAAACAATGTAATTGACTAGAAACTACTGCAGGTTCTTAACCTGAGCTTTTCTTTGTCCCCATGTAATTGTGTGCAGTGGCAGTGAGCCAAGGATGGTTTCTTAGCTGGGAGTGGATTTGGCTGCCCTGGTGGCTGTAAGAGTTTGAACCAGCTGAGGCTTGGGCACTGGGCTGCAGTGAATTTAAAATAGTCCTTCTCCTAAGAAGGAGGAATAAGCTTCCTTATTCCTTGTTTGCTTTTAATGCTTGAAAGGTTAAGTCTAAAAATTAACCTGTTAGTAACAGATCTCTAAGGCTTGGCACAAACTCCCAAAGTGTTTTCTTTTTCTGTCCCCCCTCCTTAAATCCTTTTTGCAACTCAAACTGCCTCTGATGCCTGGAGTGAGGTATTTGAGATTGGGCTGGCTTGGGCTGTCTCTGTAAACAAATCAGGGCATGACAAGGGATCAGGTAACCAGCAAGTCACTGATTTTCTTACCCAGACCCAAATAAATTCTTTCCTGCTGGAGATTATCACTGGAGTGACTGGGATCGGGTGTTTCTGTTGGGCAATGAGGAGAGTTTATGTAGCTCAGTAAAAGCCAGGCCAGGAGCTGCAGGGTGATGGGCAGCAAAGGGTGCAGGGTTAATGCTGGGTCCTGGGACAGAACTGCACCTCTCCATGGGCTCTGTGGGGCAGGGCAGCATCCCTGCTGGAGCATCCCTGCCCAGGGAAGCTGATGGGTGTGGATGCAGCTGGAAGCTTGATTTCCCAGGCAGGGTAATGCTGGTGACAGGGAGAGGGATGCTGAGGGAACAGGAGGACTCTGCGTTTCCCATATCTGGAGCCACCAGTCCTTGGATATCTGACATTCAAAGAGTCAGATCCAACTTTTGCCACATCAAAAATGGCTCTGCTCAGGCACACACAGCAGGTCATGACTGTAAAATCAAGGAATTTTAGCAGTTGTGATCTTAAGTTTGTAGGGAAATATTTTTGCGAGTATAAAGCGGTTGTGCTCTCATCGCATAACATGATGAGCAAAGCACCAGAAACTCCTGCTGTAATCCTGCAAGTTACCTGGGGTATTAATGGTGCTAAAATCCAGGACTCTTCTCCTGGGAGAAGGTGCCCTTGAAGGACGGGATGATGCACTGCTGCCTCTGAAGTTGTTCCCCGTGAGCTGCCCCTCCGAAGCAGCTCTGCCGTCAGCACCGCGCGTCAGCCGTCACCGACTTTCAACCTGACACCGAGGGAGAAAAAAACCGGAGCAGCTAAAAGGAGGAGAGATCCCTGGGCGCTGAGAAATGAAGTTAGAAACTCTGATTTTCCTGAAGTGTACCTGAACCTCAAAGTGAATATCCCCCACAAAACCTGTCCTGTGCTGTAAATCCTGCAAAACCCCTTTGTCCATGGAAAATCCCCTGGCACGTTGAACCTGCCATTGCTGTCCTGATTAAGTATGCAAGACTGTCTCTGAATACGGGAGCCTTTTTACACCTGCAGTAAAGGGTGGAACAAACTTTCACCTTCAAAGCAAAGCAGAGCTTGTTCAGTGGAAAAATACAACCTTGGCAGCCCTGGCCATGCAACTGATAAAAAAAAATCCTGCCTGTTAATCGCAATTCAAACAGAAATCCGCTCCCTGTCAGCCGCGGGAGCTTGTTTATGTGTTTCTTGGAACAATAAAACTCATTACCTGGCAGCAGATCAGCTTTTATAACCTAAGCAGGCACCTGACAGAGGGGTGCAAATAGAGCGATTCAGCACAAAGCCTGCTGTGAGCAGCCAGCCAGGGCAGCCGGGCTGCGCTCCCAGCGAGCCACCGACCCGCACTTCCAGCTCTGACATCCCATGCCCTTTTCCAAATCTTTATCAGGATCCTTCTGCTATTCCCTGTAATCCGACTCTGACGCTGCCCAGAGTCTCAGACTCCTGCGAACTTTTTGTGGATGGGATCGCACCCAGATCCCAAACTGCTCCCGGTGCAGACAAGGGGAGGACAAGGAGGGGAGAGAAATCAGAGTGAGCCTGCCAAATGTCACATCAGTGGGACGGTTTTGGGAAGATGGATGGGGTCAGCTGGGGGGTTTGCTGGGAGTGGTGAGGAAGGAGCAGGATGGCTGGCAAGGTGTGGGGCACAGGAGGAGGAGGATGCCTTGGTGGAAGAGCTGGGCTTAACTTTGTAGAAGAATTTTTACTTCTCACATCTTATTTATTGTCCCAGCTCTGCTGCTTTGTTGGATTGGAATATAAAGGCACACTGTTCACCCCGGTTTGAGGATTTAAACTCCCTTTTCCCTGGCTCCTACATGAGCTGGCTGCCCCCTGTGCTAGCAGGACTCAGCTGAGACCTTCCCCTGGTGTCCAGTCCCCAGAATCCTGGCACACAGCAGGCGTGTGTGCGGCTTTCAGTTTATATAAATCCGTAGCTCTCCGGTTGCATACATCCCCATGGAAACCACGAGGAGTTTCCCCTCGCTGAGGACGGCGGTAACATCACTTCCTGCTGCTGACAAACCAATTTGTCATGAAGTGATAAAAAGGCATGGTTTGTGTTTGCAGGAACTGGCTCCGGGCTTTGTTCCTCCCCAGCCAGAGGCTGCTCACCCGCCCCGAAGGCAAACAATGGCCATTGTGTGGCGTGCAGAGCAGGGATGGGGACACACGGACAAACCCTTCGGGTCCCCAAGATGCCACGGCACGGGCACTGACACCCCCGAAGTTATAAAGAGAACACAAATCCTGCCAGCACGTAGCACAGCAGCCACGGACGTGTCCCCACAGCCCAGGGGTGTCCCTGGCCAGCCCACACCGGGACACGGCACAGGAGCCCTGTGTAATCCCCCCAGCAAGATGCAATACTCAGGGGACACAGCCTACCCAGTTATCACATGACACACAGACCCAGAGCTCCAGATTAGACGTGTCTTGGGTAATCCCCTTGTCTCAAAGCTTTTGCCTTTTGTAAACAGCGAGGTGCAGGGTGTACTCAGGCTTAGGGACTATCCTGAATTAGTCACCCCCAGGATCAGACTCGCAGGGCCACAAGGATGTGTGATGCCATTACGCTGAAAAAAAGAACATTACATCCAGATCACACGCAGGCAAATTTTGTTGGCCCAGTTACCACCTGGGTTTTTTCCTCTGCTTGGCTCCAGGGTAGCAGAAAGGACACTGAGAGTTGCTTGGAGGTGGTGTTTAAGTGCAGCCCTGCAGACCCCACTCCACAGTCACAGTGGGATGGGGAAGGAGAAAAGGTTGTGGAGTGTGACTGTCACAGTGTGGTGAGAAATCACCACACCTCCCACCCCATCTAAACCTTTTTCTTATCCTTTTGCTGGTCCGGCAGCAATGTCTGTGAGAGACCCAGTACAGCCCGTGAGACTCTGCCCAGCGCTTTGGCTTCCCCAAATCTGTTCCCATCCGAGGCTGGCAGGAGCTTGGGAACACAGCTAAACCAGGCTCAAATCCACTCATGCTGAAAAAAAAAATTAGCTACGAGGTTTGTGCCATGTGGGGCTTCCCACTCCTCTCTCTTGACTACAGGGCAGAGCCAGAGGCCACAGCTGATGAGGGTTAGAGATCCAGGAGTGGCACGGCTCAGGTGGACCTTGCTAGCACCAACCAAGGGTCTGAAATGTTAAATGGGCCCGAGGTATTAAAGGAGAGACTGGGGAGAAGCAAAATTTTCCGGCATTGCTGGGAGGACTTGGACCTGGCTGAGACTGTGGCCGTGCGACTCTGAGCACAAACTCCAAGGGATGAACCCAGGTACCTGAGGGGAAGCAGCCAAGGTGCTCCGCTGCTGGGCTGGGGAAAGAATTCCTGGTTTTGAGAGCGGTTTCCCATTTTGGAAGTGCAGTTGTACAAACCTGTGCCTGCCCCGAGCGTGCTGCCAAGGTCCTACCTGCGCCTGGCACTGTTAGTCTGGCACAGAGCAAGCTGGCTCTGTTATTGTAAGAAAAGTGGCCAAAACTAGGGCAGAAAACAGCTTTGTTCTTTGTCCTTCCATGCTGTGGGCAGCCTGTCCTCCAGGTGTGGGTTGGTTTTTTTTCCCTCGCCGTGGGAGTTTTCATTCCCAGGGTTCTGTGGCTGCCCTGGGTGGCTGCTCTCCCCCCTGGCAGTGCCAGGCTGGCTGTGCTGAGCCCCCAGCGAGGGGCTGGGGGTGGCTGAGAGCCCCGGGAGGTTGGGCTGGGGGTTTCCTGCGCGGGGTTCTCGAGCTGCAGCGTTTACACGCGTTGTTTCCTGCGAGCCGCGGCGATGACTCGCCCTGGGCTTCCCCTGCAGCCCTGGCACGCAGGGATGGGGTGAGCTCAGACACCGTGGGCAGCTTCCAGCTCCCCTTGGGCATGGGGTGGCCGTGGGCGAGCTCCAGGTGGGCACTCGGCGGTGATGTGCTGCCGGTTTGGGGTCTGAGGTGTTTTGAGAGCCGAAAGGGAAGATGCTCGTGGTTTTACCTGGTGTATGGGAGCAGGGATGAAGCCCAGCTGGTAACAACAGGCACCAGGAACCCCGTTAGATCTCCCCCAGGTTCTGCTCAGACTGGGTGAGTCAGGGCTGTGGGAGCGATAATTTCATCAGCCGGTTCTTTCCGGTCTCCTCATTGTCTACACCGTGTTGGGGCTATCACAAGGGCCACGGAAAATGCTTCATTTCTCAACGAAGGGTTCTGTATGACACCAGTGCCTCTCATTTCAGTACCTTTTCATCCCTAAACTATAGGCCATGTTTAAAAATAAGCTCCCAGAGGACTCTAATATGACGTAGTTACCTTCTAACTCAGTAACCACTTGGCTACAAATTAACAGGTTTTACTACACAGTATATATTTTTGAATTACAGTCTGTCTCAGAGCCAAATGTAACTCCCATCTGTACTAAAATAAGAAACTACAGTGTCATTTTTAGACTTCTAATTTTTGATATAATTTAATTTTATTTGAAAAGAGGGTTTTTTTTGTTCTCCAGCAGTTGTGGTAGAGATGGCTAATGAAGGCTTTTTCAGGTCTTTTACACACTAGAAAGAGGTGGTTTATTTTCAGTTTATTCTCGAAGTTTTTGTCAAAATAGGATCTATGGTAAAATTTTCACACATCAGTATCTCATTCTTCTTTCAAATCTTGTAAAGGTTTTGTTAATTGGCGGCTGGGTCATAGCACCATGTGGTTTTAATGGCAGGTTTTTCTAATTTAGGGAGGGTATAAACTGCAGATGTGCGTTAACTCTAATAGTCTGTCCTCATACTCTGTGATACTCGCAGACCAACTGGTAACTCCTGTCCTTTCTTGCCTGTTGCAATGAAATCTTGATGATTGCAGAGATGTATTTCAGGGATTTTTGGATGATAAAGATCTTAAAAATTACACCGATTGTTTGCAGTCCCCAATACATGTACAGTCTGCTCTCTGTGACAGGGACAGGAACCAGGAACGGCTGGCGCTGGGTCAGGGCAGGTTTGGGATGGAATTCAGGGCAAGGTTCTTCCCCCAGAGGTGCTGGCACTGCCCAGGCTCCCCAGGGAATGGGCACGGCCCCAGAGCTCCAGGAGCGTTTGGGCAGCGCTGCCAGGGATGGACAGGGTGGGATTGTTGGGGGGTCTGGGCAGGGCCAGGAGTTGCCCAGGATGATCCTGGGGGGTCCTTTCCAGCTCAGGATATTCTGTGATTGTCAGAATCCAGCTTGCATATAAAATACCAGACAAAAAGATGTGAACTCTGCTGCTTTTCAGAGATTTGACGTGCCCAGCGCTTGTTCCCATTACCCAGGGACACTGTTGATAGAAAAAAATGGCATAAACTCCGTGGCTGGTAGATCTTTCTATTTTAATCACTGAAGTGCTGGTTTAAATGTCACATTACAGGATGTTTTCTTGGTCTTTGTTGTTAAAACAAAGCCATGAGTCCCACACGTGTGGGCTGCGATAGCATCAGCTGTGACCTCGGGCTGTGTCTGGGCACACGAGGCATTTCCCCTCTGTCCCTGGGCTTTGCTGGGAGAGCAGAGCTCCTGAACCATGGTCTGGAGGGGAAATTTAGCTCAGTTGGACCGAAGAAATTGTTCTCTGTGAAGGTGGGGATGCCCTGGCACAGGGTGCCCAGAGGAGCTTTGGCTGCCCCTGGATCCCAGGAAGTGTCCAAGGCCAGGTTGGATGGGGCTTGGAGCACCCTGGGATAATGGAAGATTTTCCTGCCCATCACAGGGTTTGGAATGAGATGATTTTTGAGATCCTTTCCAACCCAGGCCATTCTGTGCTCCTGTAACCCCATCTGTGTGACGGCCTCTTCTCCCACTCCCAGCTCTAGGTGGGTCACACCTGGCACCTGAGGGCTGGAGATGACCTCTGGAAACACCTTTAGATGACCTCTGGAAACACCTTTAGATGACCTCTGGAAACACCTCTAGTCCTCAGTGATGGCTGAGAATGAGGAACCCAACATTTCAGGGCTCTCCAAGGCTCACTAATGCGACTGCAGTCCTCCCTGAGATCAGCACAGGGTGCTCGGAACACTTGAATTTGTCAAAATCGAAGCTCTGGGGCTGCTGTAGCTTGGCTGGAGCCTCTGTTCCCAGGCAAGGATGCTTTGAGCCGCAGGATTTGCGGCTGCCCTGGGAGCTGTGAGAGGAGCCAGCTGAACAACGGGATCGAACAATAGTTCCCACCCTTTCCTACTGACGGGGAGGAACAGAAGGGAACAAAGCTGTTCGCAAGGAGAAAAAAAAAATCCTTTCGGTCTTTCTTTCCGCTCTTCCGGCTCCATTAGGAGATTTTCCTCCCTCAGGGAGCCAGCAGACATCTCAGCACTGAGCAGCCCCCAAATTTCAGCACCTTTCCTCGTTTCTCTTGATCCTTTAAACGCCTGTCTGCAGGCGCCAGTGAAGATGGGTGTTTATAACCCCTTTTGTTCCTCTGTTTACAGCTTCCCTTCCAGGCTTTCGGGGACGGCTGACGTCAGGATGCTCCATTTGGGCTCCTCTGTACTTTTATCTGGTGTTAATGCCTTCCATGAGCCGCAGGAATGCGGAGCGTGGGGAGCGGGGTCCCGGGGAGGGCAGGGGGGAGCCGGCAGCGCTCAGTCGGGGGCAGCGCCGTGCTGCCCACCCTGCTGCCCCTGCCGGGCCCCCCTTGCTTTGCTGGGGAGCACCATGGTCATTTATGGCCTTGCGAGGGGAGGACCTGCCCCCTGGCACCGCGTCTGTCTGTCCTGGCAGCTGGCACAGCCCTGCGTGGCTCCACCAGAGCTATTTTTAAGGCGCCCGGGCTGCATCCCAAGGATAGCGTGCTCTATTCCTGGTGCAAAATGATCTTCCTGGGTGGGGGGGGGTGCAGAGTTTTGTTTTGTTTTTTTTTAATATGAAACTCATGGGTTTGGAGGCAGGGAGAGAGAGAAACAGCTGGGCACAACTGGAAGAGAGGCACGAGAAGAAGCAGGAGAGGTGGTGGCCGTGAAGGTCTCGTCCGGAGGGACAGCTCTGCTCTCCAGTGCTCCTTGCCAATGGTTCGCTCATGGATCAGGAATCAGAAAGGCCTGGGTTTGGTTTACAGCTGGGGTTTGTTGAGGACGCTGGAGGGCTTTGCATTTGTTTGAAATAGGCTGCTAGGGAAGTTTGAGATTCCAAAACATTTAATGAGGCTGCGAGGGATGAAGAGGGATGCTAAATGCAGAGCTGTAAACTCGCCGGTTGCTTTCGCCAATTTTGGACCCGTTTCTCCCTCCAGATCAACCAGATCTCAGGAGGAGCAGAATGCCATTTGTCCAGCAGGGCTTAAAGGAATTCCTAAAAAGAATCAATGGAAAGGAATTGTTGGTTTACTGTGTGCCTTGTAGTGATACCAAGAGGCACCGCAGGCTGCGTTATAGTGGGGATGTCACATTCCTGGGGCTGCAAAGGGAAAGCTCTGCTCCTGCCTCCAGCAGGCACGAGCCAGTTTCCATTCAGGAGCACAGTTTAACCCTTGGAGAAGAGGTGCTGATTCTGCATTGTTGTGCCCTTCCCACCATGCCATGAGTGGAGATAAAATATTGCCATGTCAGGAGCGGCACCAGTTGCTCTGGGCTGCTCATCTCTCAACTTGGCTTTCTACCAAATCGCCAGTCCTGGATCTGCCTAGAGGTCCCCATCTCCCCACCCTCCTCCTCCTCCCCTCCAAGCCAGTAGTGGGTGTTTGAAAGGTACCTCAAGAGATGGGAAATGGCTTTGCAAGGAGTGTGGTGGCAGCTGGGCTGCCGCTTGTCCCGGCCAGAGACGCAGGGCGGTGTTTGCAGAGGGGCTGCGCTGTTTGTCCCGTTGCCTGGTGGCTGCTGTGATCTGTTTATCCTCTTCCTGAGCTGCAGGAACTGCTGTTCCCTCGTGCTGTAGAGTTCAGGCAAGGTGCTGGAGCTCACTGGCTATAAAAAGTGGTGGCCCAGCTGCTGTGCTGAGCACTCTGTGGGAGCAGCTTTGCATCCGGGGGTGCAGAGCCTGTGGGACAGCGTGGGTGGCTCAGGCTCAGGCTCTGCTCCCAGGCAACAAGTGACATGGGACAATAGGAAATGACCTCAAGGTGTGCCGAGGGAGGCTCAGCTCGGACATCAGCAGGAATTTCTCCATGGAAAGGATGCTCAGACCTTGGCAGGGGCTGCCCAGGGGGGTTTGGAGTGCCCATCCCTGGAGGTGGCACTCAGAGCTCTGGGCTGGGGACAAGGTGGGGATGGGGCACAGGCTGGACTCGATGGCCTTGGAGGTCTTTTCCACGCTCAGTGATCCTGGGATTCTGTGATCACTGCCTGCACAGGAACTCATTGCTGGCACATTCGGATGTGTGGATCCATGCATTTCCTTCTTGCCCCGTTTCCCCTGGAGAGGGGCTGTTTTGTGGGATCCCGCTGCAGGAGCTGGAGCACAGGGGCTGTGTGAGCCTCCCTGCCCGGCGCAGTGACGTGGGTGCCGCAGGAAGGAACAGCGAGTTCCTGAGGGGACATTCCTGCCATAGCTGTGCGGGGCCCTGTCCCCTCCCTGCTCCCGTCTCCAGAGGCTGCTCCTGAAAGCCCTTTCCATGGCACCTTGCCAGGCCCCTATTGCCTTTCACACGCCAGGGTGGAAGCAAACTCCCCTCCCTGCCCCGGAGCCTTCACCCAGACACTTCTCCCAGCGGCTGTACTTTTCCAGAATGTGCAGGACTTTTCCAGAATGTGCAGGACAGAGCCCCACAGCTTCCTTGAGCGCTCCTGGAAAGCAGGAGGGAGGCACAGGCTGGTGCTTAAACACGGGCTCCCCACGAGTAGAAGCATCCACGTCCTGCCTTCACCCCTCTTTCTGCTCCTCAGTTGCTGATTAAGGTCTAATGAGTGTCCAGAGATTGCTTTTATAGAAATTACTTTAAAAGTCTGTTGTTCACTGCATTTTGCTCAGCTTTCTGCCTCCAAACATTCTCCTATTTGCAGCGTTTTTAATTTACCTCACAAGAACACAAATGATTTTTTTGGCCAGCAGTACTTCAGCTGCTGTAGGACAGTCAGAAAGGGGAGAGTGTGCTCATCCCTGCCCCATCTGCCTCGTGGGGCCGGGTCTGGTTCTGCCAGCTCTGCACAGCACCGGGGTGATGAGGCTGATCTTGGGTTCTGGGTATTTCTGCCCTAGATAGCCACAGCCCTGAGCTGTCTCAGGGATTTTTACCCGCACAACACACACCGGGTCCCTCTGAAATGCAGTGCTTGAGGCTGAAACTGAAAGTTCGGAGAGAATTAGTCACTGCCGTACCCTGGTAACGCTGGCAAAAACCAGCCTCAAACACGGCGCAGGCGAGGGTTTTGCAATCCCAGCAGCAGCAACAGCAGCCCTGCACCTCTCCTGTGGGGGGGAGCACCCCAGCCCCTTCCTCCTGCCCTGGGCACCCCACGGCGGTGGCAGGGGGGTGATGAGGGGCTGGGGCACAGCCCAGGGTCCTCCTTTGTAGCAGAGCCGGTCAGTCTGGGGTTTGTGCTGTGTTTGTGCCTTGGGGAACGGCAAACGCAGCCCTGAGCGCTGTGGGGATTGTTCCCACAGGGTATCAGACCCGTGGGGATGCTCTCCACCCACAGGGCTGTCAGTGCCAGAGAATTCCAGAATTGTTGAGGTTGGAAAAGCCCTCCAAATCCATCGTTGAGGTTGGAAAAGCCCTCCAAACCCATCGAGTCCAAGCTGTGCCCCATCCCCACCTTGTCCCCAGCCCGGAGCTCTGAGTGCCACCTCCAGGGATGGGCACTCCAAACCCCCCTGGGCAGCCCCTGCCAATGCTTAACAATCTTTTCAGTGATGAAATTCCTGCTGATGTCCAACCTGACCCTCCCCATGCCCAGCTTGAGGCTGTTTCCCCTTGTCCTCTCCCTGTTCATTGGGGGCAGAGGCCAAACCCCCATCTGGCTACAACCCATCTCAACCTCAGCTTGGAGGGTCCAAAAATTCACTCAGGAAGTTTTTGAGCTCAACTCCAGCTGTTTTGGTGTCATCGTTGGCCACAGCCTTCCCTGAAAAGTTTGAATCTCTTTGAAATGCGGAGCTGCTGCTTTGTTTCTCCCCTCTGGGGCTCTCTGCGGGGTTCTGGGGGTGCGAGGAGGGGGCTGTGGGGCAGGGGTGGCCCCACGCTGTCCCTGCAGTGCTGTGGGGCCGGTTTGGCTCGTTCCAGATCCGCAGGGTTCACGTCAGTGCTGGCAGTGGGAGCCGTGCTGTGCTTAACCACCACAAAACATAGCAACGGCACAGCAGCGCTGGCACCGGCGCAGAGGGAAAAAAATCATACAAAAATCAACACGAAACAAAACCAAACGGGTTTTTCAGGCTTGCCTGGCCTTCACAGAGCAGAAAAAGGCAAAGCTTCCAGGAAATGGCTGTGGGCCTGTGAAGGGGTTATTATGGATGCTCTGAAGAATCCCACCCCTTGCAGCAGGGAGTGTTTCAGGCTGTGCTGCTCTGGTTGGGGCACTTGGAGCCTCCCTGGCCCTGCTGTCCTTGGAACCGGCTGTGCAGGCAGGGCAGGAGCCTCGGCACTGCCTGTCCTGCTCTGCCTCCTGCACTGCCAGCTCTGACCCCATCACTGCCTTTGGGCACGGCTTGGAGCCTCTGGGCACAGATCTGCTGTCCCCCTGAGCCTTCACAGGACCGAGGGGAGGAGCAGGGGCTGAGTTACTGCCCCAGGAGAAGGTCACGATCACAGCCTGGTTGGGTTGGAAGGGATCTTAAAGCTCATCTCATTCCAACTCATCTCATGCCAACTCTGCCCCTGTCACAGACAGGGACTCCTCCGCTGGACCAGGTGCCTCAGAGCTCCATCCAGCCTGGCCTTGAAGGGCATTTCTAAGTCCTGGAATCCACTTCAGAAGAAGGGGCAAAGTTGCAGGGAGCTCCTGGGCGATGTGAACCCACATCTGTGTCACATCTGTCTCTGTCTGGTGTCCTGATCCCACCCTGAACTGAGGGAGCTCAGCAGGGGAACTGACCCACATCTGTAAGAGGAAAACAAGTCCTTGTGTGAGCAGACACCACCCTCCTAACCCCCAGCCCTTCCTGGGCAGGGCATTGTCCTGCACCTCATGCCAGGCCCTGCCACCCCAGAGGTCCCAGTGCTCCTCCAGAGCACGGGCACTGGGATCAGAGGTGCAGGACAGGCCCCTCGCTGAATGCAGGCTTGGCACAGGGAAGCTGATCATCCTCTGTGCGACCTCCTGGGAGAAACCTGAACGGTTTGAGGTGGCAGAGAAAAATGGGTGACAGAGAGTGGGTGCAGATGGGTCAGGGAAGGCAGCTCTGCCTGGATCCGTGGCTCAGATCAGAGTCCTGCCTTTGCTGTGGGTGGAAGCAACATGGCCAGGGAGGGAGGGATGCAGGGAGCCCTGGTGAGTCCGTGTGAGTGGCCCAGGACTGAGCAGCTGATGCCATGCAGCAGGAGCTGAGGTTAATGCTCTCATAATTAGCAGTAGAAAAAAATCCCAGGCGGTCCTTTAAGAGCCTGCTTGCACAACTGAGCTCTTGACCCTCCTGGCCATGCATTCCCAGGCTTGCTAAATGCTGCAGACCCGGCCGAGTCCTCCCGGTGCTCCTTGGCTGACTGACTGGACATTTATAGCCTCCCCCTCTGACTGCTGGGTCTCGTATTTTGAAGCAGTGCAAAGGAGGAGGATGGATCAGCTTTCCTTCTCTGCCTCCTCCCACATACCTTGGTCATGCTACCTCCAGCACTTCCCCTTCCCACACCAAGTGAGCTCTTGGCAGGTTACGTGTAGCCCACAGTGCTAATTTTATTTGCTGCTTGATCTTTTTTCTGGACTTTTCTGGCATTTGCTGGGTAAAGCAAGGCCCTGTCCTCAGCCCTGGGGGAGGTTTGTCCCAGCTGTGCTGTTTCTGTGTCACTTTTGCCATTGAAGAGCTCTTGGGGCTCTGTGTTCCCAGGATACTGGGAAACAGCTTGGACAACTTGAGGCTTTCAGAGTGAAACCCTGGATGCAAATCCAGGCTGCAGAGAGAAGCAGGGAGGAGAAAAGCAGGTTGTGACTCACTGACCTGCAGCTCCAGAGCCACGATGGGACATCACCCGGCCATCTGGAGCCTGGTAGGGAAGGATAAAACAACCCAGGTGGCTCTTCTCAACCAAAATTCTGCCATTTGGGGAGGAAATCTCTTCTGTGGCGGTGTGAAGGGGTGCCTGGGAGTCCCAGCAAGGTCCTGTTGAGTGGCCAGGGCACGTACCTGGGCTGTCAGTAAGCACGTTGTCACTGGGGAGACGTTGCGTCAGCGGTGGCCAGCGCAGAGGTGCCGCTGATCTCAGGCTCTTATTCACACTGCAGTCACTGCTGGGCTTTATCAGCGAGCTGAGTCTCCAGCACCTCTGCACAAAAGAAAGAGTGGACTGAGTCACCAAGTAACCTGTTAAAAATCACCCAGGAATCAATGGAGGAGAGAGAGGGATGGAAAGAAGTTGGGCTCAGGTTGCTTGAGTAACCCCAGCAGGCCCCAGGCACCAAATGTCAGTGCTTTTATCAGCTTCCACTCGCTCTGAAATATTCCTTAGCGTATTTTCCACTGTTTGTTTCCATTTGAAATGGGAGTCCACTAAATCCTGTGACTTGTGGGAGTGATGGGGTGACTCACGTTAAGCCAAAGCAGAAGTTGCTCTCAGACACCTCACACATCTGGACTTCCAGCGCCACGTCTTCTCGTGTAGCCCTGAAATCCGCAGCACCACCCTGCTCTTACATGGTCCTGAGGGATGTATCTGATGTTGTAAACAACGTATTTTCTAGGTATGATGAGAAAATGTCGTAAACAATGTATTTTCTAGGTATGATGAGAAAATGTCGTACCTGGATTTTCAGTCTGGTGGAAATGTAGGTGAGAACCTCCTTTAGTGTGATTTAAGTTGTGGTAACAAGAGTCGCAGAGAGATTCATCTCGTCTGGCTTTGCTGTCACATTAGCCAAAAGTTTTTTGGTTTTATTTTTAGTTTCCTTCTCATATGACAACCTCTAAAACAGCTGTGGCAAAAAGAGTAAATAAATAGCTGCCAGGAGTTTAAATAGGGCTACCTTGCTCATTGTGTTCTCTGGAAGGATCTTTTTCCTACAGAGAAATCTTTTTCCAGGCTGAATTTAAGGAACTGGGACACTCATCTGAATTCCTGGATATTGTGGGGCCACGATAGGGGTTACCTGAGCGGGCTGTGGGGAGCTGCCAGAGAGGTTTTCTGTGGATGAGGGAATTGGAGGAACGGGTCCAAGGAGCGTCTCTCACTGTGGACAGGCTGCAGACAGTGCCCAGAGTCCTCAGGGCAGTGCCTGTGCACCTGTCTGCATCCAGAGAACATGAAATTCCCAGGCCAGAAAAATGGGCACGCCCAGCCTTGAATGAGCTCTAGGGTGAAAAGAGACATAGAAATCATCCCGTGGTGCTCAGCCCAATAAATCCCGGAGCTGCGGTTGGGAGCTGTCTGCTACCGCTTCATTAACCGTGCCTAATTAGAGCGTGTTCCGAGTGTCTATTCTGTGTTCTGTGTGCCACCTGCTGGGCCACGGGCTCGGGTGGCTTGGGGACTGGGGGACAAAACCCGGGGACCAGGGTGGGGAACTGCCAGTGATGTCATCTCGTGTGGCCTTGCAGACGTGTGGGTTTTGGTTTGATTTCTTCTTTTGGTTTTCCGTGCTCTTATCAGATGACATTTAGGTGGGTATCGAGCTGCCAGCCGTGTCTGCCAGCTCTGCTGTGGCCTCGGCAGGGACATTTGTGCCCTCCCTGCCCACTCCTGGGCTGGGGAAGGCTGTTCACAGCAGGCAGGTGAGGGAAGTCTGCATCACCTCCCTCCTGCAGGGTCAGTGGTCACTGCAGAGGTCTTGTCCATATCGAAACACTTCCCAGAGTTTTCGACATCTTACAAAACACTCGAATGACATGAAAGCGGTCAGCTTTGTCTGGGGAAGACCCTGGAGTAGCTCGCTGGAAGGATATTATCCTTTCCTGGCTGTTGGTGGCTGTCTTGACACGGCTTTTGTGCAGCCAGAGCACCGTGATTCCCTTCCAGAGGCGAACTGGGAGGTACCGGCAGGGCTGGGGGTGTGCCTGGAACCACCAGGGCTCTCCAGGAGCTTCTTCCCACGGGCTAAACCGAGAGAAAAACTCCTCCACCCGTCCGACGGCTCTCGCCGGGACGATTTTCGCGAAAGCCATCGCTGTCGCAGCGGAGCCCGGTTCGCTCTGCTCCTGCTGCCGCAGGACGGGCGCTTTGCGGGGAGAAGCTCCCCTCTAGCGGGGGATGCTGGCAGCGGAGCTCCCGGAGAGGAGAGAGGCTGGAAAAACCTGGGGAACAGAATCTGGGGTGCTGTGACAGCGGCTGAACATGAGCCAGCAGCCGGGGGGGTCGGGCTCTGCTCCAGGGAACAGGGACAGGAGGAGAGGGAGCATCAGCAGGAATTTCCCCATGGAAAGGGTGCTCAGGGCTTGGCAGGGGCTGCCCAGGGGGGTTTGGAGTGCCCATCCCTGGAGGTGGCACTCAGAGCTCGGGGATGGGGCACAGGCTGGACTCGATGGGCTGGGAAGGCTTTTCCAACCTCTGTGGTTCTGTGAAATTCAAAGCTGAGGCATTTATTGTGTCTTTTCAAAACCAGCACGAGGGGGTCCATAACGGATTATATTTTCTGTAATAACAGCGGTGATGATGCAATTGAGCTGTCCAGTACAACACTTATAACTGTGTTTTCAGAGCATTAATTTTCATAACAATAATTGCCTGCTTAATTCCCATGGCATCCTGAGAGGCGAATTCAGTATTGTTATCTGCTTTTTACAGAGTGAGAAAATGCTGGAAAGGTAGGGGAAGAACATTGCCTGGTAAAGTCATCCAAGGTCAGGATTCAAGTGATGCTGGAGGGAGCCTCACTTGAATCAGCTGTGCTGATCTGTCACATCACTCAGCCGTTCTTCACAGAAAGAACAAAGTTTTCTTATTTTGCAAGTGGCCCTTAACAGAGCTGTGCACTGAAAAATGTGAAGTGATTGAATGTAAGTCTTTGCTCTTCAGTGCAGAGGGGGAGGCACTCAAAGCATCTCAGTTTTGGGTGAGATCATAGAATCATGGGATGGTTTGGCTTGGAATGGACTTTAAAGACCATTTAGTTCCAGCCCCGTGCCCTGGGCAGGGACATACCCTTAAAGTGTGGGATACAAACCCAGTCTGAGCACTGGGAAATGTGGGGGGCTGTGCCAGGATGAACTCTAAGTGACTGTGATGAAAATATTATTCCTCCTCTTCCCTGGGGACTGGGTTCTCTCCAGTTTGGGGACCAAAGTTTGTGAGGTGCTTTGAGATTTGCTGATAAAACTACTACAAAAGCAGATGAGTATTATTGCTCTTACTTCTTTAATCAGATTTTCAGGAAGGAAAATGTGTTTTTTTCAAGGATTACACTGCCAGAACCAAAAATATCCCTGCATTAGTGAGGGCTCGATCCTTGCTGCTACACACTGCTCCAAAGGGCATCTCCTGCATGTTTCCCAAGCATCTCTCTGGCAGCATAAGAAGACAGGGAATTTTGAGGGTTTCTCCATAAGCACCTGCTGAGCCCAGATGTGTCCTGGGCAATCTGTCCAGTGGTCTCCCTCTGCAAGGGCTGCTCTTGTTTGTGTGTTCTCTGCAGTGAATTATTCTTCCAGGGCCTGCAGAGCAAGGAGAGGAGAGGAATGCACAGCAGCATCTTTCTCCCCATGCAGCTGTGCCAGCCAAGTCATGGTGCAGATCCTGCGTCCCCAGAGCTCAGTGGGGAGAATTTAAGGGAGTTAAACCTCTCTTTGCTGAAGGGTTTTGGTTCCAGGCCCATAACACGTGTTGAGGGTTAGTCCTGCCTGACAGATTCTTGGTGGTCTTGGCATGGAATGGGCTGGTGAAGCTCAACTCAGGTCTCAGCAGAGACAGATGTTTGTGATTTAAAGAAATCATTGCCAGCCAGATTGCATGGAATGAAAAAGCTTTTCTTCAGGTCAGGATCGATGCATTTTGGCTCCAAATCTCCTTGGGAAATCTGTGCTCTTTGTGATATTTCAACTGTGGAAAAAACATTATGAAAATTTAGCCCAAGTGAGCCTTTGTCCAGAGCATGACCCTGACACAGGAAGAGTCCAGGATAATGCAGGGGCTATTTTGGGAGATGTGATGCTCAATAGCCCTTTCCCTGCTCAAGACAGTGCCAAACATTACAGGCCAATTCTAAACACCAACCACCCAACCCTCCCTGAGTGGTGTTACCCTTCCTTTATGAGGGGAAGCTGCAGGGAGGGATTAAAGGGGTTTGCCAACAGCTGCCCAAGAAAAGAGACAGCCTCTGCCAGAACATCATCTTGTGAACCTCTGTGCTGTGCCAGCAGGTGGGCAATGCCTCCCGAGAGCCCTGTCCCACAGGGGCTGGGCAGTGAGCAGTGGGAGTGAAACGGGAAGGTGCCACACAACTCCCCCGGGTCCCCTCTCAGGGTTTCACCTCTGTCCCTCAGAGCAGAGGTGGCTGTGGGACATCGTGTGAGCAGCCTGGTGTTCCTCCTCCTCCTGGGGACAGCCTGGTGGCTGCTAGAGCAGAGCTGGGAGAAGATGTAGATAAATGGGGGCTGCTCTGATCGCTGGGGAAGTCCTCGCCAGGAGGGCAGGGCTGAGATTGCGGCCCAGCTGCAGGAACAGGGCAGGTTTTGTGCAGCACCACCCCTGGGGCCCCTTGTCCTGGCAGCAGCAGCTCCGCACGTGCTGCCTCTGCACTCTGGTTCCCACTGCACCTGCTCAGGTGGAAGCAACGTCCCTGTTATTAGAGGGCTGGGAAAGCTGCTCCGTGTGCTACGCACCCTCCTCAGGAATGTGAGTGTGGCTGAGTGTTTTCTGGGAACGAACAGCGAGATGCCTTCTCCCTTTGCCTTTGAGAAAGTCAGAGAAATCGGTGCCTTTTTGTAGCGCTGGCTGGAGCTCCTGAGAGCTGCAGGTCCCGTCTGCCACCAGTCCCAACCTGCTCAGGATCTGCTGGGAACACTCAGCACTTCTGCCTTGTGCTGCTGTTATTCATTGGAAGGGACCCACAGGTTCATCCTGCACAGACCCCCCAACAATCCCACCCTGTCCACCCCTGGCAGCGCTGTCCAAATGCTCCTGGAGCTCTGGGGCCGTGCCCATTCCCTGGGGAGCCTGGACAGTGCCCAGCACCCTCTGGGGGAAGAATACCCTGGTACCCTTTTCCTGATACCCAACCAAAACCTCCCTCTGACCCAGCTCCAGCTGTTCCCTGGGTCCTGTTGCTGCTCACAGGAATTGGAGCCCCTGATGAGGTCTGACTTCAGTCTCCTGCAGGCTGCACTGGATTGGGATTGTTGTTACAGGGTTATTATTAGAAACCCAAGGCACACTAATGCCCCAACCCTGGTGATGAAGGACAATGAACTGCCTTGTGTGAGGACAGCACCGGCAGCTCAGGAGGCTGCTCTGAAGGTCGCTCAAGTACGAGGCTGGCTCAAGTCACATCGCTGGCACCTGAGGGAGGAGATAAAAAGTGCATTAGCAGCCAGATAAGGAGCATCCGCATGTCACTGTCACCCTCTGCTCACACTCGGGTGGGACATCCCTTCCCCAGCCTGACTCCCAGCCCGTAACCCTGGTGTCTGGTGTGGGCTCTGGGAAGGCAGCAGTGCTCTTGCAAAAGCATTGTGGTTCCCTTTCTGCTGGACTCAGCCCATTCCCAGGCTCCAAGCAGCAACCCATTTGTCTGTACATCATGTTCCCATTATTTTGTCCATGGTTTTCAGGGCAGGATGTGTTTTCATCTCTATTTCAGCAATTCAAAGCTGCTGGCACCCAGTAATGATGTTCTGGATGCAGCTGTGGAAGAGGAAATCGGCACTGGGACAAATGGTGGCCTCCCCACTGTCATTTTCCTTCTTTCTATTATTTCCAGGGGTGGCTGGGCTGCTGTGACAGTAGAAACACTCAGGAATTTCAAACCTTCTAATTTGCTCTTTTACTTCCTTCGAAGTCCATATAAGTCCTGTGCCAAATAGAAGAGTAAATGAGATAATGGGGAACAGAAGGCAGCAGGACTCATCCCAGCTATAAATCTACCAGCTCTGTGGCACGAGAGGACCACACACTACTTGGGATGGGGAGGAAATCCACACCCTGTTCTGTGGCATTGTCTCCTGACCTTTCCTGGGAGCAGCCGTGCCCTGGCACAGGTGACAGTGAGGGGACTGCTGTGCTGCGGGGCCGCGTTTTAAAGCCTTTCCAGAAAGGAAACAATTCCGCCTTGCTAGAGACCACGGAGAGGCCCTTCCGTTAATTCCATGTGTCCCCTTGCTGGTGTGGGTACAAGGATGGGAAGCTTTGGGATTGCCGGGGCCACGGCCGCAGCCCCGGGGCTGGACGGCAGCGGGGTGGGCACCCCCTCCGACGGCTGCACGGGTGCGGGCTGAGCCGAACGAACCCGGCTCGGCTGGACTCC
>VZTX01025409.1:0-71145 GCA_013400915.1 Pardalotus punctatus
AAAAAATATCCGAAGTGGTGTCGGGGGTCACATATCAGTTCTCTAACCAGATAAACCTCACAGCATAACAATTTGAATACTTGATTTAAAGAGGTGAAGAACGGGACTGCTATGGACAGAGAGCACTTGGTATAAAGAAATAGAGTTTTCATAGACACTCCATAATTAGTGTTCATGTTTATTCCTCTTTAAAGTAAAGGCCAGGGTCTGATTTTCCATTCTGAGTTTAAAACAGTCCAGAATAATGTTGTTATGATTTTTATCTTCACTAGAATTAACTCAAAACACTTGATCAAAAGAATCACCACCTATTTTCTATCTTTGTGCATGAGTTATGTAAATGAAATATTTGCTCCTGGAGAAGTATAATGAATAGTATACTAAATATCAAAGACGTCCATTTCTGGAAAGATATTTAAACAGATGAACTACTTGGAGCAAAGACAACAAATCAATCATAAGTTTTGCATGCAAGCAGGACAATTTATACATATATATATATATAGCCATGCTTTAAACATCAGTTAAAATTCTACAGTCCTTATGCACTCAAGACTTCCTCCAAAATCTTGAACTGGAAACAGCATCTGGCCAGAAACAAATTTTCCACAGAACAATCACTACATTTTTATGTGAGAAAGAACAAACTGAAATTGGTAACTCTTTCCTAAAATTTATGGCAATTTTTCTCCAAGACACAGAAGCAAAAAACAAGATGAAAATTTTGTTCCAAGTCTTCTCGCTCTGAACATATTATTTTGTGAATAAAACCAAATCAGAATCTTAGCTGTATAACAATCGTTTCTAGTATCACTGGCTTGGCTTTATTAAAATTAAAATGCTGAAAAAACTCCTCCATTTTCCATACTCAGTCCTTATTTTTAAACATCATTCTGTTTGGACAATGAGACAAGTGTTTTTCCTGCTCCTACCCCCTAGACCAAGGAGACAAAGTACCAGCTCTTGAGAGTTGTTTTACAGAGACCAAAACTTTTCTGCCATCATTAAGAACTTTAAAAAAATACTACCAGCACTAAGAGGGGAAATAATAAACAAACACACACCACCCCAGATACGCAAGAGAATTTTGATTCATAGCAGTGTTTTTAGTATTATTTTTATTTAAGTTTCTATTTTATTATTTAGTAGTATTTTTGATATTTGGCAATGAAGCCAAAGGCTAGCTTACAACAGGTGGTGTCTGACACCCTTGTGTGCACACACCCATCAGCAGAGATGAGATTCTTTTTCCAGGCTGACATTCCTGGTTTTACCTCTCCATCCTCTCAGTGCTGGGACTCGGGGGTTCCTCTCTGTGGGTGGCCGGCCAGGGCTTCCTAAGATAGTGTGGGCACAATGGCAGAGAAGCGGGGAAGCTCCACCAGGTCATTAGGGAGCACGCAGGAGCCTCCACGCCTTCCTTTGCCTTTGTTCCCCTAAAAGCCGCGTAACAAGGAGACAAAGCCTGGGCACTCGTGGGGGGCAGAAGGCCGGTGACATTATTTTGTAAGTGGCCACCTAAGGAGCTTAACTAGAGGCCCAGAGCAACACCCCACTGTGAGCCAGCTGCAAAGTCCTCCTGCCCCCTGAGTCAGGCTGCTCAGTGCCACACTTCTGCTTTTCCAGGCTTTAAGACCAATACAGCGCCTGATTATTCCCCTTCAGTTTACTCCTTTCAAGATACACTCAAGCAAAAGTAAACTTTGAGTAAACATCATTTACTACCTCATCCTAACTACTCTGTAGTAATTACAGCATTGAAAGCATTCCTGTTCAGAAACATGCGACGGTGGCTGGGTAACTCACAGGTCCCGTGCAAGTGGCATCCTCCAACCCTATTCTCAAATTATTAAGAAATACAGCTCAGCTGTAATACATAAGCCATAAAAAAAAATACCCTCAGACATTCAGAATTAAAATATAGGCGTTGCTCTTAACCTCCAACTGCTGAGACCTACAATCTTCAAAAATAATGGGGGTAGGAGGAACCTGCATTTGTAACTTGAGTTGTTGAAGCAATTAATCCTTAGCGTTCAATCACAATATAGTTTTGCTTATTTGCTTTTTAAGAGTGATCTTCACAGCCTTCTAAATCAATCCAGTCAGACTTAAAGGATTGACAGCTCTTCTTCAAGGCCTTCAACAGAGCAAATTCAACTTGTCAGATTTAAGGGCGTCTGAATCAGCTCTTGCAATATCTCCAGGTGTTTCTGAGACAATACCACATACCGCTTCATAATATAGACTTTCAAGCAACTACTTAAAAGAAAAGTTGTTTTGATTCAGTTTGGTACTGCAAGCCTGGCTTTAACAGCAGAAACCAGAATAATGACAACAATAATTTATTCATAAAGTCAAAATCACACTGTAAAAGCATGTGTAAAAGCCCAGTTTGAGTCAGATGGAAAACACCAGCTGCTTAATTCCTTCTAAAATAGAAAGAGAATGGAAAGAAACTAGGACTTCTGCCAAGTTTTGTCCAGAGTCCTATAGCACACTGAAATTATTTATTCACAGCAATTTAGCCCAACATCATCAATTGGGTATGTCACTGACTCGAGGAAAGGTTGCGAAGGAAATGTCATTTTAACTTTAAAATGTTTCTGATACAAGGAAAGGGCAGAAAATGATACCATGTTGTTTCTTGGAGACAAAGAACCCTCTCCTTGAAGCTTAGGAAACATCTTCCACAGCTCCTAGTTGAAGCATTTCAACCACACTGTCCTGCAAGAGGGATCCCTGTATATGATGGAAATACCAGAGATGAAAGCAGTATGATTTCACCTAATTCCAGAGCACCTGACACCCAACAGCCTTTGAAGATCAAGTGTCAGATGCTGTGGAAACACAGTGAACAAAAATACAGACAATTAGTAACCTGCAATTTTTCAGGCTGCTTCAGAATATCAGACAACTAAAGCAGCACTGGGGCTGAACAAGTGAGTCTGCTATGTTTTTTTTTTCTTTCCAAGAACACTGACATCCCTTATAGATTTCAAAATTCCTGCATGGGTCCAGACAGCTCTGCTGCTGAACTCTGCAGACTTTCTAAGTGCACATTATGACTCCTGTCCCATAAAGCATTATTCCAGAACACTTAAGGAAATGTAAACCTTGCTACTTGTGTCTGCAAACATTTAGCTCCTTTAAATTAGGAATGCTGCATCCATCTTGGCTGCAGTAATAATTCTAATGTCATTAGTAACAAATTCAATGTCACTGGGCTTGATGTCAGATGTGAGAAACACTTCAGATTTTTAGTGTTCTCAGTTTTCATGCTTAGCTACACAAGTCAGAGGACCTGTGGTCTGCTAAGTGCCTTTTTAGAAGGTTTAAAGGGACCATATGAATATGTAAGCGTTACTTCTGGAATAACTTCACACAGTGGGATATTAGTGGTTTATGTGTTTTTCTGTAGTACTTCAGGCTGTCCTTCCCTTCATTGGAAACAAGCACTGACAAAGATATGACAGAGTGAGAAGCACCTCTACTAGAACTATAGCACGTGTGTTTCACCAATCTACCTACAAAGCCTATAAATATTTAATTTTCTTTCAGATGGCTGTTTACAAAGTGATAGACTTTTCCAGACATTTTACCATCATCAGTGTTGAAGCAAAACATCCTGATAAGAAGGGCAATGTTGAAATCTGGAGATGTCAACACTGAAGTATCAAACCCCAGGGCTCCAAGAACAGTAAAATTCCTTCCCGCTTAGAAGAAAACAAGTTTTGCGTCTGCCTTGCCTGTCCCCTTCCCCCCATTCCAACTCCACTAATAACAAAGCATATAAATTATTTACATGTAAACAGCTGGAGCAAGAACAGCTTCAGGCAACATGGGCAATATTCAACCGGCAGCACTGGTCAGGAGAAGAAAGGGAAGGGTGGAGCTCCAGTGCCCCTGCCCAAGGAGGCAGAGCGGCTGTCCCTGCTGCCCCTGCAAGGGCTGCTCCACAGATCACCCGTTCAGAGGCACTTGGCACACAGCCCATGACAGAAAGCAGTGGAACACAGATGGGCAAGAATGCTCAGGGATGGACTCTTTGTAAAGGAAACTGTCACTGACTTGTGACACTTTGCAGAGGAAGCTGTCACCCTGTCCAAAGGGAGTTGGAGGTGTCCCAGGAAAGGAAGGCATTCAGCCTATGGACAGCTGCAGTGTTGAACCTACCAAAGTACTGTAGAAGGGCAGAAGTGGTGCCTTGCCTTACATCATAAGGTACACAACAGATTGAGATTTTAAGAAAGTTTGCTCAAAGTAAATAATGAACTACTGTTTTTCTGCTCTTCAAAACAAAGCCATGACTATGGTGGTCATGTGTTAGCAGGACAAGAACACCATCAGTCTTTGATTGGTCAGAAAGCAAAGCAAACTCCAACCCATACGCTCATCCACTTGTTCTGTGCCTTAATACAATTACTGGTTATTATTTTCTGCACAGTATTCAATATCTGTTTCACAAAATATGAATTGTATGTATAATAATTCGTTACATGTACTGAGTACTGGTTCTCTGTACTCACAGCAGCTTCACATAATCCAACAAAGCAGCAGCAATGAAACCACCAACATCCTGCAGTTTTTGTCTCTTCTAGGACATAACTAGATGAGAGTAAGAGTCTGATTCCTATATACTTTTATTAGAGTTTGGGCTCAAATGACTTGGCTTTGAAAGGCTGCTGCCTCCCCCTGCTCCAGAAAACAACAGTATTAGTCACTAAATAAGGACAGAATCAAGCCTTGATTTATAGTTTAAATTCTGCTTTTAGATACAGCCTCAGCAAGCAGTGGATTTCCTTGTGTGGAGGAGAGAGTCAGGCACAGAAGGCAATCCTGACACTGCTGGCTGAGCAGGGAGAGCATTCCAGCTTTGTTCCTCTGCCCCAGTTTGCCCAGGGACCGGGGGAAGCACATACCAGTGGGTCTGATGCACTTATGCAAGAACCAGAGGAACTCTATTCATCTTTCTTTTTCCTTGTGCTTCTCTGCCCCACTCAAAAACATCAGCCTGTCTGCACAAGTTCAGTCCTGTCATCTTTTCACAGCAAGCTGGAAATCTGAAAGGGGTGCTAGGGGAAATCAAATTTAGGATGCTGTTTCTCAGCTCTTTTATACTATCAGTTCTGGAGGTCATTCCACTAAAATGGAGGTGAATTCTGTGGTGGATGTTTTTATCCAGCCACAGGGATTTTGAAAATCTGGAAATAAATTTGATTCCTTACTGTGATGACTTGTGAAAAGTTACAGTGCATACTTTACAGAAGTATTCCTGACAGAAAAGATGTTACATTTCCAGCCTAAAAACCAGTTGCAAAACATGCTTAACACTATAGAGTCAACAAATGGAAAAACCATGAACTAATAAAACTAAGTCTGAAAACCAAAAGTTTTTTGGTTTAATTTCTATTGGGTCTCAAATTCTTTCCTAAAATATATTTAATTGGAATAATTTTCAGATATTGTTTGAGTAGCCAGTACAGAAATTAATGATTTTCTAAACCAAGACTGAAGGTTAGTTGGTTTGGTTGGGGTTTTTTGTGGAGTGTGTTTGGGTTTTGTCTGTTTGTTGTGATGTGTCTTGGTGGTGGTGTTTTTCTTTGTTGGTTTTTTTTAAAAAAAATTGGTATCAAATCAGGGCTAGTGGTTTTAATACTTGAGGGGAAGCCGTGGGAACCTAACCTTCAATTTTGTTTATAGAGTAAATTCTGTATGTACACAGCCATCAGCAAGCCACCTGAATTGTCTACCTCAGATTCCCTGTATTTAAAAGAGAAACAATTACAACATTTCTGAATGATACTGCAAGAATCAGTTAATGAATCTTAATTTAGCTGATGAATTCATCAAGAACCACTAAATTAAGCATAACTGATAGTTAAGAAACATTTTGATATTTGAAAATGTATTCACTAGCATGAAGTATATTTAATTGCTAGTGATAATTTCTCTGGAGCAATTTGGTAAAAACTATTAATCTAAATTAACTAATGCCTGTTAAAAAAAAATCACCATTTCTGCAGTGTAGACCTTCTGGTGTAGACCTTTAAACTGGAAGAGATATTCTAGCGTGGTTTAATATTGCATTTGAATTAGACTTGCCTGGAATCTCAAGGTAGCTTATAGCATTGAAAAATGCTAATAATTGTAAAAAACCCCTTTGGCTAGGTTCCTTTACTGCTGGGGGGATTTTGGGAAGAGACTAAATGGTGATGGATTTATTTTTTTTGTCATGCTGTCCTTCCTCAGCACAACAAGAAAAACTGCCCACTCCCGTCTAGCATTGTGTTTCACTTAAAACACTAGACAGGGGAAGAGACTTCTGTTTGTGTCATAGAAAACTGTTAGGAATATTCCCCACCACCACCAGCACCCACTTTTGTAGGGGAAAACCTCATTCCAATGCTCCAAACATCACAGGCATAGAGATATGGGCATATGACATCCCAATCACACCATCAATGGCAGGGCTCTGAGCAGCGTGGAAAAAACCACCGGAATTGCAGAGCAAATGGTGTAACAGAGATGCCAACATCACAGACTTTGTTTCAGAGCTCTGCCAAGCCCCACCTCTCGTAAAGGATGTTCCTCTTCCAGCAGTCATTAGAGCACACAATCCTCTCTCAGTGTCAGGTAATGTCCTCAGGGGGTAAGCTATTACTTCACCAGGGCAGCTATAACTTCTGTGGCTTCAGACTTGCTTATTCTCAAAACCGTCTCTTTTAATCCAGCTCCTCACTGCTGGTCTCCATGTACATATTCATGAAAGTGTACTTATTCACTTGTCCAATGTTTTGCTTGGATAGGCCACCTCCAAAACCTGTGACCAGAACCATCACATTGTGTATATTAAAAACAAACAAACAAACAAACAAAATTAAAAAAAACAAAAAACAAAAAAAACACCAAAAAACAGTGAAATTTTTGCTTTGAAAGTCACACTGCTTGATTAAGAAGTTTTTGCTGGACAAATAAAAAAAAAAAAGGAAAGAATCAAAACCTCAAATCTCATGTCTGCCAGCTTCGATTGGATCTGAATTCTGAACTGGGAGGGAATATTTAGCTCATTTTCAAATTTAATTTCAATAATATCCAGGAATCACAGGTATCAATACTTTGGGTCAAAAGGCAGTTTTCTTCACAGTGTGCTTCTTTACTCAGTTCTACCTAGGTTTCAATGGTGATAATGATGAAATTTGACATTTTAAATATGTATCAGACATTATAAAAGAAAAGGGATAAGAAGAACAAAAAACACACTCAAAAGACCTTTAAATTTTGTAGCAAAAATGAAATGGGAAACAGTCCTGTGGTTTAGAATTATTTTGCAAATATAACTTAAGCAATTAGGTTTTGTTTAATCTCTTGCCAAAGAGCTGCATACCAGCTGAATTTCCACTTTTGCTAGAGGAAATGTCTGGCCTTACATAGGAGTTCATTACAGTTTCAGTGCACAGAAACTAAAGCTGATTGTACTGGTACAAGTATTTAATTTTACATCTCAACCCAAGCTTCTAATTAATCATTTCAACCCTAGGAAATGGTGTCATCCTAAGCTTCCTAACAATTGACATAATGCAGCAAAATATTACCTCATGTAACCTGAATGAAAGCAGTCAAAAGGTCTGCTTCCTTCAGGTCATATCTATGTGCTGGTTTTTTTTAAGAACTCAATATGTATCAGCATGTCTGCAGGTAATTATTAGGGGATAAGCAGTTCTTTGAAACAATGGCTATAAAATAATCTATAATTCATGGCCTGGATTATGGAGAAGGTTGGGAGAATGCAATAGGGATACAATGACAAACTAGCTCATGCAACTCCACCTAAAAACCTGACGCACAAGCTAAGGAAGAATTTTTGGCTTTTCGTTAAACACAATTTCTTAGCAGTTACCCTTCCCTGGCACAAGACAGAGCTCTAGAGACAGCTCTGGCAGGTTAGCTACCATCCAGTTTTTCACATCTTGGCCTTCCTTGTATTCTTTCTTTACAAGGATCTTTGCTTGAGTTTCTTGGTTGATCTTAGAGATATCGCACGAAAACATCTCAGAAGTTCCTCACTGTTTAACTAGCTCATTGAAATGACATATCTTTCCCAGGATTACCCATGAGGCATGAAATTACAGTTTAAAGCTGCTACTAATTTGATGGTATTTTATATAATCACCAATGCTGGAAGAGACCTTCCATCATAGAATAGCCTGAGTTGGGACATGTAGCCTGACACAACTTCAGTGCTTCTCTGTTGAAATGCCTGAAAATTTACACTTGGGATTACTCAAGCAGGAAATATAGGAAAACTTCCTTTCCCTTCCCACAGGAATTAGACATAAAACTATGCCTTGCTCAGAATGTAGTAAGTCTTAGTTATCTGGAATATATTTCACTGAATCAAGAAAATCCCAACTTCAGACCTGATTTTGTTTTACTTCCAACTTCTCCAAACAAACATCGCACCCCAGCAAAAATACTATTGTTGGTAGATTGGAGCTATGGAGGACCCCTTTGCAAGTTCTTAGGTGTCACAGGACCTATAAAAGAACTTTGTGTACTACAATGAACTGAGCCATGTACTAAATACACCCAGCTTATACAGTGCAGAGTGAGTAAATGTATATGCAGTCCAAGGTGTGCAGGCATTTCATTCCTCAAAAATGTTCTCAGGCAATGTAACTGAATGGAAGTGTCAAAATAGCAGCGCCGTGTGGCAATGCAGGCAGGATTCCCACTTCACATCCCGCTAAAATCACAAATCAATGGGCTAAACACATACAATGGATAACAAGAGAACTCCACAGCAGGGTGCTCATACCTACATATGAATGATGTACAGAATCACAGAAAAACAGGGATGAAGGAGGTTTAAAATTTCAGTTGGGCTGCCCTCATCATTTCTTTTCAGGCACAGTCAACTCACACCTGACTAGAGAAGATCTAACAAGCTCTGGAGGTCTCCAGTGGAAGCTCCACAACCTGGCAATCATTCCAGCATCACACTATTAGCATTAACAAAAACCCTTCCTAATGTTTAACCTTCTGCTGTCTTAGCTACTTGATGCTAACATCAGGAAATAGAAGTCCAGAAGACACTATAACAGCACTTAATGGAGAGGAGGATCACTTTACATCTGGTGCAAATGAGACTTCTACTTAAACATCCCTACTTTACAAAATATCACATTAACCACTATTTGCATCAGTCTACTAGAAGGCCATGCAATTCTGAATGCATGTTTTGTTCAGAATAAGCATTTAGCTGCTCCTTTCTAAGTGAATAATTTGCCACTTTTTATTAATAATTTTCTTTTATTTTTTTCAATGTTATTTTACTGCATAGTTTTCCAAGCTGTTCCTATTTTTCCAATTGCCTGTGGCACCTGTCAATTCAATATGTACCCTATGATACCATCCTAATCATCAAGGAAATAATGGAACTCTACATGAACCAAAAGGCAAATCCTGCATAAATGCCATTAAAACAATTTTCTCATTTGACAGAGGATCACTGACAGCAACTTCTTGAACATGCTTTACCAGCCAACCATTATATGCATTTCAGAATAACCTCAGCAAGTCCGTGTAAAAAATGAGATGCTGCCTGATAAGCATGCAAGATGGTATGAAAAACCTTCCCTGGTATTGAGGGGAGCTCTGCTATCCATGCCTTCCTTACATTTTCCCAGGGAAAGTCAAGCCAGTTTCAAATTATTTGTTTGGGACATATCTGCTGGATAATCACAGATTATTATTTTACCCTAATGCTCCATCAGATCTTTTGAAGAACTGATATTGGTCTAACCATACAATGCAAAAAACTGCCATCTAGGTTAAGACATCAGCATCATCAGAGCTCACAAAATGTTTACCCCTCTCAAAATCTGTGTTTCCTGACACCCCCATTTTCCTTCTCCTCTTCTCATCCTGATCTGGAACTCCGGAGTGTCAACAGAATGGCTGCCCTTGAGCAGTTAAAGCAAACCAGAAAATAAAACTATTTTGTTCATGCAAACACATCTGTATTTTGTATCAACCCACAGCCTGCAGCACTTTTCTGTCCTGCCCATGGTCTGTCAGTCCATTTTAGGTTTTAAGCTCCTGGAGGCAGAGGCAGGACACTTTATCCTGTGTTTACTCCCAATAATGTATTGTGCCTCCTACAGCGGCTTGACCACTAATTGAAGCTGTAGGTTCGTGGTGTCACAGAGGCAATGCAGGGCAATCCTTCAAATCCAAATTACTTTCAATTGCTACACATGGTATGAACAGAGACACTGCAAATGACAGCCCATGTATAGAAGATGGACCTCCTGGGAATTTAAAACGTCAATGATTGAGAGCCCAATTTTGTAAGACAATCAGAAACACACTTTCCTAATTAATTAGCAAACAGAGGCAGTCATGGAGAATGCAGATTTTACCATCCTGTTTTAATAGTCTCTATCAGCAACCCTTTCCCCACACACACAACATCTGCATTTAGCAAACACCAAACAAATTTAATCCACTCTCTCCTGATGTAATGGCTTCCTCTTACTTTATGCTTTGACCAAAGTAACACTTCAGCGACCATTTGGTTAAATGCATATTTTTCCATTTCAGCAGAATAATTCATGGAGGAAAAAAAAATCCCACCTGCTCTGACATATTTTCTTTCAACTTCGGAGATGTCCCAAATCCTAATTTTCTAAGTAGGCCTGTTACATTGTGTTAAGACCCCCCTCCCATAAATTATGCCTCAAGCTTGATTCACTACTTAGGAATGGTTTCAGATGCAGAAAGTCACTCTTGGAATTCAAACCTGTCTGCCTAAAAAGCCTCAAAAAACAATTTTCCACAATTCCCCACCCACTGATTTGTTGTTCTTCTGTAAGTTCATGCTTCTTCTGACAAACATATGTCCTGATTTGTTTGTTAGTACAAGATGACAAGCAAAAAAGATAGAAAATTACACATAATTAAGTAAAAATATTTTGCCTATGGGGGGAAATTAAGTAAAACCTGCAGTCATCCACACCTTAAAGTATGTGACAGCAATTAATTAGACTTATTTTGCAATGAACAATGAGCTGACAAAAAATACTCAATATTACTGTAAATATAATTTGTAATAGTAATAATATGCTGTACAGATGGATGACTTAGTATTTAATTTCTTAAAACTGCAAATCAAACACTACTCTGGCTTTTGAAAGCCAAAACTACTTACTCTTGATACAGCAACAGAATACAGTGTGGTTCACTGCATAGCTGTGCTGGGATATCAGCAAAACTTTGTTGTCTAGGTGAATAATTACGTGTATTTTTAAAATTTCCATAGCATCTCTTCTCCGAGAATCTCAAGCATCCCAAAAGTCTGCTCAGTAAGGTTAATGGACCTTTCTGGAGTCAGCATTTTATCCAGCTTGAATGAGCAGAATGAGCATCAGAGGTTTTGTGGTTTGCCCAGAGAGTTAATGGCAGAGCTGATGCTCAGCGAGTTCCTGCCGCGCTTGTACTCTCCTGTTCTGACCACAGGACCACACACCCACATCACCCCCACAAAACAAAACAGGACTGGAGTGAAAATGTATTTTCAGTAAAAGCTTTTTGTACACAGCTTTTTGTGTATCTCTTCTACACCCATGATACAACAGCCTAGAACAACTGTATAACTCCATATTTGCTCGCAGATTTACAGTGTTCTCTGGAATTTTTAACATCTTCATATCCCAGTTAATGGTGTTGTGATTGAAAACTGATGTTTCCACCTAGATTTTCCATGAATTATACGAATATGCAATGATAAAGGCATGAAAGCAAGTGAGCTGGGGAGAAGGAGAATTCCTCACTTTATTTTTTATAGAAGTTACTTTATGCAACTTTAAAAAACACTGTAGGAGAAATGCTGAAATCAATGTACTTTGTCTTTTGCTTGCATGGGTGTTTCACAAGCAGCAATAAAAACCCCAAGGAACAAGAAACCTCCCAAAACATTATTTTAAAACAAACTGAAACATTTTAAAATTAAATAAATGTGCAGGGAGCCACAGGGAGTAGCCAAGTATTTGGAGCTGGCAATAACCATTGTTTAAGAGCCTAAGCTTGGTCATTTAATCATTGGAACTCCTTTGGGTTTTTTGTTGAAGCAGAAATTACATATTTCCTGATAAAGTATGCAGTTTGGCTTTCACAAAAGATCAGTCCATTGATGGCCCTGAAATCCTGCTATATATGGCTTGATGTAATTGCAAAATATTATGTTTCTAGTAACCTGCAGGGTCACTTCTTTCCTCCTCACTACAAAGGGCCTGTACTAGACATCATTTAAATCCTACTTAAGACATTAAAACAGGATTTAAGTGGGATTTTAAAGATTAATAAACCTCATGTAGGTCTTTTAAACCAGGATGAATTTAATCTGCAATTCCCAGCAGCACATCAGGATGAGTGCACTACAGTTTTTCTATACTTGCCCTATGAGTACAGAATACAACATGCAGAGAGTGAAAACATCTGTGATTTCCACAACTGTTAATTCAGTCACTGTCCAGACAACTATGGAATCTAGTTATTTCCAGTCTGCTTCAGCACATTCATCAAATAAAGGAAAAAAACAATGGAAAGCACCAGGAAGCCAACCTCCAACTACAGTGCCCTAGCAGAACAAGCTGTAACATCAACAAGTATTTTAAAACAAATTATATTAGGGATTGATTATATTAATACGTATTGAAATTGGGGTTGTGTCCAAAAAATGTGGGAGCACTCACAATGTCGTGGGTTTTATATTCATTCACCCAAGCCCTGTGCTCCTGGTATCCATGAATTATTTTCTGTAAAGTTTACCAGGGACCAAAAAAACTCCTGCTGGGTAAGATTTGTAAACAGCCAGTAGCAAGCACATTCAATTATAATAGTGTTTAATTAACTACACAATGAAACATGGTCATTAAGTGAGTTTCTATCTCAAGGAAACACTTACAGAAAAAGTACCCAGCTTCTTTTGCTCCTTGTTTTGCTGTTTGTGAATTAGAGAATGAAGTGCAAAAAGACAGATGCAACTGGCAGCAATTTTTGTCCCTTGGTGGCTCAGGAAATGTGGAACCCAACTCTTACATAATGAATTGAGAATAAATTTAACTCATCTATGTAAAGTAATCTGTAGGTATTCTTGCACTGACTGAGGGTCAGGTTTGGTTTTTCATTTAACTATCCACCCTGGCTATATAATAAATCTTACATAAACAAACCCAGACAGTAGGATTAAAGGATAAACATAACTAATGCTCAGATCCAGAGTCTGTGATGAATGAGAGAAAAAAAGCCAAACAAACCCCAAAAGATGCACCATGCATGCACATTGCCTTTAATTTTTCGACCTGTCCAAAGTGTATCTTTTTTCCCCTAAAAATTAACCTATATTGAAAAACATTTCATCTGATTCTGAACTCGCTAGGTTATTTTCCCCTATTATCACCTAATAGGAAAGGGTTTTTTTTTCCATGATACAACTTTATTGAAGATTATTAACAGTAAATGCCTATGAGAATTCATGATTTTTTAACTTCTCTGTTCAAGACTGCAGGGAAAAATCATTCTGATGTTTGCTGCATACAACAAAAGGAAGAATTCTTTGCAAGGCACTTGGAAAAAATAGATATATGTTATTTTATATTATTCCAATTTTGTATTATTCCGATAATACCAATATAGAATAAATATTTCCAATTGCATTACAGCAGTCAATTTGTGAAAAACACTTAATATCTGGAAATGCTAAACAATGAAAATAGTGAGACAATCTAAACTCAAAAACATACACAGAGGAAGAGCATGCTGTGAGCAACATGTTCTTGATTCCTTTCAAACCATTGAGATTTGCATTATCATTAAAAAATTTCTCTCTTTTAAAGAACACATTAAGAATTGACTCATCTCACTTTCACAACTGAAATAACTAAAATATCAGAAAGTCCTTCTGTATTTTTATAAGAAATTCATAAATCTGAATAGAAATAATTGACTTAAGGTCATAGTTTTTGATCAGTTGCTTTTGCAATTAATTGCATCTGACTGTCACATCGATTATCTTATTACCAGTTTGATTTTGCTGTCACGGAAGTCCCTGGTTGATCCTTCTTCTCAAAGTAGTGTGAATAACTTAGGGAAAGCATTTACACCACAAAACTGACAAGTTTCACAATGGAATGAAGTCATTCTTTCTCCACTTTCCAAAGACAAAGCTGTGGTAAATTTTCTCAGCTCTCAACTTACAGACCCCATATTTTCCCATACAATGACAAATGCTAGAAGGCATGATCTGAATGTCTATACAGATATAATTTACTATCTGAGAAGAATTAAAATATGTGACCTTCAGGGAAAAAGATGATGGTGAACCAACATAATTTTGAAAATATAAAAAAGACTAGATCATTTCCATATATGGGAAGCAGAAAAACATTTCTGGAAATAAGCCAAAGTCTTAGCATGAGAAAAATCACAGGGCTCTTCCAATGAGGACAATACCAGCTTCCACATACTGCCTTCCAATAGTTCATGGAAGAAAATCTGTACATTCCAATAAAATTTTTATTCCCCAATTCTCCAGAATAAATTTTGAAATATCAAGTGAGTTTTTACTGACTGAAAGAAAATTTATTGCCCAATTCAGATTTGATCCGATACATTAACTCTGGAAAAGCATTTTCTCAGGAAAGCAACAAATGGAGAAAAGTTGCAGCAACAGGACAGTGGCTTTGGACAGGGAATCACGTGCACACTCACATTAGCATTCCCTCCCATTTCCTTTAAATCCCTTCTGGTATTTACTCCAGTGCAGAGAAACGGGGAGCAGGCTTTTTCACTCCCTATTAGAACACCAGACCCATATTCAGAACATCCATTTTTGTTGAAATTACTGCTGTGAAGGGACACAAAACCTATCCATCCCAGCGCCCAGCAACAGGCCTGTAGGGACACTGTCATGCAATGCCATACCTTATGTCCAGTGGGAAGTCACCAGTCAGAAATGTGAATTTATGGTCACACCACCTATCTTTAAGCCATTTGTCTGAATATAACTTGTTTGAATATAACTCGTTCACCTGATGCAAGAAAACAGCTTTGTTGCCAAAAATTCACGGTTGCTTCAGACATACAAGCCATGAATTTGTCTGTTGGGGAATAACCATCCAAAGGGCAGAGCACAAGTACAGCTGGAAATACAACAAACAAAAAGGATTCAAAATCACCCTCATAAAAAAAATAGAAATTATATGGTGCAGTAGTAACTACCATAGTAAAACACCCTTTCAGAGCTATAAAAACCTGTCTTCTGCATCTCTGCTCAAGTGAGAGTGTCCAAGTTTGCTAGTACAAGGCTCAAATAGGATTATCAGATGAAAGAGCACTCTTTTGTACTTGCTGTTAACTGCTTTGTACCTCCTCAAAACACAAGTTTTGGAAGCATTTGATAAACAGCAGATGTTTTTTATTAAAATTCACTTTGTTTCTAAATCAAATTACATGATCCATTTTAACACAGAACTTTAGAAACATTTAGGTTGGAAAAGGCCTCCAAGACCAGCGAGTCCAGCCTTTAACATGAACAGATAGAAGTACTTTTGTCTGCGGGATATCAACAATAAGATAACGCAGTAGTTCCTCATCTTGTCGCACTTGTATTGATTTTTGAATAGCAATTGTAGCCTGTGATTTAGTATTTCTGTATCTTGTATACACCATCCTGAAAGAAAACACTTACTTTTCACTAATGTAAGAACCGTGACATAAATACCTGACTCGTGCAGCATGAAGCTGTTGACATGTGTCTCCGATGACGGGTACAATCACGCTTCTGTGTCCCTCCCTCTTCCCCCCTGTACTTTTAAGATAATTTTTGTCCTGATCTTCCAGACAATGCTGAAACCCACCAAGAATCCCAGTGAATATGTTCTTTTAAAAGCTGGGGTTTTTCCTGTGGTTCATGTTACAAATAGTTTGAGTGATAACCAAACACAAACCCCCCAGGAGATTGCCTTGTGTGGTTTCTTATACAGTATATTGCGCAAAAGTGCAAGAGCCCATATTGATTTCAGTTTACCCAGGACATATGAAATGGCATGCATTGAAATTCCTATGTACTGTACAGAGACAGGGTTATTGACCTGAAACTGGAATTCTCAGGGAATGTTACAGATACTGCTCAGCACAGTTGCAACTACGCATTGCACAGCTCCGCCTAAACCAGGTGAAATTCATTTACTCATGAATTTTTATTCCCTCAAAATCAAATAAACACAAAATTCCCCAACATTTCTTTTAGGAATGAAGACTTCTCATATCCAAATTCTCCATATTGTAGGAAGGAAAATAATTGTCAACAATATAGATGTAAGGAAAGTTCTGAAATCCCTTCAGCTTTGTGACTGGGGCTGAAGGAGTATCATCTTCTAACTCTAAGATTCTGGAAAGTAAAGTGATATTTTGCCTTAAGACTGATGTGGGTATTTGTGGGTGAGGTAGCACTTCCTCAAATAGGTCAAAGTAAAAACCCATATTTTGCACAAAATGAAACTACAATCACCCAGGTGGAAAAGAATCTCACTGAGGGATGAAGTTGAGTAGTTCTTAAAAAAACAAACCCCAAACTACAAACAGTATGATCTTTCCAACAAATCCTAAAAAAAGGCAGCAATAAGAAAAGTTTCTTCCAAACATCTCTGATCAAAATGAACTGCAAAATGCTTTATCCAACAAAGAGTTACAAGTGGAAGCCATTTCCTCATCAGTGATCCCTCACATGTCCCAGTGGTTCGGAGCACATCTGAAACCTAGCATTTTTATTAATTCTAGTAAAAGAGTAAAGGGGAAAAAAGCATAGGCTTTCTTTTCTCCTTTAATGACCCATTAACAGACACATAAAGATACTAAAGGTTTGTGGGAGAAAGAGGAATAAATAACTTTAATTAAATTTACTCAGTCACAAGCATGAAATTATCTCAGTATCCAATTTCTCAGAGACAACTCTCTCTATGTACAAACAGCCTGGAACTGAGGACAAGCTAAAACATCTACTTATCCTCTTCTAATTTTCTCTCTCTTTAACAACCTTTCAGACAAGGTCTCCCCACATTTACACAATAGCCACCTGGATCTGCTTTCCCTCCAACAAGTTTCCACTTGTGGAAGTTTTACCAGTAAGCAACTTTGTCAAGGCCTGAAAGGAGCTGGAAGCCTTTCTCAAAATGTCTTGGAACTCCATGGAGGGCTTGTCCTGCATCCCTTGTGTAACCTCTGCTATGCATACAAACAGACCTGGTATCAAAATATCCACAAACACCACCATAAAAATCAACATTCTTTGCACAAATACAACAGCGAAGCTCTCATAACCACATCTGTCAGCATTTGGCTTGTAAGCAGCAACCAATTCAAATGAAAAATGAACACTGGCACCTTTCTGAAACCAACAGGCTGTGAGCTTATGAGAAATGCAGAGCAAATTAAGGATGAGATCAAGCCCAATAATACTTCCAAAGAGCAATGAATCACTGAAAAACCCCACAGTAGGAAGAAAAATAGAGCAACATTTTTTTTGCAAGAATGAGTAACTGAGGAAAGTTTTGATAGTGTTACCAACTTCTGCAGCAAGAAATGGTAGATCATGTTAGGAGAGCCCACCAAAGAAGCAATTCTATGCTGAAATACCAAAGGTATTTGTCTAAAAAAAAAAAAAATTACCTAGAAGAGGAGGATGAGCACAATTTCCAAGAAAAACACTATGAGATCTACTATTGGAAAATAAGCAAATTTGGTTAATGTATCCCTGTCACATCCTCCCACGATATTCAGCAAAAATGGCAGCAGCAGTGTTTTGCATTACACAAAATTTTGGGTTATTGTTGGTTTATTGTATGAGTGTGGAGGATTTTTGTTTCTCAGTTCCTTATGGATCTAACTTCTTGTCTTGTCTCCTTGCACATAAAGAGATTTGTTTCCTGAAAAGTCTTCAGAAAGCAGGCTAATTGAAAAAAGCTTGCATAAGTTCAAGGAAAAATACAGGTAATTACAGAAAATTGTAGCTGGTCATTCAGTCCATAACAAAAATAGATATTAAAGCAGTCAGTCCAAACCAGTTATTATCCCCCTTATTGAAATACCCTGCAGCAAAGTCTATGAAATAATATCACGTGGAGATATCCCTCTGGTGCCAGCACTTTATGATGCCATCCATAGACCAAGAGGTTGGATGTTGTATTTTTTTGACTGCCTGCATGCTCTGGAGGGCAAGGTACGAGGCTGCTCACCCCAGCAGAACTCCTGAAGCAAAGGGAAAGACAAAAAAAACCCTATTCCCATACACTGGCTGCATCACCCTGGGTTGAACCACAAGCTCATGGAGATTTTCTGCTCCCTCCGTCCATTCCTAGAGCTCCCAGCTATGTTATTTACACAGTTTATGCCAGCTGGGAAGTGACCGCTGCCTCGAAGGAAGCAGAAAGGTCAGAACTTGTTTCACATGAACCTCTGACCCAGCACACAGCAGAATCATCTCAGCAGAAACAGAGGAATGACAAGAGTTGGGGGAGAAAGAATGGGGCAGAAAGATTTGGGGGAAGACATTAAAAAATAAGACACAACAGAGGAAAAAAAAGCAATGCAAATGAAGAAAGAAATTCACAGTTCAAAGGACAGCATGAATAGAAAAATGCATTGTGCTCCATCATGTGCTCACATCATCACAATGACAAAAGTGACTGACTCTAAGCTACTAAAGACAGTAAAACACCATTATTCTAATTTTCTTCCAAATTTTAACCAGTTTCCATCACTCTCAGACAGATTTCTGCAGAAGCATCTTTACATCCTGTTTATAAATAGATGAAATTGTTCGTGGAGTTCAGTATGTAAATAAACTACATTGAACAGTTAAAGGCCTACTAAAACTGTATTTTCGCTTCTACTAGCAATGTATTTACTGAGTTTAACTGTGGGTATTTTCAGCCTTTCAGGATTGCAAGATGAAGGAGACAGAATTGTACATATTTACACTTTTATTTATTTGCTTAAAAACTGTGTCCTAAGAGCCTGACAGATTTGTCAGCTGTTTCTAGGAATCTTGCAACAGCCAAAGTGCTTCACAACAGGTAGAGAGTTTTCCTGTAGGCTGTGAGGAAGGTGTTGAACAGGTTAAAAGTGTTATTGCTGGCTCCATACAAACAAAACTAACCCTTGAAACCAAAGACACTTCTTTTCTTCACAAGGCCAGTATTTTAAGCAACAAATGCAACCACGGGACAAGCCTGGTAAGAGCTATCACCATCGAGACTGGCCCACAAAATAAAACTCATCACACAGCAACAGAGTCCACAAAGTGCGAGTTTACACAGGACTTGATAAAACATTTAGAATCCTCTGCCTGCCAACTACTAAGAAGTTACTTTGAAAACTTTTCCCTTCCCTGTGTCTAAAGAATCATAAACCCCGCCAAAACACCAAACCAAGACCAAAATAAACCCCAGCTCTTTTTTAAGTAGTCCTGACATTATTGTTTCCTACATTAGTGTGGCCAGTGATCAGTAGGCAGCTGCCACATGAGAATGTAACGGAAGCGAAGAGAAGCTGTGCTCAAAGCAAGATTAAGGAGAGTGACTAAAACCCCTGAGCTGTGCAATTAAAACGTTGACAGAGACCTAAATCCCCCTAGCACCTTTCTCTTTTCCCATATCGCTCTTTCTCAACAGAAAACATTTCATCTAATCATCAAAAAGATTTTGGTGTTAAGACTTCAGCTGTCATTTTAAAAGTTAAGCCTTTTCAGCTTACTTAATGATGTCAGTGATATTCCAACAGAAACATGAAATGGAATAAATGCTAAGTGTAATCTCGGCACAAAACACACAAACTAATCCTTGTTCCTACAGTTGGTTTCCTGCCAAATAAAAAACATTTAGAAAGAGTACAAGTGAATTAAATAATCTGAAAGATTCCCACTGAAGTTAGTACTGAAATTCCAGATATCACGTAGCCCATTAAGAAAAACGAATATTGAGATTCAAAACTTGATTTGAAAAGTTGTGAGACTCCTCTCTTAGCCAGTCAGTTTAAAAACTAATATTTTATGTCATCGACATTACCAAAAAGGCAGAATGCTACTGTTTATGTACAACAAGTACACTTTATTTTGGCAAATATACAACAAATATGCTTAGTATTCACACCTCTCTTTCAGGCTTTGTTTCCTCCATGCAGATTCTGCTGGAAAGAGAGAGGAAAACTGTAGGAAACCTATTACTACTAGCTCTAAGCCTACATCACTGAGGAGCTCGTAAGTACTTCATGCTAAAACTTCCTGACTGATCTTGTGTGACTTATGTTCAGTAGCTGGTGCTAAAGTCCAGAACAGCCAGATCTGCATTCCTTCAAATATTTCTGTCAAATACACATCAACCCAGCCATCTCAGGCTTTCTAAAGCAGAATGTTTCAACAGAGGCTCTTCAGCATCAGATTGGTCTTCACAGTATTGCACCTTCCTAGAGGTTTGTTCTAAACTTTATGGAATAACCTCTCTGTCCTACCAGACAAGCTGCACTTACTGTAGGAGTGGGTTATTGTCACCCAAAGGTTTCAGTAGCTTTGTCATGATGAGAAGCAGAGCTCTGGGAGGTGAGTAAGACTGAGAAGCAAGTGTCCACTAACAAACTCCTGAATAGTGTTTATACAGTAGAAAGTTGTCCTGGTTTCAGTTAGGGTATACACAGGATAAACAGGAGAAGATCAGATTTAAAATGGAATTGTTAGCTACCAGAGCACACAAAGAAAATTTCTCAGTGGTATCTGCTCTGTTTAGGAAGAAGATGCTACCTAACACATTCGCAGAATCACATTTTGGAGCACAGATAGCTCAAGTAGTGCTGTTTCCAGAGTCCCCTGCTCCAGGAGAGAAGTATTTTACAAACCCTGCAAGAGCATTCAGGGTTTCAGCTTTTGGTATTACAATCTTAGCACAAACTTGCAAAAATGATAATCGCCTCCAATTAGAGATACAGAAATTATGATGATTTTTCCAAATAATAAAAAATAGCATTTGGTGTCCATTGATCTTTCAAGGCCAAACTACATCATTTATTGCATTATTCCCAACAGGTATCATACTTGGCACAGAACCATACTAGAGTGGAAACTTCCCGACATACTAGATTGTATCAACACAATTTGTCATTGAGCAATAATTCTTTGCATGCAAATATCTGGATAGACTCCAACCAAAACTGTGTAAAATGCTAAACTACAAACATTTTAATCTTCCAGACTGATGTGGAATGTTTGACTCCTGGCCTAGGCCTCCCTCGTCAGCATGTGCATTGCAACTAGTTTGCCTGTTCCATGTCACATTCATCATTATTGTTGCAAAGAGAGAAAAAAAACCTCAAAATATTTTATTAAGATCTGCTTATCAAAAAGGAATAAAACAAAAACAAACATCACCAACAAGACCCAAACCAGAAATACTATTTCAAGTTTTCTTGGCCATAGCATTAAATATATGGTAAATCCACAGCTGTTGAATTTATCCCAGCATTCTCTCCAGCTGAACATGTGTTTCCAATCCGAATTGTAAACATTTCTTTTTTCTTTACAGCTGTAAAACAATACTTTCTAATCAGAAGATGGTAGTAAACAAGATTTTCTATTTTTAAGACACTCTGGGAAAGTGAATTGGCTCAATCATCTGCAAGGACTGCCAATGGTGCAATCCAAGATGACAACTTCAGTGTCAAAGTGTAAAAACGTTCACAACAACATTTACCTAAGAATCTAGTTTGTACAATGATCTCAATTTTTTCCATCTTTTTTAGATGTTAGAGCATCAATCACGACAACTTATTATTCAGAAAATGTTAAAGTTACAACATTCAAAACTCCATATGTGTGGGAACATCATCAAGAAAAAAAAAATTAGATAATACAGAATTACAGCATCAATTGCTTTATTTATCACTGCATCTTCTCATTAAGATCCTTCATATGAAACTACAACATAGTTGGCCTCATCCAAAGCCCTGAAAACCTGTACTTCCTTGCCTGTGAACTGGGGATTGGCTAACTGGGGACTCTTTCCACTGCAGCTTTCAAATGAGGAAGTTAACTCTGTGGGCATTGAATTGCATCAATACTAAAGTGGAGCTGAGGTGCCTTCTGCTACACCTGGAACCGACCCATGTGAACATACACCTAAACTAGGGATGGCAAAATTCAGGGCTGCTCTACGAGCAGCAGGGAGCAGAGCAGGCTCGGGCAGTGTCACACAAGGAAGGGAGAGATGATGGGAAGCAGGGAGGGAAAGGACTCTCATGGGGCTTCTGGAGATCTGTGGGAAAGAAAAGGTGGAAGCAGCACCTGAACACTTCATGTGCACCAGAGCAAGGACAAACTTGACTGAAGATCCAAGTATGTGAGTGGGTAGGGCAGGCAGCTGGGTGAAAGCAGGATAGGGTTCCTAACAGAAAGGAGCCAGAAAGAAGAGCTGGGAGGTTGAGGGAAGAAGTCGTAGACAGGAAGGAAAGAAAATCTCTCTTCCTCTAGCTTACTATTTCATGGGATGCTATCATAACTAAAGCAAGGAGAGAAAGAAGAACACTGAAACTATTAAATGCTTCCCCAATTAATTCACTTTCTTATACCACTTAAACATGTATATTTTTCATCCAGAAGTTAAAGATCAGATTCTTTAATATTCATAGGAATGGACATTTACAGTATTTATTAGTGAGAGGATGAACATTTATTATGACTAATGTTTAAAAATACATGAAGTGTATGCTTAATATGTGGGGAGTTTTTTCTCTCATGTCCATCACAATGTCTCACATAGAAGCCCAAAGCCTTCCCAAGAAGAATGCAAGAAAATTCCCCCCCAGTTCTCTTTCCTCAACTGAGAACTTTCTGGAATAAAACATGTACTACCTTCTTCCCTAACACATACATGAAAGTTCCATTTCTTCCCTTAGAAAAAGCAGGTTTCAGGTAAACATTATTCCCTGCTAGCATTCATCCACCCCCTGTTGCATCCTCTCCGAGCGGTGCAGACATTGCTGGCAGTGCCATCACCCAAAGGGCTGCGTGACAGACAGCATGTCTGGCACTTCACGTGTCCCCAGCACTGGCAGGCACAACTATCTGATGGGGAACAGCATTTTGTGTTCTCAGAGTATTTTTGTCCTGGATTTCCAGGGGCTGGGGAGTTTCTGGAGGGCTGTGTTTGTTGTCTTCTGTGCTTTTTTGTTTTGCTTGTTTTTCTTTTTCAAACCTATCAGTGTTTATTTAGTATAAGCTCCAAATTGCTTGCTTCACCCCCCTCTCCTCCTCTCTTTAGTATGCCTCTAGAGGCAACAAGCCAAAAAAGAATGATCGTTAACTGTGCAACAATGTCATGCCATAACATGCTTTTCTGTAATTTACAGTTTAACCAGCAGTCCTGTAGCCTATACTTTTAAATCAGCCTTTCCTCTGCCAAACAAAAAAAAAAATAAAAAAAAAAAAAAAGAAAAAAGAAGAATTGTTACATTTATTTTTTTTTTTAATTGTAAAATTTGAACTGTTTTTAATATCTGCTCAGGAATTTTATTAGATCTAGCTTTATCAAAGACAAAGATTATAGGAGCAAAGATGCTTGTAAATACTTCCCTTACATAATCATATAGGGCAAAATTTATAAAAATTCTTTGCTCCTATTTTCAAATGAACAGTCAGAGTGTCAAAAAAGAAAAAGAAATTCTAACTTCCTTGTCATTTTATCATAAAAGACAGAAGAGCTATTCTGAACTCAACGAGAATCTGAGCAGCAACTCCATGTGTCATTATAGCCACATTAAGAATTAAACACTCCAGAATTCTGTCCACAATCATAATCTCCATGAATTCATATTCCTTGCATTAAAATAAACATGATTTTCCTGTAGAGGAATCTAACATCTTTCATGTGTAAACTTCAATATTTTGTTTGAGGATGGATCATTAAAGAAGAGACAATCTCTTATGGTATCATGTCACTTAGTTTTACCCACCTAGTTCAAGTTAATTCCCTAGATTCCTTCACACTACATCAAGCAAGCTGTCCAGACAAAGAGAAAGCTAAACAAATGCCAGTTTTCCTACATTGCAACCTTGCAGATCCCCAGGACTGGAAAGCTCCCAGAGCTGGCAGAAGACTCTGCTTCCACGCTGACAAAATATGGCCTGATAATTGAATGAAGGGATCTGCCAGCCAGCTGATGGCAAGGGAAGCTGTACCATGTGACCCTCTTAGGGAAGCTTGGTGACAGGAAGAGTTGGCCAGAAATGGCCATGCAGCTTAGGAGGAAAGACCTGATTTTGCTAAAATGCTAATGCAATAAAGTCCTAAAGATACCAGAAATTTATAACTCTCCCCAGCCAAGGTTTATATATTAAGATTACTTTAACTGGTCTTTATTAGTCATAAATTTAATGAGTGACAGGACCCTCAAACTAAAAACCCAGAAAGCTTTATCTTTTGCAGAAAACCCCAATAAAACCAAACAAAAACCCAAGAAAGAGCTCAAACAAAACAAACACTTTTTAGCTCACTCCGCTTCTAATGGCAAGCTGTCATCTCTGTTTAGTCACTGCGAGTCACCCCAAGACAAGGTAATGGCTCTCTTCTTAAAACTGCTCCATGACAAGAAAATTGTATTTACACACATAATTAAGGAAGATGAAACAATGTTTCTGATAGTCTTAATGCACCGAAGAGCATGGCAAAGTACAAATTCTTCATAGGAAAGCAGCTATTTGAACTGTCCTCTCCTTATTGATACATTTGAAATAAAACACAGACTTAAACTATGCCAAGCATGGATAAAATTGCTTGTGACTTGCTTCTCAAAAAAAATTTTTGCTTGAAGCCTTGAATACAAGGCTTCTCTTGGGTTTACGGGCATCACGTCATGATTTCACCAGCGCAGTCTGTTCCTGGTGATGTCAGTGTCTCTGTAAGTGCTTATTAAGCAGGTTTTATCAATGGATTAAGGAACAGCTCAGCTGCCAAGAGGAGCAAAATAAATTTTAGATCAAAGCATATAATCAACAGACATAACAGGTGACGAAGTACCATCTGTCAGCATCTTGTTCTATGACACAGAAGGGGTACGTATATAAAAGCAACGGTGTAGAGATTATATACTTCCTCCCCCCCTTTTTTTTTTGAGTAGTATAATCAGCTAGTGTCAGAGTTGAGCATGTGCCAGATAAATTAAGCCAGCCATGGGCTAGTATACAATACAGGCCAGGTTTGGCAGAATTTTATTTTAAAATATTTGCACTCCTGATCTGGCATAGCTTCTCTCAGTACATGGTGATGATGACTTTTCTGAAATTCCCTGGTTTAGGCTTGTGCTGAAGGAATGGCTATTCCACCCTAAGTCAGTCAGTTTGATTATTATAAATGCCAAGTTGTACTCCTTTATTTAAACTAGAGAGAGAAGAGCACTTTACTATGTTTTCCAAAATAAACAGCATGAAAAATAAGTGCAAATTTTCAGGCTTTTTTGGGTAATAAAGATATATCACTTTGCACAGAGCTGACATAAAAAAATGCTATAGTTGCATAAAATCTTCTATTTATCTCATCTTGCAGATTAGAAAAGAAAATATATTTACAATGAGAAACAATAACAACTGTGTAAGTGTAAGTTTGGACGTTGCCAGGAGCATGAATAGTTTATTCATACTCTTAGAGCAGGGCATTTGCACACAGGAGATTTCTCCTATGACACGTTTCTCAGTAATACCAGCCCTTAAACTCCAGCCTGCACCATCAGCTCTCTGGACTGGGCAAGACTCCAAGGCAGTTTTATTTCTGAAAGCCCTCAAAGTTGTTCCGAAGGGGAGCACAGTGCTTGTCTAGCTCAAAGGTGCACTGACTTACAGCCTCCTCCTGAGCAAACCCCCATCCCTGCCCTCCAGGCAGAGCAGGACACCACTGAAAATCCTGCTCAGGAGACCTTGCCTGAGGGGATTCTAGAGCATGTTATGGCATAGATCTAATGGTAAGTCTAGACTCAGGCAACAGTAGGAAAAATCCTACTAACTTCACCCAAGATCATTCTTTATGAGATGTTCAAAAAAGAAAATGCAAGTCCAAGTTTAGCACAGAAAAATGTTAAACTCCAAAAAGGAAAATGAAACAAGAAAAAGCAATACTAGCTTGTACTTTCCAGCAAGACCCCCTTTTCCTCCAGGATCTTGTTCAGCCGAAGGTCTTAGCTATGTCTGCATGCACGAGGATTATTCTGAGCCACCTCTGTCCTTTGTGCAAGATGGACCTCTAAGTCCTCACCCTCTTCTCCAGCTTGACATTCAAAGCAGGAGTCCTGCTTTGTTGGTATTCCTGTTGCTGTATTTGTGTGGTGACACTGAAGTCTTCACTGGAAGCTACTCTGATTTCCATCTCCCACACCCTTCCTCTTCACCTGAAGTTAAATGCCTTCTCCCACTTCCCCTTTCAAAGAATCAAAGTTATCAGTGTCTAATGCAATGGTACATCCATGGCTGTCTGGTTAAACTGTTTAAAACAGTTCCAACTCTGTTCTCTACCAGTCATACAGGTTAAGAATTCATAGCAGAAACACTGTCCTGGCCCCTAATCTGAGATCACACAGTAAGGCTTAATAAAAGCCAGGTCAGACACAGGAGCTCAAGTGTTTTCTCCCAGGCACTTTTCCTCAGTTTTCTGTTGTCATTAAAGGCTCTAGCCATTACAGACAAGTATGCAAAATGTCATATTTTTATATGAATAAAATTACAGACAAGCAGGCAAAATTTCATCAAGGTGCACAAGAGTTTTACGAAAGGATATGTCCAGGTCAAAAAAAGACACTGGAAGTTTGTGTGGGAAGACAAAGATGGAGCTGCTTTTGGTCTGCAGGGGGAAGCTGTCAGAGGATTCCGTTCCCTCTGCTTATGACCTTCACTTTGGGCTTTTGAAGGGAGGAAGACAATGAAAAGGATGAAGACAGCAGTAGGTGTTTCATTGTTTTAAGACAAAAAATCACCACAGAAAAGCCAAAGAGCCTCTTAAAAACACCGGCAAAAACTGAGAACAGAATATTCCCATCAAAATGTAAAGCCACAACAGGAGGACTGGAGGAAGTTTCCTACTCTCACTATAATTTTTGTTGCTCAGACCACTCAAATAAAAAAACTATAATCTTTTCCACATGGCTGGTCATTGACTGTGGTTGATATTATAATACACATTATTATGTCAATCAACTTTTTTAGGTTTAATAAAACACCTTATTGCCATTTTATTTCCATTAAAAAACAATTAACCTTCAGAAATTTGCATCATTTTTACCAATAGAGCTGCAGGTAAATTTCTGAGATTTACTCTATAGTGTACAACATATTCTGTTCATTATTGATACTTCTACACTCCCCAAGAGTTCCTTTCAAAACAAATTAACCTATTTTCCAAGCTAAAATAAAGTGAAATTGTAAAAAAATACCGAAATAATTTTAAGTTCTTCAAGCTGACTGTTGTTCTACTTAAGAAATCTTGATTAACAAAGGCTGAAAAACTCAAACTTCTGGCTCCAGCAATAAATATAGAAAGTCAAGTAATTTATATTTCTTACAGTCTATACTAATCTAAGATGATCTATAATATTTTTCACTCCATATTCACTCAGGCTAATGACCTACTACAGAAAATTAAGATGTAAAAGTCCAGCCTGCACATTCAAAAAAAAGATTTCATATCCATAACTTAACTCATACAAATCAGCTCTCTACCCCATTCATAAGCACTTTACACTGGTCCCTCCTTTTGTCAATGGAGGATGTTCTGAACTTCAAATTAATCCTCTCTTGATCTGGATTAATTGCTGTAGGATCTTGCAAGTCTTTCTGAATACACTTGGCCAGCTGTTAAGACTCCAACAGTTTCCTTTATTTATTCTTTAGAATTAAAAAGGCATTCCTGTCATGAATTAACCCTTTCCCTACTAAATCACATTTTTCCCTAAGTTCATTCTGTTTGTACACTTCATATAGTTATTGCCAAGGGGAGAAGCAGATCTTTTCATACGTGATGTGGGGCACAATGCATCAAATCAACTGTAAAAGGAGGTTTATGTGTACACCAACTAGGAATTTCAGATGGAAAGAGCCCTTAGTAATAACATAGAAGTATCAAATACAAGAAATAAACATATTGAAACTGGCTGAAACACTGAATGAAGCCAAGATATTTAACATTACCCGTCTTCCTTTGAATCAACATTGTTACACCATAGAAGAACTCAAAACCTCAGTGTCTGAAGGAGCTTTATGATTATTTGGGAATATTTAAGCTTAATATCTCAAGAGGCCTCATTTGGCCAGTTTATGAAAAGTTGAGAATGTATGAGTGGCCCACAGCCTCAGGCTGCAGGCACATGTCCTCTCTTGGCCCCAGGCCACTCCTGGTGCTGGAAAGACTTTGCCTCTTAAGTTGTCCCTCACTGCTCCTCAGTGTTTTAATGGAGATGATGCCTTCTCCCACTCTCCAATCACTCAAAGTTCCTTTATAAAAAAAACCCAGTATTAAATCCCCAAAACTGAGTTAGATGGGTTCCCTTCCATCACACTGAGGTCACTTCTGGGTAATGGAAGTCTCAGTGATGTTAGATGGAAGACAGCTCGTTCAGTTAATACCTGTACTTTGTTCAGATATTTTTGGAAATGCTTTTTATATGATAGCAGAGGTGACAGCAATTTGGGGAGCTGGCATAGACAGCTACAGGGCAACTGTGTTGTAGCTCGATCACTGCTGCTCCTAAGGACAAAAGCCACAAGCCATTGGCCAAAAGTACATGGGAATTTCAAACCCAGAGCTGGAGCTGGACTCAGCTTCACATCACCACCACCACCATTCCTGAGCAGCAGTGAGGAGATAGAAACGATGGTAGAGAAAACCACAGGAAAGTTCTTTCATAACATTACAAAGACCAAATGCATACATTTCTACTTTTCTACAGGCTGCATGAAAACTCCTGTTTCATGAAAGATTTCCAGGAAGAAAAGCTACACACACAAATGTATTAACTTCCCAGCTATTCTGAGGTGACTGACCTCCTTCGTGTTACAAGAAGACAAGGACTGTGGTTTGTTTGTTTTTAAAAAAAAAATATTTTGGTCAGTTTCTGTCTGTAAGTCTCAAACAGTTATTTTACATTTTTAGGTATCCAATCTTATATTTTCTTTCAAAAATCATCCCAGGTAAATATCATCCCAAAGTGGACAACAGGATGCCCGACTATCTTAAGAGTATCACAAGGTGCTTCTGCCAAGAATCAGCACTTCCACCACCATGCAATTGCAAAATCACTCCCTTAAAATGACCAGAGTCTCAGAAATGACATTTTAATAGCATTTTCTTCCATTGTAGCCATGTGTATTTTATCTGCCTACCTGCTACACATACTGTCTCACCTCCTGCAGTATCCTGGCTCCTGGCCAACCCATACACAACTATGAAACTTATCACTGTTCGATATTACAGCATTGTCATTTCATTTTAGGAGCACACAGCAATGCAAACATTTGCAAAGCAAACCAAGAACAGCTACAAATAAAATCAGAATATTTCAAGGAGCTGAACTTGCCTGTTCCATTCTAATCACAGAGAAGGCAGTCGATACAAACAGCTTTTTCATACCAAAGCAATAACATAGAGCACACCCAGATATCTTTGCCATAATCTGAATTTTCTGGAGGCATTGTGGGCATCCCTCTGCTCTCCAGAAATCTTTTTGTACCAGGTGCCAACGACATGAGAACATGCCGTTCTCAAGCTGGTTAGGGTGAAGACACAGAAGTGCTCTTGTCACCATTTTCCCATTTTTTACTCTTTTCTACAATAATCAAAGTAACACGAAAATATTCAGTAAGTATACCATTTTACAGTGAAAATCTTGTTTTAATTCTCAGAACACTTCTGACTTCCAAGTACCAAAATAAAAAGAAAACCTTGTACAAGAAAAATTGCAAATAACCTTATACGAATAAATACACTAGAAAGGAACATTTTAAGCCCAAACCATATTGATGCAATATAATTGCTAAGCAAAGCCAGCTGATTTTGTCTATTTAAAACATCCCAGGCAGCACATACAATTATTGCAAGGCACTTACAAGGCTTTTTCATGCTGTAAATGTAACCTAAAAGGAAAAAAAAAAAAATAGAGCACACTTTAAAAAAAAAAAGCAATAATATTACTATAGAAATTTATCATTTCCAAAAGCCAATATTTTAAGAAAATGCTCATCTCTGTTGGATTTTCAGAACTTGTGTTGCAAACTCTTATTCTAAACCAGAGACTGTCTTTGTAAGGTTTGTTTGCCTGAATGGTACAGTGCCTACAGCTACTGTGCCATGGAACTGTTGCTTTAAATAAGAAATATGCAAGATCTTGCATGGCCTTTTTGATCTTGGAAATGTCAGACTTCAGGGCTGTTTGTTTTATCGTCCTGCAATTATAATTTATTTGAGGTTTTAATATCACTTATCAGTTAAGCAGCGGAAACCCGATCATAATTATGTTCTCAGCAGTTCTATCTCGACATTGTGTTGCTCTAACTACTGCTTTCATTGTCTGCAAAACCACAATTCTTCCAAAATTTGTAACATCATTTGCCAGCTTCCTTGACTGGGTAACAACAAACACACCGACTCCAGGTACTTTCAATTCCTGCTTCCATTAAAGCCATGAGGCATTCTAAGTACATCTGCATGCTTTTAAACTAGCCAAGAAGTGGACAGGAATTACAAAATTTTAATGCTTTAAAACAAAATTTTAAGCAGACACCTTTATTCAAAAAGGGGTTGAAAAGAATCTTTTAGGTTTTTTATAGCAAAGTCAGTACACTTTGCTTTTTAGCCTGCAAGTCAAATTTCATGTATTCCCTTTTCAGAAAGTCAGTACACTTTGCTTTTTAGCCTGCAAGTTGAATTTCATGTATTCTCATTTCAGAATTCTTTAGCTTTCCATTCTGACTTAGTCCTACAGTGAATGTTGGTCCATAAATCAGAAGACACCATCCAAAAATAAGCACAACAGAGAAGAGTGTATCCAGTGCTCTTGACAGGACTTACCCTGGGGACACTCACTGCAGAGTTACCCCAGGATCCTACTTGGCTGCTGCCCTTTCTCACCCACATACACAAAATTTCTTCCTTTCATATTTAAAAGGACTAAAAACCTAAGGCTAAACATTGTTTTTACTTGACCTCTCACACAATTTCTCCAAAGAACTTACAAGGAAACAAACTTTCCCCACAATTCAGTGTGAAAAAAAAACATAAGGAAGCTTTATTTCTTTTTCCTGTGCAGAAGAAAAGAGTTATGTTTCCAGAAGCACCAATGGCACACAGAGGATCACTAGTGAAGACACAATAAGTCAAATAAATCTCTGTAATACGATGATTAAGACATAGATTGGGCTATCCTGACTGAGGCATATTGCTCCCTACTGGCAGCACTAAAGGAAAGGGCTGGGTTCAAGTCCTCTGATCTAGAATTTGTACTTTTTTTTCATAGATGATGGGCTTGATTCCTTTACTGTTATTTACACCGAGCAGTACTCTTATTCTTCCAGGGATTATTTGTAAACCAAGGAGGACAAAGGAATTAGAGTCACTAGATGGCATAGGCACAAAAGACATTTCAAAATGCAAGTTTTCCACGAGTAGATAAATTCAAACACGAGGATTTTTGCCTCAAAGACAGTCCAGACAATAGCTTTGGTAATTATTAATTGCATCTTTCATGTGGAAGTGAACTCTGAAAACTAAACAGCAATTTAAATGTAAAAATTAAGTATTCCACCGTAGATAAGATCTTACTAGAGGGGGACTGGTTGACTTCTTACTATAGTAGTTTTTTTCTGTTTAGAGAAGCCAGCCAAACCCTCTTAAGTGCTCCCACTGTTGCTTTTTGTAAAAATAAACCAGTCTGTTATCAGCATAGAAATGCTCCCAAGACAAATTACACCACTAATCGTCCTATGCCAGGAAAACTTCCTCCTGCAGATGTACAATTAATCAGAGCAGAAGTTCTCCCCAGTCTGTGAGGAAAGGTATTTCATGTGTGGTTACCCTGTGCAGAGCAGCTCTGGCACATACCCACAGCGCTGTGTTAGCACCAAAACCAGAAACATCTGCCTTAACAGGGAGCTCTGTCCCAGATATTGAGCCCTGTGGAAAGCATTTCCCTCTATGGGATATTCACTATGAACCACTTTTCAGAAAGGGGTAGGAACAGGGGAATTAACAAGGTTTAAAGCCCTGAATATGTCTCACATACACAGAAGGATCAGGGGAACAAATGAAAAGGAAAAAACCAAAACCCTTAGTCTCCTTTATATCTTGTTAAGAATTATTTCCTTCCACAGTAAATATTTTCTAACTATATAACACACTTAGTTATTTGTGTTTTGGGATTTTTTTTTTTGTTGTTGGTTTTGTTTGTTTTGGTTTGGTTTATTTCCTTGATAACTTTGACTTGGAATAATATTCAGCATATTCTTCTGAAAATTCACACATTTCTGATGAATTTCCAAGGAAATCAAGATTTCATTTTGTTCACTGAGTGATCTCAAACTGTAAAAAAAATATACAGCTTCCCCAAAGCAGATCTGCTCTCTAGCACTAAAAAAGAAATAATCGCTCAGGTCTTCAATTCCAGTCGAGAAACAAATCACAAAGAATGCAAAAAGTCCAAAACAAACAGATATTCTAAGGTCTAAGTACACACACTGACTTCTCAACATACCTTGCAAGCACCCTAAAAATTCTTATTTTCTGGTGTTGGCAGAATACACAGTGATGTTTCTGTGTGACTGTTGCAACTTGCTCTGTAATTCTGTGCCAAAACCAGAAACGTGGTAATGACATTGAATAGGTAATTAGTAACTATTAGAGCAGTATACAAACTAGGGCGTAGTCGAGGTGCGAGCATCTGTCTAAAGCCACCTGGAGGGATTTGGCTTCCTAACAAAGCACCAGAGATGGTGGTGCCTCAGTAAAAGTTTGTGTAAATCACTCGGACGGGCTATCAAAGGGTGAAACAAACCAGAATTTCATGTTAAATTCTATCACACCAAAAATGCAAAGTAGGAGAAAAAATTTACAGCTTTACTGCCCCTTAAAAAGCACTAACAAAGCCACACACAACAAAACATAACATCATTGTGGATGGAGTTTTGAGGAAAATGGGCTTAGCACCCTCTTTTGGTTTTTTTTTAAATGTCAGGGATTTGAGGTACTCTGTAGAATTCTCCAGTTTCAATTGATGTGGGAGGAGTGGGTAAAGTGGTATTTGTGTGTCCTCATAAAACACACAAAAAGCTTTGCTTCCCTAGGCAGCAGCAGCCAGCCCAGCCCCAGAGCCATCAACTTTTTTTCACTCCTTGCTACCAGCAGCTGCTGCAGATGCAGGAATTCCACTTTATTCCTCCTCCTCAGTAGTAGTGGAATTTTCTTTGCTTCTCCCCAACTCAAACAGGGAAGAGGGAGAGATGACAAACTTGTGAACATAGCGTTTATGTGACATTAGAAGTGGTAATTGTCATGTTCCAAGAGGATTAGTAGAGGATTGGGAATTGATGAATTTCACCATCAGTGAAGTCTTGTACCAAACATCACCAGAAAAGAAATTTCCAGATCTTGTTCATATTGGAGAATCTTCCTGTGCTTGAGGTAAGTTTGGGGATATAATATTGCTCAGAGAATAATAACAAACCAAAATACATTCATGGTTTCCATCAGATGAAGGCAAACCCAGACAGCCCTTGGCATCTGAACCTTTCCCCTTCCACAAAACTGGATGCCAATTATAGATCACACAGCCTATGCTTGATCCCCAGGCACATCACTGCACATTAGAATAAGATCAAGTAAACCAGCAAGTCAGGCCTTCCCAGTTTTAAGTAGGTCTCTGAATCCTAGGATTCAGAGATGAAAAGGATGAAAAAAAAATAAATCAAGCAGAAGTCTTTATCTGGATGGGGTACAAGGCAAGGTCAGCCCTCCAGAAGGCAAGACAAAAAAAAAAGCCTGGCAGTGAGGTCACAGATGATGGAGCAAAGCTGTGGCACCAACACATAGAAGTCCCCTGGCTGTAGCTGCCACTGCAAAGAGAAACATCAAAAATACTAATGCTAAATTATTAAATCAAATATGGAAAGCTGAGGAAGTTGAAAGGGTCTGAGAAGGTAAAGTGTTCAGAGATTTATACTGCAATGACTCATGGACAAACACTGGAGAATTCTCTGAAACAAAGTCAGGACTTATTACCTCATACAAACTTTTTAGCACTACTATTTCCTGCACAATTTTAGAGTTTGTTTTGAAATCTTTAGAGCCTTGAAGTTGTTCTAAGACATACCTGGACAATCACAGCTCTCCTACAGATCAGCTACTGGTTTCTCACAAACTGTTTAATTTTCTGGCCCATACCTTATTTTAATATAGTGAAAGCAATTATTCCAAAGAGTATCTGTCTATCTATCTGTCCATTAACACTTACCACAGTAACATGTCTGTGCTTGCACCTGAGCTGCCCCAGCCTGTGGCAATGGGAAGGCCATTTCAATAGAGCAGAGTTACCAACCAACAGTTACCAAGGACTTGCTCTGAAACACCTCAGCACTCCCAGAGATCCCAAATACTTTCAGGTCTTCTCAAGGGCAGACAGAACTGAGGACATTAAACAGACCCGAGGAATTGAATAGATGTACTAAAGACACCAAAAGTATCTGCTTAGCTTTATTTCACACCCAGAAAAAGTAAAATCCTATTGCTTTTAGTTATTTCTAGCTGCCTTCTCGACCTATTAACTACAGAAAAGGGCAAGAGCACAGTCAAACTGCCCTTACCTAAATACCTCTGCAAAGTCCAATACAAACCCGTATCTGGCACAGCTAACACTGTGGGGCCACTGCACAGAAGAATCAGCCCAAATTCCCCCCTGGGCTGAAGGAGGAGAAGTTTCCTCCAGCTTCCACCTGCTGTCCATTGTGTATCAGATGTAATTCTTGGGCCCAGCTGTGAGAGCAAGACAGGGGCTTTCCCTGACCTCTGCTGCGGAGTCATAAGGGCCCAGGGCTGGGAAGAACAGTAGAAACAGAGCTGTTGAGTTGTCTGCTTACTGCTTGCACTAAAGAGCCTTTGCTAATAGCAGTGTTAAAGCTTGTACAGTGTGAGGTGACTGTTCTAGATAGGAATTCCACTTCCCATTCATCCTCCTTGCTCCAGGTGCTCTTGCCTCTCTCTACCATATAATAGTCTATGCCAGAATTATCAAAGGCAGCTATCAAAGTTTCAATGCATGATAAAACCATGAAAATGTACTGGTAGCACTGCCAAAACTGCAGTTGGTGTGGTTAGTGAATACCTCTTACAGCAGTTTTTCTGATAAAAAAGGTGCATAATTAGTGCCAGTAAAATCACTGGCTGTAGAAAAGCAAATAATGTAGGTCTTAGGTACTGGCAGGATTTTACATCGAAGAGAAACATCCTTTGCTTTATCAGAACTTAAAACAGGGCAAAAATAGATACAAAGTTTATTCAAATGAGTAAATAATACAAATCAACTCTTGATTCCCAAATAACAGCACCCCCTTGTACAGATTATGTACTTATTGAAACATAAAACATGGAAAAGAGGCAGAACTCTGTCAGTTTGACAAGAAAGTTTCAGCAATGTTAGAATGAAACTAGTAGCTAAATCCAGCTTGCATCCTACTCCTCCTAGGTATGCCTAGGTCCATCAGAACAAACTGATGGCTTCTGAAGATCAGTCTGCATGAAGTCCTACAAGACTGGATAACCACTTCAGTTGGTTGTGGCACCAATTAAAAATTTTTAGGTACCTGAATTGGTTGGGGAGACTTTTACAGAAATATCTTAATCAGAATGGCAGGAAAAAGTGACTTGCAGAATACTAACAATTTCCAGTTCACTCTTCCTTAAGAGAGTTCCTTCTCTGGTCCAGCTGAGAGAAAAACAAGCAGCACAAGCCAGGTTTGGGTGTGCAGGAAGGTGAAGGGATAGTCTGTGTTAGGGAAGCCAGTATAATGCTTTTATTCTGTGCCAAATCCTCAAGGGCTTCTTTAAAATTCACCAACAGACAAAAAGCTACAAAAAGAAGGGGGCCATGAGTTCACACCAAAAAGCCCCTCTCTCTGCTAACCCCACAGAGGAGTTTTCTCTCTGCCAAATACGTTATCACCCAAGATAACCACACAGCTTTAAGTGCACCACAACACCACAGCAAGAAGCAAGGTATGTGTTTCCTTTACAGGCAGCTCCTTTGGCACATTTGGGTTGTGGAGCTCGAGCTACAAAGAGATAGCATCAGTGCCAGGTGAAGAATCTCAAAGCCTTGAGCTGCAGTCTAAATACCAGCTAGTATAAAGCAGTTCTCTGCTCTCTGCAGGTTTCTGAGGGAAAGCATTGCTGTTTGAGGGAAGGGACTGGTAAAAATGGTTATTTGGACTTTTGTTTCACTCTCTTCCAACTTACAGAGCTCAGCAATACTGACTGACCGCAAAAGCAGGCAGAGGATCACAGTCAACTTTGCTGTTAATGATGATGGGAACTAAAGGATAAGCAGGAATATCATCAAGATCCCCTTTCCCTTATAAGTGAAGCTCACTGTAGTTTAAAGTTTTGAAGATGCAGTTGAATTTTTCTACAAGGGCATTAATTATTTTAGATCACAGGCAGCTTTTCATCACAGTATGTTTTACACATACATACAGCTTTTTTCTTTTCCCCACCAGAAGATGACAAAACAGTACAAAATCATTCTGATTACACAATGTAAGAAGTCAGTAGGCCAGACAGCTTAAGCCAATTTCCCTGGGCTGCACAAAACACCAGCAGTCAGGATCAGACCACGAGTCCTGTTTCCTGCCCTATCTGCAAGGTTTTCTGCCTACAATATTAATAAGAAATGCCAGTTACAAAACACATTATCCTCTTTGGCAGATGGCAGATGTACAGGGATCCTTCTCTAACCAGCTGTGATGCAAACAGTAGGTCTATTTGAAACATCTTCAATGCTGCTTCAAATGGGCATTATACTTCCCCAACACTCCATAAATGTTTGGGAAAACATACTTGGTTTCTGAGCACACTGGCAGGTTAAAAATGCAATGTGTCAATAGTCTGTTGTTGTGTAAGACTTAGGGGCATTTTCCAAAGTCAGGGTAGTAGGGATCCCATATGGCACAGCCTTTGTAAGACACAAAAGCTTCTGCCAAAACACACTGATCTAATGAACCGCCAGCAGATAAACTCCAGCACCTATTACAAACCTGGGAGAAAAATAAACTGTGATCCTGTTTTCCCTAATTGCTTTTAGTCCATGGAGTGATGCCCTCTGCTAGAAAAAGAAATCCGTGCCAATTCAGCTAATAGTCAGAAACTCTCCTCATACATTAAGACTGTAATACCAGTTTTTATGTTATTTCCCATGCTGCAGAGCCATGACGCAGGGAAAACAAATGGTTTAGCACACACAGAGGATAACATGCTTAGACAGTGACAAGTAACATCACGAAGAAGCAGGCTCTCCTTCTTTTCATCTGGCTCTGAGTAAAGCCCAGCAGATTTTCCCTCTTCTTCAACAGCAAAATGTCTTCTTACTTGCTACTGCCCACACACTTAAGGAGTGGAATTAGCAGGAGTGAAGGGATTCAGGAGACTTAAGGGCCCTGATGGCTTTGACTCATTCTGTGTGTACAAAAATCCACCCACTAGGGAATACCTGTACCCTGCTCTGCCTTTCTCCTGCCCTCTCCTTCTGTGAGGTTCTTCTTACCCCTACTCATTTTCTGTCAGGCATATTTTAAGATGGAAAAATTGTCATTCCTAGTTAAACTAGTAAGACTAAAATGGAAATGCAGTCAGAGAAATGTTTCTGTGGAAGCAGTGCATTCCTGCCATAAACTTTTAGTCTCATCTATTTACCTGCCTGCTTTGTCTCATGTATCATTGACAGAACTGTTAATTAGTGTCCCAGGTCTGCAAGCAGTGTGAAGCAATTTTTGTGACTGGTACCTCCATCCTGTCTGATGTGTCTTTACTACTGAGGGTTACCCAACCTTGACTCCAAGTAACCAGAACAAGTTTGCAGAGCTCGTAGATAAAGAACTTTTATGTGAAAATTGTAATCTGAGACCAACACCCTGCACTGACAAAAGGGTCTTTTAAAAAGCCACTTTTCTAAAACAGAATCTAGCCTACCACACATACTCAAAATGAAAAGGAATGGTTCACTGGGAACTTCTCGTAGAAAAAGACCATGAGTCACAGAAGTACTGAATAAAGTTTATGCACACAAGTAAGCCACAACATATCAGCTGACTGCTCTTTCTACTGCATGGCCAACAGAACAATAATTATACCCAAGAGCACAAATTGAGGTTTGGTGGGTTTTTTTGCAAGTGTTCATGGAACTATTTTGTTTGCTATCTCTTCTGGAGTATTTTGAACAGAATGTAAACTTATGACCAGAATTATTAGTTTTGCCATAAAATTTAGAGGTACACACAGCAGTTTTACTGATTACACACGCTTTTTCAGAATGTCAAGTATGCATAGCAGCACCTATCCTGTAATCTATTCATATCTTCTTGAAAAGATAATTGATTCATGTCTTGGAAAACATTTATAGACTATAAACTATATGACACTTGGAAGTTATTAAACACCAGAGCAGAGGTGTCCTTCTCAAAGATGTATGACTGCAAATCAGATCTCACTTCCTTTCCTGTGTCTAACACAGAGAGCCCCACAGCTGGAAAGCACTTTTAGAGTAAAATACAACATACAACAGCTCCTATACATACAGGCAGATGACTTATTGCTGACTGAGATGAAAGATAATACAGGTCATACTGATGTTCCATGAACTGCCCAAAACCAATGTTTCACATTGGTTTCAAATTTCTCACCTTTCAATTCAATAATTTAAGATGAGGCGCAAGTCAATATGATCTATGAAAGCAGGAAAAAAATGGAGCAGTTGGGTATGGCATATTGACCAGAAATTATTTAGATGAGGGAAAAATAAACTAGATTTGTTGGCAGTGGACAAGAAGCCAGTAGCAAGAATATGTTCCTGATGACAGGAAGACAAATGGACATAGAGACAGATGAAACATGGCTAATTATTGCAGGTTCCTGTATTGAATCATAAAAGATGACCAGAAGTAAGTACTTAAGGGTAGGACAAGAGTACCAATTGCACGCATGCTTCACAAACAATTTCTGTATTAATACAAATTGAGGCTTTGCCTCCAAGCAATATGTACATTCATACACAGGCATGTGTCTACATAGTTTCTTTGCTTCTCTACAGCTACAAACAGCAGCATAGTTCAAAAATTCGCTTTTCTGGCATGCAAAAAGTTCATGTTTCGACATGTAAAATTCCAACTTTCAGAAAACAAATTTATGATTAATCTGAAAATACATGCACAAGATATGTATCTATATTAAAATAGCTACGCTTATATTAGAAATATTTACCTTAAAATTTTAATTAAAATGCTGGTTTGTAAGGGATTTTCCCCAAATTAGTCAATAGGAATGAAAAAACATCCAAAGTAGTAGCTCCTGTTCACTTAGACTTCTGATATCATTGCTCAGAAAGGTAATGGCTACTCACTACATCAAACTTAATTTTTTCCTCATAACTTACGGTAGAACATACCTTGGACTTGATGCTTTTCTTTCCTTGTCTATGTATTTCACTTAGGCTTTCACCTAAATTACAAAATTATCTAGGCCCATCTACTATTTGTATATTTGTCACTTTGTTTATAAAAATGCAGAAGACAAGGCTATCTCTTCCTCCATGATTAGAAGGGAGTAGAATATGTTGGGACTAAGCAGCATAAAGAACAAGAGACACACCAGCAAGCTACCTAATAAACAAGGTGGTTTAAAGATATAAGCAATCAGAAATGCTCCTAGTGTTTTCTCCGCTTCAAAATACATCCTGCCTGAAGATGTCACATTTCCAGTTGTCCTTGCTCCGTGCAGGAAGGCCAGCCAGGCTGGGGGGGTGACAGCATGTCAGGCAGGGCAGTGACCTTGCCGACACAGCACAAAGACCCCACTGCTCAAACAAGGACAGCAAAGCAGGGCTGGTGATGGGGACAGAGCTGGGCAAGAGTCCAACCTGCCAGACAAGGTTGTAGCAGTGAGGCAGGTGCCAGACCAAGCCAGGAAATCAAAGTCCTGGTTTAAATGCGGCTCCCGAGTCCGTGGGCAGAGGTGTAAGGCTGGAAGCTGCAAGTGAGGCTTCTCAGTGCTCTGTCTCACAACTGGAGTGTTTCACAGCAGTCTAACTGAAAGTTATGTGCTGTGCCACACCAGAGCTGAGCTCAAACACAGGCATCTAAATGCTTGGGATGGCAAGAAATGGCTGCAGAGGAGTTGTATATCTAGTTCAGGTAACTCTCTGTGACACAAACAGCAGTTTGGGGGACAGAAACTGAAGAGAAGAAAATTTAAGATCCACTATGATTTGTTTTTCTACTGTGAAAGACACTAAAAATATATATATATATATAAAACCAGAATAAAATCACTAAAATGGATTTCATTTACCCTGGGTCCAAAATGTCAAACTAATCCACTTCTAACCCTTTAGCCCTGCACTCTACTTTGAGAGCTTCTCTTTTTCCTCCCCCTGATCTGTCCTCCCTCCCCAACTTCTTTCATCTTACGAAGTTTCTGCTTTTTCATGAAACGTAAGAGTGGCAGGGAAAAAAAAGAAGAAAAGAAGAGAACATTTCCCTTTAGCTCTGTAATGTCAGAATTTTTTTTTTAAAAAATCCCTGAATAAAAAGGTGAACTGGAGCTTTTAAAAAAATTCTCCCTGTACTCGAACCGGTGAGGCCACACCCTGAGTGCTGTGTTCAGTGCTGGGCCACTCAGTTCAGGAAGGACATTGAGGTGCTGGAGTGAGTCCAGAGAAGGGCACTAAAGCTGCTGATGGGTCTGGAGCACAAAATCCTATGGTGCTGCGGGACCCTGGGATATTTAGGCTGGAGAAGAAGAGGTTCAGGGGAGACTCTATCACTCTCTACAACTCCCTGCAAGGAGGCTGTAGCCAAGCAGGGGTCAGCCTCTTCTCCAGACAACCAGCAATGAGAGGACACAGCCTCAAGCTGCACATGGGGAGATCCAGGTTGGGCATCAGGAGGAATTTCTTCACAGAAAGGGTGATCAGACATCGGAATGGGCTGCTCAGGGAGGTGCTGGAGTCTCCGTCCCCGGAGATGTTTAAGGAACAACTGGACATGGCACTCAGTGCCGTGGTCTGGGTGACACGGTGGTGTCCGGCCATAGGTTGGACTCGGTGATCTCAGAGGTCTTTCCCAACCTTATTGATTCTGTGATTCTCTGATTTTGTGACTCTATAACACAATCAAGAATAATGCCCCATCTCTGTACATAAAGAGCCTGTACACAGTTTGTACTGTATGTACTCCCAACAGAAACATTTTCTCCCTTCGCTAAGCCCAACTTCAATGATAGCCAGGAAATAATGTTTTTTGAAATGGAATTAAGACACACATAACATTCATATAAGGATTTTCCTGCTGGTTCTTTTGCATGATTGTAACTATTTCCCAAATCAGACTTGTAAACCCAGTGTAATTCCCATCGAATCAATAGCTTCTAAAAAAGGTGCATCTCTTACATATTTATTATTACAGTATAAAAACCTTGCATCCTTGCAATGGTATGGCATGTAAAACTGAGGATAAGATTATATTCTCACTTCTCTTCAAATACCTCACCCTGGCAGAAGTAACTGGAACAGATAGGGAATGTTAAACAGTGAATTAATCTGTAATTCCAGAAAAAGTGCTAGACCGAAATTGCATATGAATTTTTCAAAAAGAATATAAAATATTGTTTAAAAAAGGAAAATTAGTTTAAAATTATTCTTTCTGTTAAAGATTTCAGTTGTTAAAAGATATTTTAGGGATTTAATGAAAAATCTTCATAATGGGACAAATTAAAAAACTATTAAGAAAAAAATAAATTAATATGCAGAATTATGAAGCCAAGAAAAAAACATACCTGAGTGAATATCAATAAAGAGAGAAGAGGTAAAGAGCATCAAATTTTATGCTTTTGAATATATTTACTCTCTCTTGATTTACATTGAGAGAAATTATTATATTTTATCTATTTAAAATATATTTCAGAAGATCGACAGAAAGAAAGAGATAACAATATTTTTCCTTAAGTTCTCTACAATGCAGTAATTACTTACAAATGCAGAAATTTAGTGACAAAAAGTAATCAAAACTAAAATTTTAATAGTAGCTTTTCTTAAATGTTTCTGCTATTTTACCAAGCATCTTTTCTGTGTTTAAAGTACTTCTTCTCAGTTTTAGAATTAGCTCCAGCCCCTGCTACAAATTTGCTATAGAAGCTCCAGTTGAAATAAACAACTATTAAGTAAAATGAGATTTAAAACTTCAGGAGTATGAAGAAAGAACACTTTCACTACCTGTAGAGACCTTACATTGCAAAAAAAGTTCCAAGGAAGGTATTCATGTACTTTATTTTAAATAAGGTACAATTCAGTGCACTTTTATGTGCTGTAATATGATCACACGTTTTGCAGATATTGCATAAGATTTCCTAAATTGATATAACGTTTCCAGCTCCTGATAGGCAGGATAATTTTATTATTCTGTTGGTTCAGCCTGCTGTGTGTCAAAAAATGCTGCTGGTTATTCCTAGTCTACTTTAACTCTCAGGTGCTTAGAAAGGCAGGATAGTACTGTTTACTATACTGTTACTAACAGTCTTAGTAAATATTTTAAGATTATAAATATGTCACGCTTGTTTGCAGGACACTTGGAACTACTTTGGAGCCCAATGAAAGGATGAGCTATCAAGGGCTAAAAGACAAAAACAGTGGAGCTTTACCGTTTCTCTAAACTTCTTAGGTGTCAAATTCAATAAAAATGAGGATATCTATATTCTTATCTTCTATTCCCCTTTCCAAAACAATTATATTTTTTTATATACAGTTCTAAAGTACTGTTTCTACCAATGGAAAAAATCTTCTGCTAGCTTCTGTTTAACTCTTATTTCACCCAATGCTTACCCTTAATATCCACTGCACAAAGTGCATTTGTATCATTACATGTATTGAGCACCGTAGCTTTACAAATAATAGAAGAATGGATTAAAAACTTACCGAGCTTTATAACAGGGCTTTTTTAAAAAAGCAGATTACACCGAAAGCCTCTCACCAGGGAACCCAGAAGAGGCCCTGTGGTGTTTCCACACCCAGTCAATTAAAGGATTATTACTATTAAAAAACAAGTCTTTCTTGGGGACTATAGATTTAAGCGCATTATCTGAAATTGGTAGGGATCATCTTTGCTTGTAAAATGCCAGTAGGCTTACTGACAGCAAATTTTGAGCTAGGCATCTTGGAGACCAGCACAAAAAGTCTGAGCAGCTTCTATAATAAGACAAAACAGATCTTATACCAACTTCTACTAGTGCAGAAATGTAATTCCTGTATTTTGAGTTGCCTTTTGATAGGGTCATTTTTCATCAAACACCTTCCATTTTCTCTTCAATGACTAAGAACTTGTGTTCAAACTGGAAAATAGATCTCATTTGTTGTGTCTAAGGCAATTGTTCCTAAAAACCCCAGGATTTATTTGGCTATCAAAACTGCAAGTGCACAGCACAGAATACTGGGTTTCTTACAGTTTTGATTTTACATAGATCCAATATTAACACTAATTAAATGCCAGCAAAGTTTCCACTGTTTTTATGTTACGGAATGCTGTAAGTGTTTTGGCAGCTAGAGGCCAATAGGTTGACAAAAATCAATCAGGCACGTTAAGAAGAGAACAAATATATATGTATTACATAGTGTGATTTAAGGCCTGCATAGCTGTTACCATCACTGAGGAATGCAAAAAGGCAGAAAATAGCAAAATACATTAGGACAGACTTTGACATAGAGAATATATAAAAGATAAATAACAGAGACGCATGCATATATATACACTTCAGGCCCAGCCTCTGACCTTAGTGACATTAGCCCAATCCACAGCAACATTCTGGACTCAGTTTGACTACCGTGGCTCATAGATTGGCCAACCACAAACCAAAATTGCTATGAAAGATGGTGCAATTTCTGTATACAGCCACCTCTGGATTAAGCACCCTTTTAGGCTCTCACAAACTTAATTTACTTAAGCAGTATTGCAAAAGGTAACAAGTATGGTTGGCATTTGGCCTCTAACTGTCTACCATTCATTATTTCCTCACAAAGGTCAGAACAGAGGCTTTATACCAAAAAAACAGCTTCAAGCAAAACATTTGGGGGGGGGAAGCTTCAGAGACTGGTTCTACAAGCTTTATCTGAATGAATGAGTCCTGCACTGCCTCTTGATTTCATCAACTTAAGCAGAGACAGTCAGCAATAGGCTGTCCTAAAGATACTCCCATGGTATGAAGAAGGTAAGAGGAAAGCAAAATAGAACATACTAAAATATAGAGAGACACTGAGGCCAAAGAAATCAAGGTTCAAGCATTATTCACGAACATACCTCTCTCTCTGTTAAACGTGGTTCAGTAGCTGACAGCATAAAAAGTAGTTGTGATCTCGATGTGGCTGCATTTCGAGAAGAAAAGAAAAAAAAGAGCAGATGGATGAAACAAAGTATTTAAGCAGCTTACTTTACAGTAATACTAAATTTTTTCCCTTGATGAGCAAATACTGGATTAGTTATGAGTCCTGCCATGGCAGCTGGCACCTACAGTTTTGACTAGCATAGAGAACATATTTAACTATACCTGGAAAGTTTAGATAAAAAAAGAAGTCAATCACTAAGGCTGAGACATACTTAGAGCCACCTTTGAAATAAAATTACTATGGAAGTTTAAAAAAATGGGATGTATGTAGGCTTAACACTATTAAAAAGTAGAATGATGTGATCAGAAAGGTGCTGATTTTATATACAAAGATGAAATACCTCAATGTTTATTATTATACTTAAGCTCCTTTTAGAATGTATTTTATCATCCTTTATCCCACAGAAGGGTCCTTCTACTTGTGCTTTTTAAGTCCTTTTATCTTGATTACAGAATATAGAACCACACAGAGAGCTCTTTGCTACAGAAATACCCAATGTTAACGTAAGCTAAGCAGTTAAAATTCTTTGGTAAAGCTCACTGAAGAGAAGGGGATATAAGGCAAGTAAGAGGTGGGATTTAAAATTCTTCAACAACACACATAGTCCTAATACCTTTCATTTTCCTGATCAGTTTCAGACAGACATGATCTAAATAACATTCAGGAGAGTTACTGGTCCTGATCATGCTGAACACAACTGCTTGTGCAAAATACACAGGATCAAAGATTTCTGTAATAAGAAAATCTCATACCTTTACTAATGGGGCAATTTTGAAAACTTTTCCTCTACAAATGGAACAGTTATTTGCATGACTTATCAATCTGCACAGGCAAAGCTCAGCAGTTAAGAAAGCACTACAGGACCATATTATTTACCTTCACCTAACTTCGGCTGAGTGCTAGACGTCTTCATTTTTGTCAGCAGCCTCATTTGTGTAGCCACAATAGCAGAGTGGGCCATGAGGATATCCTGTGATACTAACCTTGACCAGGCCATGGGAAGCCCTCTAATCACTCCTCAACCTTGCTTCCTAATTAGTTCTCTCTGAAATTATACATACACAAACCAGTTTTCTTGGTCAAGGAATTGTTTACAAGAATCTGAAAACCTACCTGTAAAAAAATTAATGAAATAAACTGTATCTTCCTCTGTTAGTACAATATTAACTGAGAATGTTTTCAGTGGAAAACAGTCTCCAGCTAAGCAATGCAAGAGCTACCTGTGCTCCACCACATGGAACTTTGTGACATGCACACTAATATAATCTCTGGAACAAAATCGTTTCGTGCATATGGTCACCTTCTGGCTGTTAGAAATCAGGTAAGATGCCTCAGGGTAACAAATACATCTCCCACAACATCCCTTCAAGCATTTTCAGAAACAAGGGGGAATGCAATATCACTATCTAGAAAGAAAGAATGTGTTTATAAATTTATGTTTAACTGACCTACGAGCATTGTTTCCACTGCTTTTATCCAATTTGCTCATGTTCCTGGCAAAAAAGCAATCTAAAATGATTTCTAACTTCTCTACTCCACTTTCTGCAAGGTACAGTACCCACTTTATCTGAAAAATTAGCTTATCATTAGATCTGTGGCAAATTCCCTCACAGATGGTCCTTCTTTATCTTTTCAATGCCTTAATTGGATCTTTATTTTGTGGTGATCAAGCTTAATAAAGGTATCAACTGTAACATGAACTAATGAACATGTAATGAAGCAGCCCAAAGCCCCTGTGATACATAAGTAGATAATAAGATAAGTTTCCCTTCCACTTGCTCATCACCCAAATATTTTGCCTCTTACAAAATTGTGGGATTTCACAGGCAAGCAGAAACTGAGGAGAGGGACCTAGAAATTAGTGAAACCTGCAAATTATATAAAAACTATATAAGCTGCTTATACTTCTTTCGAAATGCTATTAATTGCCTATCAAGCATTAGATACTTCTAGATCCTTGAAAATATAACCCTAATTCTCTCTCTCAGATGAGATGTATGCCAGAATCCTCAAAAGGGCTTCAGTATTGTTCCATTCAACACTGCAATGCCTAATTTTAAATGTCCTGCAATGTAATGGAAATCAGCTCTCAGAGACAGAGAAAATGTCATTAAATGGACTGATATGGATGAGACATCCAGTTGCAGCACTCTCTTGGTAAGTTTTAGTTTATAATACTGTAATGAGTAAGTTTTACTTAAGGCTATTGACTACAGAGTATTTAACAAGAGCAATGTTGACTTTAGCATTGGTTGAATTTAGTGCCATTTGGTAGTAGCCAAGAATTCTCACATGCTTCATAAAGTATTATGAAGGTTAGCACTGTCATTATATAGTCAAACTGCAGTAGAATTTAGAGGTCTCAATTAAGAAGGAATGAAAGGACAATGAAATAGCACTCAGGATTTTCAGTTAATACCACACATTAAATACCACAGGGGGAAATGTAAAGCTGCTTGCTGGAGACACTTAAAAGGGCAATAAAGATTGGCACTGCAGATGCCATATAGTCAGCAGTGCAAGCAAATAAGAGATGGTAAGGTGCGGCCTAGAAAGTTAAAGAAAATAATCCCACAGTACAAGAGAGGGAACAATGGAACATCAGCATAACAAGATGAAAAATATTTTAAAAGATACACATGTTGCAAGCCAGTATTTGTTGAGACTAGAAGGAAGATGACTGGAGTTGTCAAGACATGAAATGATAAGGGCCTGAGTGAGAGTTCTGGTCATGTGAATGGAAAACAAAGGCTGAATCAGACTGAGATTGAGCAGGAAGGAGTAAATCAACCATGTTAGCAATAGCAGAAAGAAAAAGAAAAACTAAAAGGCAATGAAGTCTACTGTGGAATACGGTGTATGATCATGTATACACTGCCCTGATATCGTGGCATTTAAGGTAAGGACACTTTAGACTGAGTTCTCATTAACCTGGTAGTTTCAGCTTCCTAAGCAGATACGTTTGGCAAAGCCAGGCTGAGAAGACAAATGAGGTGCTGGAAGGAGGCTGTGCAGCTGGTGCTGCAGGCACAAAACTTATCGAGTGTTTCCTGAGAAAGTCTTTGATGTCACAGTTCTGGTAGAAATATACTCTTCATATTTTCCTTTTCTTTCTTTAAGTCCTTCCTGTTGCTGACAAAAGTACATCCACCACTATGCTGATGGAGACTTGCAGTGCTATATTGCAATCTTCCTCTATACTGTTCCTGGTATGAGGTGCATTAAATCTTTTTAATCAGTTTTAAGAAAAACACATTGTGAGGTTTTCCTTTTCTTCAGCAAATAATTTCATATTCCATGCAACTAATAAAAGCTCAATACTTTTATTTTAAAAATATAAATATTAATGGAAATCTATTAGCCTGCACTTAATTTTCAAGTCTATTCTATCTTCTTTTCTGACTAGAAAGCTGTGTGCAGTACAAAATAGCACTCTAATTCTTGACCCACACTTAAATGACTCAGTATTGCCCCATCGATTAACCATTTCATAAGAATATGTTGAAACTTGGAAGAATGAAAACCTTAATGTTAAAAACCACTCCCTCCAAAGGCTGTATGGTTATTAAAGACACCACCATTCTTCTGAAAAGAGAGATCTTTGGCATTTTTCATTAAAAAAACACCAAACATAAAATCAGTTCAGGGTCATTTGTAAAATCTGACTGAGGCTGAATAAATTAGGATCAACTTTTCACCAGATTCTTCTGCATTAAGAAAAATGAAGGTACATCCATGTTTTCTTAGCATCTTTACTGGTGATGTCCCTAAACAAAAGTTTTGAGATGACTTTCAGATATAACATCTTTACAGAAACTGTGCAAGGATTATATTGACTAATGTGACAATGTGCTGGTCTTTGAAAGATTGGTGGGATAGGTTTGGCAACCACGAAGAATATTGTTAATGAGAAATTAGAGGTTGTGAAATTTTAAAAGGGATGGTTAGCCCCAAACTGTTATTCATTAGCTACACCAGCTGGACAGGCAGTGGTGAGATACATTTTTTAAGCAAAAAGCAGGCTGCAGCACATTGTGAGTCAAGAATATATGGAGCAGTTGCACAATTCAGTTATACAGTAAACAATCAAGAGAAAATAAAAATAGAAGAAAGAAATACATAAACCCACCCCAGCAAAAACTGACTAGCTCTTTAATTTTGTTTTGTTTAAATGTTTTCTTCTGGAAATTAATAGCTTTATATTCTCCACTTATAAAAATATAATGCACAAAAGTGAAAGGAAGAAGGCATAACTTAAGCAAGCCAGGATTATTTAACACAAATGTATCTAATTTAGAAAACAAAAAACCAAAAAAACTGAGTTTTGTTCATTGCTCAAAATTTTGAACAAAAATAAAATCAAAATTTCAACCTGCCAAACACTATGACAGGGGGAATTTAGAAGTCACAGCATAAAACTGAGCTACTAATTTCCACCACTAAGACACTTTGGTGTTTTACTAGCAGACTAAGCTATTTTTTTTCATTATGAAACACAATAGAACTGACACCATGTTGAACACACAAAATCCCCAGCACTCTCTCATCGAATCACTGAGGGACAGGCTTCCAAGGACTACAACATTTTCCAGTAGCCACCTCTTACTGACAGGAACAAGTGTGTAAACTGAGAAGCGGGTCTGATACAATTCAGATACACTGTATGAGAACAGGCATTTAATTTAATCTGCAGACAATTACCAGTAAAGCTGCTTTGTTCGTTGGCTTTAATTCCTGGGCTGTGAAGTCATGAAATGGTGCTCAACAGAGCAGAAAGGTGAACGCATCCTGTTAAGTGAAAGCAAAGAGGCCATTTTATGGATGGCTCCATAAGCTGGCTAAAGCAGAGGCCTGTGTCCTGAACAAAGAGCACGGATTCCCAGCCACATTCCCTCCCAACCAACCCCAATCACCAGCTGGAAAGTAACTTCACACAAACAATGGTTAAGCCTCTGACTTGTGGCTTGAAGCAATTTCTTTGTCAGACTTTGAGTGAGGACATAATTAGTTGTTTGCCAGGGAATTTCTTGGCACAGCCGATAGACTAACACTTTAAAAACCAGCATGGATTTCTACCCATTGGGAAAGGGGGTATAAAATACTTTATTGTCAGAAGCCATTAAATTAAGGATATAATTAATTGAAGAGAAAGTGTTTCTTGAAGTTATTGGGAACCCACTGGATATGTGCCATTTCTGGGATGCTCACAAGGGAGTTCTACAGAAAGGAAAAGAGGAAGTAGTAATGTTAACTATTTATATGTACATAACACACCATTTATCAAGGTTGCTCTAATCCCTAGATGTGCATAATGATGTGTGGCACTGAGCCATGCCTGGTACCTGGAAAACCTTGGTGACTTTCCTTAACTTACAGAAACAGGAAGAGGAAAACTGGCCCCTTGATTGCAATGAGTATGCCTGGATCTGAAGCACACGTCAAGCACATCTTTTTTATTTTGGGCTTGTGCACGTATAACATGAGAACGTGGCAAAACCTGTGGCAGAAATTTCCGGGACATTCGTGACTGAGGTTTTGGGCATGGCAGAGGGGAGTTTTGGTGTTTTGCCAGAGTGGATGCTGCTGCAGTCCCTGTGCTGGTCTCAGGGCAGGATGGCAGATCAGTACCGCTGTCATTGCTGTGACTGCTCACCTGCCGAGACAAACTTCCCAGAGAATTCACCTAAAAACCTACCAGTTCTGGGGAAATAAGACCACACCAGAAATGCCAGACTAGCAGCAGTCTGTAGAATCGTGTACTTAGTACTCACACCTGTAAAGGACTGTAAAACTGCACAGGGGCTCTGCTAGCTACATGGGACATAGAATCACAGAATCACGGAATGGACTGGATTGGAAGGGACTTGTGAGGGTCCATGGGCAGGGACACCTCCACTAGACCAGGGTACTCAGAGCCCCATCCAGCCTGGCCTTGAACACTGCCAGGGGTGGAGCATCCACAGCTTCTCTGGACAACCTGTTCCAGTGCCTCACCACCCTCACAGGAAAGAATTTCAACCTAATATCCAATCCAAACCTACCCTCTTTCAGTTTTAAGCCATTCCCCCATGTCCTGTCACCACAGCTCCTGACATCCCTGTGCGATGCCAGCTATACCCATGGATAGTAACCATATTAGTAGCTGAAAAATATATTGAAATGAAGAGGGAAGGAATTGAAAATACAGAAAATAATAAAACAAGGAACATAAGATACGAACAGATTTGAAGCATAAGACATATAGATAATTATTATGGCAAAACCTAAATAATTTTATTATGATTCATATTTTTAACTTTCTGTAAAAAAAAAAAAAGCTGGGATAATACCCTTCTAGTGAAATGTTTTAAAATAATTCTATATAACTATTTTTCAGTAAATATTACTAATCAGGAATATGTGTGCCAATATTCGAGATCTGCATCTGGCAGTGAAGTCAGATGTAAAGACTGACTACAGAACTCCTGATTTCACAAACCCAATGAAGAAGCTGCTGTCCACATTTCTCAAGATAAAATCAAATATTAGAAAACTGTGCATGCAAACATAAACATACAGCCTTCAGTATAACAAAGTTTCATATAAAATGCTTACATTCACAAAGTAATAAAAACAATTTAATACTTTCCTCCAATCACTACACTAGAAAGAAATGAACATTCCCAAAGAGTTAAAAAATCCCACTATTCTGATTATCACAGATACAATCTTTCAAGATCAAATATAAAAATTACTATGTAAATAATACTTAACTTTTAAAAGCAAAAAAGCAAACACAAGGTCATTAATTTTTAAATCATATTTGAATAAGTAAAGCCAGAGACAAGGAAATATCTTCAGCAGTTTGGAATCCAGCATCCATGAAATATACAATCTGTACTTATAGCAATAATTACAGTTGGCTTTTTTTTAAGTAGATAATACTTGGCATAAAAATTCTAGAGAATCCAGATGAAAATTTAATTATAAAAAATTAATGGAATTATTTAGCTTTATAAAAACATCAAACTCAGAAAAGCTATTTACTGTTTGCAGGATAAATGGTTTCTATATTATGTAGTGTACATACTATATAATTGAGTTTCAGTTTGTATTTCATTTGCAGCCTTTAAAATATGCTTAAATGTTACAGTAAATATGAATGGTATGATTCATAGGGGATCATCTAAATAACCAAAAAATATTGCATAACTCTTTCTAAGGTTTGGCTGTCTCCAATCAGATGACAACACGATTTGATTCTATCATTTTACCCTGAATTTGAATGCCTGTACTTTCAAAGATGAAGAATTGACTCAAGGAAAGTACCCTCAAATACAGCAAAGAACAAGTTGGAGGCAGTTATGTGAAACTATTAATTCTTCAACTAGGTAGGTGGCATTTTCAGAATGAATTGAGTGACTTAGGAGCAAAAATCTCCACAATTAATGAGGTAAGTTAGATTTGAAAGGTAGAAACTTTCAATACAATTTCATACAATTCCACAATACTATTTCATACAACTTAGACGGGAAGTTAAATTCTAACCTGCTGTCACTGTGTAAAATAAAAAGATCACATTTTATTTCCATTTATCAGTCTGAAAATGGACTCTACGATCAAGAGAGTGAAGCTGGACAAGTTTCTAAGTGCTACCATTTTTTACAGTAAAGACTGTGTAAAATTATTCAGCAGTGGAGAAATTAATACACAATGCTCCAGTACCAATTCCAGATAGATTTCAGCATTCCTACTCAGCCTTTGAGAACAGAAGTTACTCCCCAGTGTTCAAGTGGACAGAGGCCAAAAGAAGACATACTGCTAGTAAACAGCTAGCATAAATATTAATCACAGAAACTAGATTAAAACCAAAAAGATTTAGCATCTGTGTGTTGCTTAACACTCAGTTCATGTCTTCTAAAAATTGAAATCAGCATTTCATTTACAAGAACTTACATACAGTTCTAAGCTGAGCACATCAACCAGATCACAAAGTCGTAAGTTACTTCTTCAGTGTATAAACAAAGGAGTTAGTCAAGTTGCCAATCCTTTTCCCTAAAACAGAAATATCACATATAAGGCAACACACTCCCTCTAAACTTCCATTTATCTCCTGCCAGGTTCATTTTGTCATTATCTATTGTGTTCATGCAGTGTCTGGCTTCATGCAGTGTCCTGGATGGAGCAGCAGCAGAAGAAAGAATGTCAAAGTAGAATTCACCAACCTAAGTTTCACCTTGTTTTCCAACAAATAATAGGAAGTCCACCTTCACAGAATTGGTCCATTTTAGGTTGACATCTCAGCCCATCCATAAGCTCGAGCACAGCAGAAACTTACGGATCTGCCCAAAAATGGACCAACACTGCTAAGCAGGAGAGCGTGAAGACACAAAGAATGAGAGGGGGGAGTCAACAAGACTGAAGAAAGTAGAAACAAAGGCTAATGAACAAGGAAACAGGATGAACTACCTTCCTCTACCACTGCAGACCAACAGACCATCAAGGGCTTCAGGCTTCACCTCCTCCATGCAAATTAACCTGGGAACTCAAAAAACCTCTTGGATATATTTTTTGGTAGCCGGTAAAGCATTGCCAATTGGGCACAATCATTTCCTTTTGCTTCAGAACAAACATCACAGGATCTGCATCCTCACAAAAGCTCCATATTTTTACCTTAACATACATGAAACCAGAGCTGTCCTAAACCAGCAAAACTCTAAGCAGCTTACCCCTCAAAATTGGATGCCATGAATGCTGTATCAAGAAGGAAACAATCCCAGCTTGGGAACCAGAACATCTGATCTCAGCTGGAGAGATGGTGTGGCTGAGTATAAACTGTGAGAGGTGATATTTCAGTAGGCAGAATTACAGATAGTCTTGAACAAATGATGACAGAAGGGGCAGCACCCAAGGGTTTTTGAGCTCATTTAAACTCTTAGGTTTTTATCCTTGCAACACTTAATGAGTTGGGAGCTGAACAGGGCATCTTGCCTTTTAAAATGTAAGGCTAGGAACTGTCCACAGAACTAAGATAAAAATAATTTCCCACTTCATGTCAAAAATGTAAAACTTCAAGAAGCAACATATCAAGTTACATATAATCCACAGCTTCAGAAATTCAACTCAAGTAAATCTCAGTAAGCCAAAAAAAAGAAGCTCTTAGAGGAAACTTTTTCTAGATATAATAGATACAGGATACAGATTCTTTGTTTAGCTACAGAATAAAACAGATATTTTCTAGAACTCCAGGGGAAAAAACTATTGCTTTTAGAAGTAGCAGAAATATGTAGGTAGAATTCTGATCTTTCTTAAACATGATAGAAGTTCATAAACAGGGAGTTCCAAACATATCCATCTCTAGCAGTAGGACACCTATTTGTTTTCAAGATACAAGCATAAAGAGTCCTATTACAGAAACACTCATCCTCCCAAAGAAGAAAATAATTGACATTTTCATATGACAAAGGACTAGCCCAGCTACTGTCTATTCTCCACTTATTTGAAACAGCTCTTGAGAGTCACTGATGGAAATTCAGGAAGAAAAATCCCCTCTGAGTATAATTTGTATCAGGTTTGAAGCAGAGTACAATGTGATCAGTGTATTTGAGAATAGACCCTGCAATTTCCACTCAGTCAAGAAGAATTTCCAGGCTATTTTGAAGAAGTGACTGAAAACAGGCCAGGGAATTGAGAATGACTTGTAATGAAAATTTTACCCTGGTGGAGAGACTAATGAGTTTTATACTTCATTGTAGTACAAATCTTGAGAATTGTGAAAGAAACAGGGTCTCAGCAAGCTAATTTCTCTAAATTTTATTAGTTTATACAGCAATTTACCTGACAAAAGGAGAACATGAGAAGAAATGCTTGAGGCAGTTCATAAGGTTGTAAAATTCCAAGGAGGTAATAGAAAATATTCCAGATTACAGGTGAAAGTATATTGAATAAATCAACCATAATTCTTCATGGCATCAAAGATTATTCATTCATTATCCATTTACATTAGAAGAACATTTTGGACTAATCACTAACAAAAAGATTTACATAGGGATATCTTTCCTTGTACACTACTAAAATTATAGTCAGACTGAAGAAGACTAAAATGGCAAGAGAAACTTGAATCTTACGGGTTTTTTTATAAAGAAAAGTGAAGCAGTATGAAGAAGATACTGCTCTAAAAAAATTTATCAGATTCAATTCTCAAAATTTTGATGGAATTACAGCCTTGGCTTCATCTGTTGATCCAAATCATCCAGCAAATAAAGCTTGTGTTTATTTGCATTTCAAACAGCTAAAAATTAGCTCAAGATGCTATATTTATCTGGATCCCTATATACAGATTTTAGAACAGGGCTATTTTGGCCTTCACAATACAACTCCCTGTTGAAAATGTTAAACAGGAAGTTGGAAGTTTTGTCAGATGAAATTGCCAAAGAACAGAGTTAATATTAGAAGCACTTTTAAACTTTAGCTTGATGCTTTTGTTCAAGTGATTTAAGTGAAAATGAATGTGGGCATAGGAATAGTCAGGTTCGGGTTGCCAAGTTCTCGTGCCGAGAACCAGGGGAGGATGTCCTTTCAAAATGTTTGGCTTGCAGATGCAGAAACACAAATTGCATCAGTTTACACTCAGTGCAGGTTTTCAAGATTTGTCTCCCACATAAAACACTGCTAGAAAGAGCAGCTGGATCCTGAGGCATGTTTCTACAGGAAAATGGGCATTCTGTGCCTGCAGTATATGAAAGATCCGGATTGTTTCACATTAGAGAGGTCCTGGGTTTGTGTCTCACAGCCACAGATGTTCTGTCATGGCGTTGGTATAAAAATACTACACAACTGTATGAGTTTATCACATGAATTTCAACAGCAGAGGTCACATAACTCACAAAAAGTCAATTTCTATTAGAAGGATGTAAGTCACAATGCTAGCAATATTTTTATATGTGGGAATTATGGCACTCATAGAACTCCAAATTATTAGATAGTTTCTAGTAAAACAGCAAGGCAGACAGAATTGCTCATACAGATGACATAATACCGGTCCAATAAGCCCAGATGACAGGATCTGAACTGACAACACTTTGGGGACAGAGATTCTGAGAGATCAAACTATCTTCCAGCTTGATGAAGAGACAGCTGTTGGGCTGAGACAGCCCCCATATGATCTGCAAAGTGCATCTCATGTCAAAGATTGCTTTCTGGATCCACAATTTTAAACAAAAAGCAATCCTCTCTTAGTTTAGACAGAGGTCAATATTGATTATAGTTCCTTAAACAGCACTTCTGCAATAATACTGGTATTTTCTGCCTCAAAAGATTGTATTGCTTTAATGATTAACATGTTTTACTGTTTTATTTAAACATCCTCCAAATCCTCCTGCCTACTTACCTGCAGACTATGATGACACCATTCTAGCCATTTCATTTTGATTTTATATTGAGCCAACTATACTTTACCGACCTCAAGAACTTGCTTTAGCACACTCCTGCCATTTTAAAATAAACAAAAAAAGGCTCAAACCCAATACCATTAAATATATAATAAAGTTTATTACAGCTACTTACCATTAGCATGAATCATTTTTATTGCAGCATAAATATTAGAATTCTTTGATTACAAGTTTCTATCTCATTCTCAGTGGAAAAAAAAAACAGCAGACCCTTTGCTAGAAAGACCCTACAATAATAAAGCAGAAACTGCATCAAAACAGTGAAGGTCACAGTCCCCCAGCTGTCCTTCACCCACTCATTCTCCTCTTCCCCAAGACCTGCTCTGGGACTGTCTCCCCTCCTCTATACTCCAGATGCAAACCATTGGGGAAGAAGCCTGGCTTTTGCTCTAAAAAAAGCCACCTTATCAACAGCCCGGTTTACCCAAAGTACATTGAGTGATTTAAATCACTCTGAGTGAGTGGCCTTTAAATCAGCTTCTCTGCTGAAAATAAAAATAACTGTTGCATTCCATTCCATTAAGGTTTTCAAGAGAAACACTGATTTTAATCTGTTTTACAGCTAATGTGGCTAATATTTTATAATATATATTAAAATAGGCACTTTGGTTTAAAACCAAAGTTTACTCTGAACCAGAAGAAGGCAAAAAAACCCCTAACAAAATAACTGAGAAACCAGACTAGAGTTAGGAAAAAAAAAAGAAAAATAAACTAGATTCACAGTAACCTTCAATAGTGAAAATGATAACTCTGTTTCAAGTGGATACTGAATAATCTAGTTAAATTCTGGAGCTCCCCTCACAGTGCTATTAAAACCCAGAAATATTTTCCTTCAGAAGCGTTCCTTGGTAGAAGAGCAGCAATGAAACACTTATGTAGAACATACATGATTTCTGAATATCTGAGGAACTGATGTTAGGTGAACATTAAATGACAATTACCAGCACATCTTTTCACAGATTAGTTTTCCACTTCTTTTCGTTTAACCACGCAGCACAGATCCCGTGTGCCTACACCTGTGTAGTTCTGCCCTCTCCTGGTGCATCCAACGTATGCAGGAGACACTGCAAACAACCAGAACAAATAAACTATTTTTCACTTAATCTGACTCAAATTTCTTTGTGTAACCACAATAAATACTTAGCTAAATGAGAGCTTTGAGAGACAACCATAAGCTCAGATATCTGAGTGGTATCTCCTGATTAGGTGAGTTAAAAATCCGAAGTTTCATTTCATTTGATTCTTTCTTTTGTCCCACCACCATAATATTGCCTTCCCATGTTCTTTCTTTAACATACATTTCTTTTAACACATTTGACAAACTCTAAGCTTGCTACTCAAAAGTGCATTTATATTTCTATAAATATAAAAATGTTCCTCGTTGGAACAGAAACCTTAAAAACATCTGACAAAACCCTCTCTCATGGCTTCTGTGATAGCCTTTCCACCCTCACCACCAGAACCAAAGTGCATGGAAAAGGAAGAACTGCAGATTGTTTTGCACATTGGGTCCTAGGAAGCTCAGAATTTGCTTTAGCAAACAAGGCAATACTCTTGGATAAGCACTGCTAAGGTGCAACCTACTTTAATTGTTTTTAGGACATTTATGCAGATTGAACAATGATAATTGAAACTTGTAAAAATATTCCAGAATAACAAGAAAACTCTTACTTTTTAATTTTTTTCTATAAGAAAAAAATATTCCTTATTTTCTGCTCCTGATCCCCTGAAAGCAACACTACAAAAGGATCATCTTTGGGCCTTGGCCTCTCACAGTGATCAGAGGGATGCAGCTGAATTTAGAACCTTAATAAGATTTTACGATGAAATAAACATCTAAACCCCAAAATTTGCTGTACAAACAATAATAGCTGGACGAGTAAAGACAGGTTAGAACAAACAAATGTTCTTGTGGGTACCAAAAACCAAATTTCTTCCAGTTCGGAATGTAGGCATTCTAGTAAAAGGTTTATAAACAACAAAACAGCTCTTCACAGAGGGGTTTAGCCCAAAGCATTGGTAGAATCAGAAACTGCAAGTCTGAAGAACCCAGGAAAGGATCAGCTCTAATCTCCCACCCCTAACAAGACTATCTTTGTTTTTCTGTAAAATAGTCTTTGTCTTATCCTTGCCAGAACTATGCTAGCACAGTCTATGAAGGAAAATGTTTATAGAAAATGATTTTTGTCATATAGAGAGGTCAAGGACCTTTTCCAGGCAAATGGCAAAGCTACAGCTCTGTGAGAAAAATGTATATTTATACATATAGATTGACAAGCTACTTACAAGTTCTACTGCAGTCAATAATAGTTTTAGAAGCACTGATGTAACAATATGTGATAGAAGACTAGAATATTTCAAATATTAGGATATTCTAGTTTCCTGATAGTAAGTTTATAATGAATTCATTTCCCATTGAAAATCCAAAGGGGTAATTTTCTTACTCTGGAGACAGAAGAATTGGTTTGACATATAATTTGGATTTATCATGCCAATTTACAATTCCAGAATGATTCCACACTAATTATGCATCTACCGAATATCTTCCTTTTCTAACTGTTAACTTGGCAGTTACTGCCTGGAACATTCTGAGTATCCTGCACTGATGTTCTTACAGATACATTCACAAAGAGTTTGAACCAAACTGCTCTGTTTCAATAAAATATAGTCATGGAAAAAGTGAGAGAACATTCTCATCTCTTTGTAACTGTACTACTAGGAGAAAACTTTGTGATGAAGGGAGCTTAAAACATGTAACTCTTGGTTGAAAAAGGACCAAATGTTCCTTGGGAGCAAGCAAGCTCATACATTCCCAGTTCTAAGAACTTTAAACCTGGCAGAGGGAAAATCCTGAGATGCAAGAGATGCCATTTCTTGGCACTTCATTCACCTGGTAAAGTCACAGGTGGATCTGAAATGGGCTGTCAAAAAGTCTCATCAGCAAACCCTGTTCTTGGTGCTGTTGTGCTCCCTTTCTAGATGCTTGGTGGCACTTGTGGCACCCTGCCACTACCAAGTCAGGCAGGTTCAGATCCAAAAATCCCGCTCCCTGGGCTCACAGCTGGCCTGACTGTCAGATTGGAACCATGATCTTGGCGTTTGCTCTGCATAAGTTTTGTTTCACATGTGTATGAAATGGTCATTGACACCTAAAACATCCCAGACACACACATTGTCTGACCATCTCACTCCTGCAACAGTTAGGAACCAACGGGGAGTAACCAGCTCAACTACCACTCCAGAGGGTTTTTTGTTCCATTTCTTAGTAAATGTTCATATGTGGACATGGACTATGTTTCTGTTTGGAAGTGTTTAGATACATTATATAATAAAACATTTAGCATCTCTCACTCATTATGTCTGAATACAACCAATGCACCCATGCTCTCCACTGGGATTCTGAACATTCATTAACATTCATAATTCTCTTTGAGGATAAAGACTGTTGTGTTCTACTATTGTCTGTCTTTCAAGTGAATAGATAGAATATGATAGGTGCTTTTTGGTCCATTTCCCCTCATTAACATACTTCTTTCCCCTATGGCTGTACTATTTAAATAACTTCTTATTTTACCGTGTTACCTTCTACTTTATCATAAAATCAGCTTATGGCTGTAATGGCTTGGAGATTTAGCAATTGTAGTACCTCCAGCTAAAAAGAAAACTGGCAAAAAGAAAGGAAAAGTAGGCATTTTCTCCTCGTCAATTAGGAAGATTCTAGTGCTTTTGCTGTATGCATTGAAGCAATAACACTGCATAGGTGGTAACAGTCTCATTCTCTTTCCTTGGCAGAGCTTTGTTTCACCCCTGAGCATGGTCCCTTGTCTGCAGTTCCAGTCAATGCTTCTACCACTGTACAAAAGCTTTTCAGTAGACAAGATATTCTCTTCCTGTTAGAGACTTTTCTCCAGCTTTCTTTTACCACTCCCTCTCACTTCTCTGCCCTCCGCAACTCACGACCTGTTCTGTCCAAGGAAGATCCAGAAACCTCTCTTTTATTCAGAGCTCTTCATCACAGGATACTGTAACAAATCACAGCTACCTAAGTCTATTCTATAGAAAAAAACCTGCTGCTGCTTCAGTCTGAGAAAGCATCTCAGAAAAAACACTGCTCCTTTCAGTGGCCTTCTCCTATTAAGGGTGTCTAACATCTCTTATCCACTCATGGAAGGTACAACTCTCTGCACTTAATTGATTGGGAAGAATCTAGGCTTTGACGAGATGAGATGTGAAAGTCAGACAGGACTTTCTGTCAGTCTTTTATTAGAAAGAAATACAGCAATTTGAGATCTGAAATTCTGATGCGGATGTGTCTACATCTGTGCTCTTCAGCAAGTTAATGTGCTTCTTACCTCCACTTGTTCTATCTTTAGCAATAAGCAGCAGTACCCATAGTAATGGTTAGTGGTCATTGCTGATTATTTAATTACAGGATAGCTCTGAACCTGTATTGCTTGCTCTAAACCCACTGCCTTCAAAATCTGTTGCAAATCCCATTCAAAATTAAAAGGTAAAGAAAAAAGATCCTTCAGGTTTCCAGGTAAAAACTCATCTTTACAAAAAGTATGATATAGTCATAATTGTGGCAAGACTCCAAAACTTCTTGAGTGAATGAAAATTAGAAGTTCTTCTTGAAATGTTTTAAACACTTTTAATATCTATAGCCTAATTTGTTCATTTTTTGCTCCTTATAACAAAAAAAAGACACATAATCACTCTGCCTTTGGGGGTTAACAGAATGCTTGTGACTACTTGTAACCATGGAAATATGAAGAGCTACTCAGAGCCCAACATCAAACTAAGAGAAGTGCTGGGAGACAGAAAATAGATATTTGATGAATTTGCTACACATGAAAGTCCATTGAATCTGTACCAACTGCATTAACAACATAAAAAACAAAGTCACAAAGCCTTTTAATTGCTTAAAAGCATATGGCATTTACTATGGCTTCTCACAGAAAATAAAGGAAAATGCCTTTGAAGGTTTGTTTTTAAAGCACTGAGTGCATCTGAACTAGTTTAAAAGCAGAGACAAACAGGAGGTAAAAATGGTTACTGCGTGAATAGGAAGAGTAACAATATGCACGAAAAGACTAAAAAAGGCCCCTTTGAAGAAAGGGTTTTCAGGGACTAGGATCGTAATTATGGAGATTATGCAACCCATGGCCAGTGACATCTGAGTCTGCACTAAGCACCATCAAAAATGTTTTCTCATCCTCTGCTGGCAGACCCAAATTTAACAGACACAGAAACATGTAAGACAAGCAAACACTCATCTGATGATTTGTTGACCTATCTGCCTTATAATAATAAGGCATGTGCATATTTAACTGCCTTCTCTGTGACACTGTTTAACCAACCATAACTCCTATCCTTACATACAGTCATCCTCAAAAAGAGAAACCTTTGGAAAAAAAAGGAAAACACGTTCATTCCTTGCTGTAATAAGCAAGATACAACCAACAACAGAAGAAAAATCTTTTCACTAATACATCTCAGCAAATTACATCTACTTGGAAAATAAAATAATGAATATAATGGAAAAAACCTACAACATACGTGCACACTATGTACATTACACAGATGCAGGATGACTCAAAGGGCCAAAATGTGCCAGCACAATCAAACAGGTGCTCTCTCACTCTTGTAACACTGGTATCATCAGACAAACTGCTCAGACCTCACTGTGTGACCACCTTCTTTTCTTTAGCCCAGTGATAAACACAGAATCAGTCTTCCAGGACTAATTGTAGGTCAAGAGTGAGACCTTCTGGGCCTATGCTAGCTGAACAAAATACAGATTTACCGTCTCTCACAGGTATGATTTGCTGTTTCATCATACCACCATCTATCTTCCCCATTTACCACTATTGTTTTTCAAGGTCTTCATTAAATTTTAAGCTTAGGATCAGGTAAATGCCATGAAAAATGAAGATACCATCTGGACAACATTTTCTTGCAATTTCTTTGTCATCTTATTTGTACTTTCAATTTCAGAGCTACCTTGCATATCTTTGCAGATATGCTGAGTTAGGGTACATTCATTACATGAACCCCCAGATCCCCAAAGGGATTCCATAGGTTACATGAGGTATATGGAATGTATTTCTAGTGTTACAAGAGAATCTTGGCTACCCTTCCTATTTCCAATAAGTGTGTGATTCCTATTTTTTTAGTCATATTTGGGAATTCAATACTCATGAGAAATACCAAACGCAATAGGTAGAAATGTTTGAATACAGGCCAAGTAATAGAAGTCTGGGGTTTTTACTAGTGGCAAAATCTTCATATTGGCTAATTAATATAATTATTGATTAACTTACATTATTATTTATGGCATTTTAGCCTTTTACCCTCTGAACCTCAAACTAGTACCTAAAATAGCAATCAAAAAGATAATATGAAAAAAGAATTAGGTGTACTACAACAGAACACCAGCAAAAAGAGCCATGATTTGCATTTGTATCTTGTATTTCAGTGGAGTATCTTGAGATACTTTAAAAATATTAACAGGAATTCTTTGAAACTGTGGGCTGTTTTATGCCATAAGCATAATTAAGTATGACACGACATAAGCATTACGGAAGCAAACCTAAGGAAATCCAAAATAACTGCCTACCCCAAGTTGCTACTTCCACATTGCAGTTTGAATTAATTAAAAGATCAAGTGTAAAAAGACAGTAGATAACCACATACCTAAAAGGATTACCCTCCTAAGGAGGCAGGAAAGACTTTTGGCACAGATTTTCTTTCCACAGAAGGAAGAGAGTTGTAGGTATCACACCAGGGTGACACGGAGGCAGGATCAGCTTGGCTGGGCTCTCTGGCCAAGGAGCCTGCAGGAGGAGTATGTGAGAAGTGCTGAACAGGGTTTGATTTTGTTGGGCGTTGCAAGTTTGTCATTAAGTTGTTAAGGCTCCCCTGTAATCTCATGCATCACTTCTCGATCTCTGTTTCAAACCTTGGTTCATTGAACATCTGGAGATGACAGAAACCTTTAACATAGACAGCTTCCTGGAAGCACATCCAAGGAAGCAAAGAAATGGACAGGGAAATAAACACAGTAAATGGATACACAGAGTACCTTAAATTTCATCAGCATTATGTGAAAATCATTGAAGTAATACTGGACAAGAAGTGCAACTGCCCACTGGCATTTTTTTTAAAAAAAATTGGATGGTTTTGGTCATCAGAATGTGTTGATTAACATATCCTAGAGAAGTCTGTAGCAGTCAGAGCAAACCATAGCCATCAGCTTAGACTGAACCACCTGCCCTGCCCTGGGTTCACGGGGCGTCCTCGTGGCCCCTTATTTCTCTGGCTACAATGAATGTTTTAGTCATGCTCCCTCCACTCCCTCTGACTCCGTGGTCAAGCTGCTGTATCACACTTTCAAGAAACACCAGCAGGACTGACTTAAGAACAGCATGATTATGGTCCAGACTAGTCCTTCTATGCCCTTCTTTCCTGGTCCCCAGACACATGTTCATAGGAGTGGATAGGTTTGTGTTATGTCTAAGATAAACAGTATAATAGGTCACTTTGATGATCATCTTTTTGCTCATCACACTGCGAACTACTCAGGTTTTTGCATTTTTTTCAGAAGTAAAAAGAAGCTATTGCTCACAAAGAATAGAATAATAATTAATGTAAGTTAAAATCATTCTATAAAAGCCCTAATTTTCATGTTGGTGGTCGCATACAGAAATATAAACATCAGATTGATATCAAAGAAGTACAATACACAAGAACAGTTAAAATTTATGCCACTCCCAGTGACATGCACATAATTAATAACCAGCGTCATGAAGTGGGTGTGGAGAGGGTGGGGCCTCTATCAGATGTGGGAGGCAGCTTTGTAGCTTTGCTTCAGGTTCAAACTGTTCAGGTAACTACAGGAAAGTGGTGGATGCAATTCCAGCATGAAAGTGGAGCTGAAGGACTGTGAGTCACATGGTGCTGAACCTCCTGGCTACCACTCATGGGGAACAAGTGGAGGTTAAAGCCCCCTTGTTTTCCTTGTTTTCCTTCTAAATCCCTCTCTTAAAACCCAAGAGATTGTAGCAGCAGTCTGGGTGAGAATACATTTAGTATGACATCAGTGCTTAAGATTTCAACAAGCAAGGCCAGCTAAACACGCAAAACACAGAGGATGCCAGGTCATTCGTGGGAAATAAAATGTATAAAAAAAGTAGCTTTCCACCTTTCCTAGGCAAATTTTGCTGTTGAGAAAAGAGTCAAATTACCCTTACAGCACCTGAACTCACCAGTGGGACATCCTGACACCTCCCAGCTTCAGTTTCCAGTTCACATCCCCCAGAGCACAGGTCCTGAACATGCAAGTTGGGTGACTACATCAGGGCTCAGGGGCTGTGGGGCCAAGGGAGGGTTTAAAAGGCGTGGGAGATAGAGTAAAACATATCAAGGGAGCTCCACTGCAGACTCTGTTCAAGGGTCCAATGCCTGCCATCCCTCAACAGTGCCTTGTTTTGTCTTTTCTCTTCATCTGTCTTTTCCCCAAGCATCTCCAGGAACAGGTAACTTTAGCTTCTGTCAGGACTATTTTGTAATTTGTTTAGAGCTGACTGGGATTTAAAATCCACAAAGATGAAAAAGACTTTTCTTGTATGAACAGATAGATGAAGTCCTAGGACTTTATGGCAAGAGGCAAACTACTTGATAATTGCTATATTTTGGAATTAGGTTGCAACTTGGCATCCATTTCGTCCTTCCACAATGTAAACATTTCCAAATCAATCTAAATCATGCATGTAACTCATCTTTGGATATAATTATTAATATATACCATATTTTCTGTTATTTATGCTAGTTGCTGGAATTTATTCCCAACATATGTTACTATGGATTCCTCTTCATTGCCTTTTGCAGTCACCAAAATGGCACATCCATTTTATGACATATGCTGTATATATATTTTTTGATCACATCACCACAAAACATCATTTTAATGCTGCTGATACACTGACCATTTTTTAACATGAAATGGACAGAAAATTTCCATGGAAAAAGACAAGACACTGAGATGGAATATGAGTGACTGAGCACAAATATGAGAATAGGCTTTACAGGATTATGTTAAGTATCCTTTAGATTGTAAAGATGTCAGCTAACGTAAACCTCTAATGTACCAGCTGCTGTCCAAATAGATCACAAAATGAAAGTCCTCATGCTGAGCAGGGCTTAAAATAGAGCAGCTGATGAGTAAGACACTCTCTCTTATATAAACTTCACATTTCATGCACTAAGACATTTCATTGTCAGATATTCGTGGGGTTGCTATTTTCCATGAAAAATCTGCAGCAGAACAAAAGCATCAAATTGTTTCACTTCACAGGCTCTAAGATTGTTATTTTCATGCCACACAGAAACTCCCTTCTAGTCTGCTTTGTGATTCATGTGTTTGGCTGAATAACTTTCCTGGAACTCAGAACAAGAGGGAAACCTTCCCTAAGTGCTTCCTGTCTTTCTTCATGTACTAATAACAAGACAGAGTCCTCCCACCTTTCCCATTTACAACACTCCAGGCACACCTACTGGTTGATATACTCATAAGCCTCAGAATTAGTCTGTTTTTGATCTGGTTTTTTAAATAGCAGCTTTTTCTCTAGCAACAAAACTGGTTTTTGTCTAACATTAGTATGTAGCAAAGCAATATTAATAGACCGCTTAATCAATAGACAACAGAGAAGTTGTAGCTTAGCATAAAGCATGAAAGATGCATTACTCTTTCCCTTTGTCTTGTCTACAGCCACTCTCAGCTTTGAAAGCATCTTCATCTTAAAACCCTGGTCAGAAAGATGTAATGTTGAGGGGAACTACAACCTGTATCATGTGTTTAACCTTGTGAGCTTGCAGGCCTCACTCCAGAGGCCTAATGGAACAAGTATGAAACCAATGCTGAATTTTGACTAGGTAAGAATCAAGTAAAACTCCGGAATAAGGTCTAGTATATTTACAAGATGGAACACCAAAAAATAAAATCACTGTCCCACTGTCATATTACAGCCTGACAATCTGGAAATCCATCCTCCAACCATGGATTGTTAAACTCCTATTAGAATTGTCAGCACTAACTGAAAAGAGAATGAAGCCCCTAACTTTTATAGATTGCAAAACTGCTTTTCCAAATATGTCCTAAGTACCATGATTTCCTTGTATTTGGAAAACAAGTAAAATGTTTTGTGCAACTGATACGAAAAACCAACTACAGGTGCTGGGTGACTCCCCAAACTCTTTAAAAGACTGCCATGAGTTGCTCCAGTTCTAATTGTGGCTTTGCATCTGACTTAATATGCGGGTATAATCCTGACCAACTCATTAATCTCCAGGCCTGTTTTTCCAATCTGCAAAAGGGAGGATATTATACTTATTTAATTAATACAATCTGTGGCTCTTAATTAGTTAAAAAAATACTATTTAAATGACATTTACAATTCCAGCTATACTTTTCTGTTCAACTGTTTCTGCCTCTTATTTACCCTTTAAAACAAGCAAATCAAGGCTGATTGAAATTCATTCTCTGTTCATTTCAGGAGCAAAAGGAAAAGTTTTGGTGTTTAATGGAACATAGGAAATTATAAGACTCTACTAAGAAAGGGCAGTAAACTCTACCCTGAATCTTAGTGTCCTTAGTAAACGTTGAAGAAACACAGTCAGCAATTTCAAGAGTGTCTTCGGCCTAATTCTCTTCTAACAAAATGGCTTCTAGAATTTTTTATTATTTTTTGTGAAGGGAGGCAAGAATCTCATACCAGCAAACTCAAGGTTTATAGGTAACATATTAAAAAAAGTAAGGAACAAATATGGTGTTGACTCAAAAATACTCCAAGAATGAATACTGATTTCTTATCAACAAAAACTATAAATAAAATTCTATTTTAAAACATTTGAATAAACACTTGAATAAAATCCTAGGGGAAAAAAAAATGCTGTTATATGAAGGGCTGCAGCCTTTTAGAATTTTCAACTTCAAATACTTTACTCACTAAAATTTTCTTAATATATTTACACTTTACTATGTCTCCTTCAAGTTCAGACTTCCAGTCTCTGAAAAACAAGCTAAATTCCATATATTTTTAATGAAGTAAAAACTCTGGGGTGCCTTAACCTTGATTAAGGTTGAATCCAGATAAAGAAAGAAATTCTTTGTCCTGAATCTTCTGTTAAGATTGAAAATATACTGCAAAGAAGAACTCAGAATTTCTTAGTTCCCTGGCTTTAGCCTGATTTTTCTTCTCAGTATCTTCTTTCTGTTCCTGTTATGCTGCCAGACAATGGATTGCCAACTCTTGTGAGATCCTATTGAGTCTCTGAATATTAATTGGTGTTCTCAGAGACTACAGGGCTGAAATCAATGGATTGTATAAGAATCTTCTCTTTTTGCCTGAAACAAGCTTTTAGCTCTTGAAATTATGACAAAGGCTGGGAGGAAGAAGAATGGGTTTTTAAAAGCTCTGAAGGAAGCAGGCAAATGAAAAAGTGAACATTTATTGCTTTATATTTATGGTTTTTGATGCTCAAATTTGGAAACACTGTGATAGGAGGTGCACCCTTTAAAGCAGTAAGTGTTTATACAAAAAAAAAAGAAAGAAAAAGAAAAAGCCCACAGAAAAACCTAATACTCCCCTGGATTAGGTGTTGCAATAACTCAAGAATTTTATGAACTGTGAAAAGAATGAGCTTGCAATAACTTGTTATGATAAAACCTCTGTTTTGAAGAGGTCTGAGCCAGCCACACGTGAGTTGTGATAGACTACAGTGAACAGGTGACCACTGAGAGATTTTTTGCATCTTTTGCATCAGTTTGCAAACAATCCAAGCCATAGTTTGCAGTTTCTTCTGCCCTCAAAACTGGGTTAAAGCAAGGCATCAACTCTGTGTAAAAGGGTCAGAAATATGGCTCAGTAGTCTGTGTGTTTTCTAATGTATAGACAGAACAAGAATTCCAGATGTTCAAATTTTTAAGTCTTGATAATCTTCTGTGAGCTTTGACTTCTCCTGCCATAGGTAAGATTATAGCTTGTATGTCTAGGGACAAATGGAGGAAGAGATCGGATAAAAGGGTAAGACAGGTTAATAAATATTGCATGGCTGAAAACCTATAAACAAAGAGCAGCTGTTTAAAATGCTCTAAAGCAGTTGGATCCACAGCTAGATGCTAAAATAGATATCACATCTTGGACATCTTTTGGAAGACACTAAAAAAATAAACACATAAAATTCTATCTCCAAAATTCACACTCCCAAGACTCAGAGATTTGTGTCTTCTGTATCTCTAATTGGGGTCATGAATCATGTTTCAGAGAAAACACAACTAAAACATCAAAGAACTAATTTGGCTGGTTACTTCTGAACATCTGTGGCTGTTCCAGAGATATATCGAGACTGCTTGAGGGCAACCCCTGCCCAAAAGAATCCAAGCCAAAAAAAACCTATCAGTTTTTTGGTTATCAATTGAGAAACTAGATTCCTTTTTCTGCACAGAAGTAGTTATCTAAATTTAAAAACTTGCAGATTCTAAAGTGAAACCACTGACCTGGTCTTATCATACCTTTGGTAGGCTGCATTTAATGGAGATCATATCTGCCACTCTTCTTGACACAAAGTCAAAACCCTAAAAGCAGGAAAGTTTTTACTGTAGCATTCAAATGTGAATACAGTAAAGAAAATCAGCTGGGACATGGGCTACTTGTTTCAATATTCTATTAATAAAACGCAATTTTCATTACAACTGTCACATAGCACACTCTCTTCCTGTTTTTAAATTGTAATTTTAAGCCAAAAATGAGTCTAAATTTTGGTGTTTAAACATAGGGTAACCATTAACATACTAATATAGCTAAGCAGGCAGTTACAATTCTGCCTAAGATTTCATTTATTACCTTCTTTAAAAAAAAGAGTAAAATCTGAACATTAATCAGGTGAGAGTTGTCTGGATGAGGAAATGCTTTTGCTTTTGTATCAAGACATACCAGTGTACAGTGTCCTGAGCTGAGCACACAACTGAGCTGCTCTGCCCAGCAGCTTCCACGATTCGTGGGGTGCTCTGCTTCAAGTTCTCCCTCAAGTACCCTGCAAGGGGAAAATGTTCTACCTTTGGTCAAGCCTCACCTCTCCTGTTTGCCTTTTGTCTTTAGAAATGTGTGGTAGAAGGGTGGTGCAAACTTTTTTGGCATCAGGAGCTGAACTCAGGTGTTGTTAAACTTCAAACTGTGATTCCTTAGCTCTTCACCCTTAAAATTTTAAGGTGAGTCACCTATAAGGTGCCTGACTAACCGACAGATAGAAATTCCCTGCACTGACCTGCCAATCTACTTCAAGGAAAGTCACAGAGTAAGACTGATATACATCATCGTATGGTGAAATTCGGAATTTGATTAACCAGATGCTGTTATTTTCTTTAATATCTCACAAATAGAAACTACGGTATAAAAACAATTCAAAACAGTCATTCACTGGGAAATCTGACATATGGCCTGCTAAGCTGCTCTCCTACAGAAACAGCTAAAGATCATTACTCTTGGCATCATTCCCTACAACAGGCACTGGGCTCATTAAAACAGACAGTATGTGATTGAGTCCATAAGGAAGATTATTTCTACAGATGGGTAGAAACAATGATCAAAACTACAAAGACTTAGGAGAAAGAAGTAGTCAAGGAGACTTCTCCACCTCCATAACTTCTGTGCACTAAAATCAAAGCAGCACCATTTTGCTGGAAATAAAAGGACGCATTTTCTCCTCTTTCATGGTATACATTTCCATCCTGCTAATGCAGGGTACTTCATTTAACTTGTTCTGCTGGAGGTTTTCTCCCGAGTAGGAGTATCCTGATGTGAACAGAGAGTTTGTATCCAGCAGGGGCCACTTGTTGCCTGTGTTTAGTCCCCAATCAGGTGGAAACGAGCTATTAATACTGTCCCAGGCTGAGCCCTGCGATAGTGGATTGGGATAACCACAACCACACCATGACGCAATCCTGCTGCAATCCACACTTCCCTAGCGATGTTACACAAGGAAACATAAACCAAACCTTTGGGATGTGGCATCACAGGACAGGAAATGTTAAAACAATGAGTATGTGGCAATGATAATCTGATGCAGCAATCGTGCCGTCACGTTTAGCAAATGTTTGCATTTGAAAGCAGCTACATTGTGATTATGTTCTTGCAACACATCCCCTTTACGCTGACGTGTGGATTGTCTAAATTTAGACGAGAACATGGTGCAGTAGATGGCTTTACCACATTCCATCACTGGCCTTTTGCACATGCTGAACAAAACCAACGCTGTGAGCAGCACTGGCATTGTGGGACCACGCTGGAAGGTGATGGAGAATCAATGACAAAGGCACTATGTCAGCATCACACACGTCCCTCCAAGACAAGCGGGAGGCTCAGGGCTCAGGGATGTGCTGTATGACACAACACCAGCTCCCTGACAGGGTACCGTGTCCCACACACACACCTGCCGGGGTGAGTTGGACTGCCACGGGCCTCCACAGCCCCGGGAACCTGCGGACGGATGCAGCCGAAGTGGCGGTGGGCTGAAGGACACGACGGTGACGCCATGGCCGGGTGGGTCGAGGGCAAAGGGCCCAGAGAAGCTGACCCTAAAGGTGGATGGGTGATCACACAGGGCAGCAGGGGGACACCGGGCTGAGGCACCTGCCAGCGGGGACACCCCCGGCTCCCTGAGGCACAAGGGGGGTCCCCAGGGCCGGGTCGGGGCCTCGCCAGCGGGGGGAGGAGGAAGACATGGCCCAGGCACAGCGGCCAGGCCGGGGCAGCGCCGCCATGACCTTCACACCTCGGCGCGCGACGTCACGGCCGCGCTTGACGTCACGCGGCAGTGACGCAGCGGCACGGGCGAGCCCCAGCAGCGGGGCGGGCAGCAGGCGGGGGCAGCGGGCGGTGCCGCCGGCGGAGGAAGCGCGGGC
>VZTX01025411.1:5000-18645 GCA_013400915.1 Pardalotus punctatus
GCTTGGGAGCAGCCAGAGAAAGCATGGAGGTATTGCTGGAAATGCAACCAGGGATAAAGGAGAACAGCACTTTGGGCAAGTCAAGGAGGGAGAACATCCAACCTTCCTGGCCAGTTTGCACTGTGAGCTTTGAAGGCCTGGCACTTGGAGCAGCTCCAGGGGCTTAAAAAGTGATAAGCGGTCCATGCAGGCTGGTGCATGGCCCCACAAATACACCATACCAAACAGATGATGCATTCCCAAAAGCTGAGGGCATCTCCCAGGAAGCCTTTAAAGGCGTCTGAGCTCAGCCATGGCACATACATGAGTCCAGATAGGATGATGGATGATGGCACCAACCTGCGGAACAATCTGCAGCTGGACCAACAATGTAGCACCACCCAGAGATAAAAAGACCAAAAAACAAGTCCATGAATTCACTGGCAGAGAGGGCTTGCCAGTCATTCTGAGTTACTCTGGACTACTTGATATGACTGAAAAAAATAAATGGACCTCTCTTTGAAGAAAATGTCTTGGGCCATGTCCTTATTGAGAAAGGTATTGATATACCAGCTGCTCCCTGCTTTATGCTTGAATCTTAGTGGAGCTGTTGTTGAAATGCAACAGGTTAGGAAATCTCAGAGCTGGCAGCTGGAACACTGAAACCCCTGTGTCTTTAGTAGCATTTGGGCAGGTAGGAGATTGCTCATAAATGGGATATTCTGCCATCCAGAATGGGCTTTAAGGGCATCTTTTCACTGGAAGCTAAGATGTTGTTCTCCCTCCCTGCAGGTGCACCAATCGCAGATTTACAGAGGGAGCTGACAAAGGGGATCTTCAAATCTCAGTGGAAAAGTGTGACATATCCACCGGAAGGTACATGCCCCCAAACACCACTCTGCTTTCCAGATCACTCAGGTTATGGATGAGCAACACAAAAGTATTTTTTAGTATCAGCTGCTGGCTTCAATTCCACACACTTGTGATGCTACTGTGTGAACAGAGCTTCTGTCTGGAGTCAGCTCTCCCAGGAGATTGCTCTGCAGCTCCTCTGAGCAGCCTGGAGCCTGCAGCAGAGGGGACATATAAATGTTCAGCTCTCTCTCCATCTGATCTGGGCTCTAGTGCCTGCTTCAGCCCCATCAATCATCCTACTGCACTTACTGAACCATCCATAATTTTTCAGATAAAGCACTGTACAAATCCTGCTTCAGGAAAAGCAGTGGTTCAGCAAGGAATGAGAACTTTCCCACTGATGAGTTTGCAAAGAGCATAAGAGACTTGGCTAGACTTCAGGATCAAAGATGCCATAGACGATATTTTGTAGTTAGTAAATCACAGGTTAGCATCTGGTCCCTGACAGCACTTAAATTATCCTCAGGAATGGGTTTAGATCAGTGGGGTAAATCCTTTCCACTCTACTCTTAGGTCAGGGTTTGCTTTGTTGCTCATATTTCTCATGAGCTACTTCCAAGGATAAATTGCAGTGGCTGATGAGCAACAGGGAAGAATACTCAATTACCACTTTTGCATCCAGCTCAGAATGTTTCACTTCCAAACCCTGTCCCTGTGGCTCTTCAGTGCCACTTCTGATTTCCTTAACTGAGTTATTTAAGTGCAGCTGCATAAATGCAGTTTTTACAGCTAAGGAATTTAGTTCAGTGAGCAATTAATTACTCTCTGGGGGTTCCCCTGCCTCCCTCCTGGTATTGAGGATGCATCCAACTGCACTGGAGCTAGTCTTTCTAGACTGCCTCAGTTGTGATGGTTTCCAGGGCCTAATTCAGCTGGCCTTGCCAAGATATGTCCTGCAGCAGGAGATAACTCTTATCATCCAGGAATTGCTCCTCTGCTCTGACTCCGAATGGGCAGTCTGCTCAAGTAGCTGCAGTACCTCTTCTGTGCAGGTCCTGCAGCTGGTGGGAGAATTCCCATCCTTGTATTGATACTGTAAATTAAGGAGTTGGACGTGAGTGGTTCAGACTGGTCTTTGCAGCTCACCTTATGTAATAAAGGATGAAACAGGACTTTGGGATGTAACATCTCAAGTCCACACAAGCACAGAGAAGAGCCCAATATACAGCAGGGAAGACCTCAGGCAATGCAAGACAGGTTTGGAGCACTGCCAAGGAGCTCACAAACTTCTCGTCATATGAAGGGTTATCCTTCTGTGCCCTGTGCTTTGAAAGGCTCTTTTCAAAGTACCTTCCAACATGTATTAAATTGTGAGAGTGAAGAACCAACAAACAGACAGCAAACTGGTTCCTGTGTTGATCCCTGTGGTTGGTGCCACGTTGGCTCAGCTGCTCTGTGGTCCTCCTTAAAGCCCAGATCAGCAGAGGTGATAAATAGTGCAAAAAGGGCAAACTCCTCTATCTAATGCTCTGAGATGAGCTGGCACTTAAAATTGGCCACTCAACTCCTTAAAAAAAAGTTGCTTTTTGAGTATTTGGAGTAATGAGAATTTTTCAGTCTCAGACTTCTGATGCCACAGCCATCTAGGAAACTCGAATTAGTTTATTTTGTATAGTTGGACGGTGTTGTCTTGCTGTTGGTTTTGTCAGTGAAAGCATTTTCTGTTTGCAGAGGCAGAAGATGAGGTTTGGAGCCAAGTCTGGTGGCTCAACTTGGACAAACAAATACCAGGAGTGTGTTTTGGTAAATGAGGTGGCTCATCAGAGCCTGGAGTAGTTCAACCCTGAGATATTGGGTTAGGAAAAAGGCTCTGTAACCTCTAAGTCATTAGCATTATTCTCCTGTGGTGTTAGAGAGCTCTCCTGCTACCCAGGGGAGAATGGCTGAATCAAAACCAGGGAAATGCTCATGGCTCTGCTTGGCAAGAAATTGTGTATTAAGCGGACAAGACAAGGTGCTGACTAGCAGCCTGAGTTATTGATCCTACAGACCCACACAGAGGTGTTGTTCACAGAAGAGCCCTGCTGCCTTCTCCAGGGTCCATGCTTCTGTGAGAGGGGAGCAGTACACCAGTTCAAAAATACAATTTTCATCACCCCCAAATGTAAGTTCTGCATATCGTAACTACATTGGTGGGACAGCAGTTCTGCCCAGGGTACATGGCAAATTCTGGTGGTGTTGACAGCATCTCCCAACTCAGATTGGTGTACACTTGAATATCTTCAGTGACCTGAAGTTGTGTGTCAGAGTAGCTCATTGTGTCTTTTAAAATGGTGTCCTGATACACAAGTCCGTTTCTTGTACCTCTGACTCTCCAGAGGACCAAGGGGGTGATGAGCTTTGGACCACGAGTTGCTTTAGCAATCCAAATAAAAACAAAGGTTGAGACCTCATTCGTATTAAGCAGATCCAGCTCTTGTTACCATGACACCATGACAATCAACTTGTTTACTGCTTCAAGGTACAGTCTAAACATTCTTGGCATGTCATTTGCATAGCAATATCCAGAATGCTTTGTGTCATTCTACTGTATTAGGGCTCTGCAAATGCATTGAAACGTTTCTTTACACGTATGCTTAACTACAGAGAAAGAAAGGAAGAGAAAGGAGAAGAGAGCTTCACTTTTGGTAGCATGTTTCATACAAAGTCTAATATAAACTGTGTGCAAAATTAAACATAAGAGCTAGACACATAACCCCCATATGTTCTGGGGAAACAGGAAGGGGGGTAATTATCCAACAGAGTGGGTGGAAAACAACTGAGAAAATCTAGGACTCATTTTGGCAGAGTATTTAGGCATTTGCTTAACTTTAAGCAGGTGATTGACTGAAATGCAGGAAAGCAAAATAAAAGGACACAGAGAAGTGAGAAAAGTTCGATTAGTAGAAGAAAAGAGAGCAATGACAGGGAGTCAGCTTGGCTGTGTGAGCTGGCAGCACTGCAGAAGAGCCAGGACACATGTATAGGGTGAAGGCAGTGTTGGCTGGGAATAGCTGGTGGGCTGGAAGGGTTCATGGAGAGCCGTGCCAGGACACTGCATACAGGGAAGCCCGTGTGGCAGTGAATGAGGCACCCAGGTATCAGCTAGCATAAACTGATGTGGTTCCTCTGCACTAAATGAATCTCTGCTTGCTCAGCACTGCTGACAAACCTGAGTGTTGGCTTCAACAGTTGTGCAAGCAGGGCTGGGAGTGAAACAGTGCTCCAAAAGGTCTCTGAAAGGATGGGGTCTGGGAGGAAGACAGAAATTGGGGGAATAATTGGGATTGATGGTAGCGAATGGCAAAGAGCATGCAAAGTTGAAGCTGGAATCAGACAGGGAGATGGGGATCTCACCAGTCAGTGCAGACAGGAGTACGAGGGGTTAGTGGTGGGGAGGCTGAAAACCCTGGAGGTGATACAGGAGCAGAACAGGCTTTTGGTGTGTTGCAGCAGCTGGTGTCCGGGTTGTGAGAGATTAAGTCTGCTCTGCAAGGGGCCAGGGTAGAACTCAGGTCACAGATACCATCAGGACCATTTCGCTGCAGTTGCAGGCATCTAGGTGGAAGGCGTGAGGTCTAGCAGGTTTGACAATGGCAAATATCCAACTGTCTTGTCTTCCCTCTGTGCCCATAGCACATCTAGGTTTGGGATTGGTCATGCTCAAAAGAGCATCTTGGTGGCCAGGAACTAAAGAGAGGAGTTTCCCACATCATCAACTTTCATTTACCTACCCCCTAGTACAGTGTGATGTCCTCCCAGCTCAGGCACTAAAGAAAACACAGATTTGACATGGTGGCATCAAAGATAAATATCTCTTGTGGATTCAGTGAATCTCTCAGACTCTGGTCAACTCAGAGATCAAAGTTGGTTTTCTTTAGAGGAAAGAACTAATGGAGAGGCATGTTAACATTTCTGTGTATAATAAATTATCTGCAATCCCATATATTGTTCATAGCTGAGACTATGGGAATAGACTCAGTAGACAATCCACATCAGATGTGAATGGCTTGCTCAGCAGGATAGCCCTTACAGATCAGGCATCTCTGTGCTACCTCCAGCAGAACACCAGTAAAGAGACAGCTCTGGTCTGAAAGGGTCTTGTCTAGTGTGAAGATAGGAGCACAAACTGAATAAGACGGCTCCCAGGTGTGTATTTGTGTCACTCCTCAGGTATCATCCTCTGCCTGTTTCAGTCCGTGTATCTCCTTTGCACCACGTGGCTTGTGAAGATCTTTTCTCCCCAGAGTTACTGATGCCCATGAACTTCCTCTGGGTTTATATCACACTAAGTGAAAAACGACTATGACTTTAAAGAAAACCTAAACAACCTACATTTTACAACTCTATATTTAATGTTTTACCGTACTACACTTAATTCTTCTGCTCTGCTTTGCACACTACAAGCCACCCAAATACCTGGAAATGTTGCAGGTTTGTATGAATCATCTACTGTTCTTTGGTGTTTACCTGAGGTTTGACTGCAAAGGGTTTCTTAAAAATAATAAAAAAAAAGTGATCCAAGACACTGCAGACTTTTGTAGTCTACCCAGGCCAGGATCAGTCAAGTAGGGCAGCTAGCCCTCCACACAGGATGTTTAAATCCAAATATGTTTGCAGTCACAGCTACCATGTATTCTCTCCAACAATCTGTCTGTATCTGTCTGCTCTGCTTGTGCTTTCAGGTGTAAATTTTCTTGTTAAGAACCATTTAATGTGCCTGGATGTGTGCCTAGTGCTATTTTGGATGTACCAGGGTACCTGACATTCTCATCAGACTGGCAGAAAGGACCTACCCACAGCAGACCCTTCTGGAGCAGTGACTGAAGCCAATCCAGACCAGATACTCCCACCCAAGATCCAACATACTAGTACTCACCTGTGTTCAAGCCCATCCAGCTGCAAAGTGCATAAAATACTTTATTCATAGTCTGTGACTGATGCTAATAGCTTTCATAGTTGGAAACCTGAGACTGAGGAAAAGAATAGACACAGGTCTGACAGGAGTTACTCTCTCCAAGGCACATTTTGGGTCCATACTGAGACTCTATTGATGTGTTTTTTTCCAATTTGGTCTATATAGTCTGGTAGCATAAATATATGATGAAAATGTACTTTTTTCTATGTGTTCTTTGTTGGGAACAAACCTAACAGAAAGTATCAAGACAGAAAGGAAAAATTAGAGAAGGTTGCAACAGAATGAGAAAAATAAGACTTTTTCCTGTTTATGATCATTGCTAATTGTTTTTTTTTTCTTTAGTTACCTAGTTAGTTTGGTTTTATTTATATATGCTAGATATATATGGGTTCTATAATGTAGAGCATTTAGAATAGTTACAGAGTAGTCAGCTGTCCAGTACAGGGCTGCCACTCCTGTAGAGATACAGCCATATTAAGCATCAGGCCCAGCCATTTGCTGTCATCATCAGTGTCAGTATCCTAGGAGATGTCCTGATCTTGCGTAATTGCATCCTGATAAATGAGTACTTTGTGTTCACAGCAAAAACACTTTCAAAATTAATGTAATTGAGAGATAGCTACTGTCGACGTACCTGCCTTCAAATGATTAGAAATATCATACAAAACTATTTGATTTAGAATCATTTGTTAACACCAACCTATATTTTAAAGTAATCACATTCACAGACCAAATTATTTTGTCATTAGAGAATCAAATTTCATAGCCGTCCTCAGGAACATAAGGATTTAAAATGAATCCTTGTTATCCCAGTAAATTAATAGGTAAGATTCACTCTAAGTAAACAAGAGTGAAAGAAAAACACCGAGTTACCCACAATGCAATGCTATTCCAAAGAAAGTCCGTTTACTCTGAACACTATTCCCAAGCCATGGGGCCAGCTCAGAGCTGGCACTGTGTAAATACATTAACTGAAGATAAACCGAATTATGGAATTTCTGGGTTAATAATACTAGTTTTGTGGTTAAGAGCAACAACATTTAAAATACCAATGCATATTTTCAACTGTAAACCTATTTGATGCAGCCTTTATGTGGAATGAAATGAGGTCTAGAGATAAAAATAAAAATCACATTACTGTAAAAGACATACAAAGCATATTATTATTATTAAATTATTGTAAGTACACAGGTAATTATTGTTGAAAAGATTCTTCATTCCAGACCTTTGGGTTTTTTCCAGATATCCATGTCATGTTCACATTTTGCATCCATGAAAAGAGAGTGGCTGCGTATGTGATTGGATGACCCCAATGCTCAGCAATATCAATAGGTGGAAAAGAGAGCCCAGCATCATCTTTTGTTGTCCTGCCCCTGCTAGGACAGCCACTTTTGCTCTGGGACACAGTCTTTAAAGCCTGGATAACATTCAGAGTCTCCTCTCTGCATGCTAGGGCAGAATTAATTAAATTTTAAGATAGAAATATGATCAAAAATATAAGCTGGAAAATATTCAAATTCACTTTGTGCATTTATAAATCTGTTTCCTGTTGGAATCAGGTGAGACTGGGTATTTTAGATGCTAAAATGCTTAAGTAACTTTCAGAAACCTGCTGCCAAAATGGCTAGAGATAGAAAGTTGAAAATTGGCATGTTATGACATTCGCTTTAGCAGAGGTGCCCATGCTCTTCCCACAGCAAAATGACTTTAATTTGCCCAACCTCAGAGTCCTTGAAAATGACACTCTGAGCATTTGCTGTAATGATTTCTCACTAAATTAGAAAAATGCCCAACTAAGGAGGGATTATCTCTGCATGTGGATGTGGCATAATGACTGTCAAGTGCACTGAGAGCCCCACTGGGCTTTGCAAGGTACACAGGGTCTGCAGCAGAGGCCAGTGTGCATCGGAGAATATTAATACTGTCTTGTTGGGGCCATCCATTGTGATACTCCACTGCTGTTCAGACAAAATTATACCATACGAGGGAATTCTCTTTGCTACTTTACATATATGAGGTACATTTTAGAGCTGAGGATTAGTTCCAAATTGTCTGGCTGACAAACTCAGTCCATAAAGGGTGCAGTCATATGTGTGTCCACACTCCCTGTAATGTGTGCACTGACTGGGACAGCATCACTACAAGATTCTTCCTTGCAGCCCACAACTGCTGTACCTGCAATGAGGATGTGATAGTGAACTTGTTTCTGCACACCCATAAAGTTTTCCAGCTGCTCCCTAGGATCCCAGCAGCTCTAGTTCCCAAAACGTGATTGCCCACAAGGTTCTGTTTGTCAGACATGTTGCTGCCCAGGTTTCACAGCAAGCGAGGGGCAAGCTGGGTGGGCAGTGCCACTGCCCCTTGAGGCCTATCACAGTAGTGAAAATCTGTCCCTATCTGCCTGTGCTCCAACCTCAAAACAGGACTGTAAGGAGCCACAATTTTGTATATCAGAGCTTGTGCCACAGCAGACCAGAGACTTGGTGGGAATGTGCTGGCAGACAGGGATGTTGAGAGCTTCAGCGCAACTGCCACAATACCGCTCCGACAACACTCAAACGCTCAGTGCTGGTGTTCCTTGCATCTCACTGCCAGCCAGCTGGCTCAATCCCATGCTTCTGAGCAGGCATGAGGAGCACACGCACGCGCCCCTATGGGTCCCCACTGACTTTAGCGCCAGTGCTCTGTAAGAGGATGCCAGAGCCCTTGCAAAACCTACATTAGGCTGTTTCTGCCTCTATTTCGCAATGACTTAAAAAAAAAAAGTCTGGTAAATGTGAGCAGGATGGGTGGTGAAGTGCTGGAAAGTTTACAGGGCCCTGCTGTGTCAGTTAGGGTCTTCTGAGGGGTCTTTCCTGTTGAAACTGGTCCACTGGCGAAGGAAGGGTACACATGGAACATTACAGGCCCAAGCCCCAGGCAAGACTGACTGACTCTTGTATCAAGGCCAGATTTTGGTCTCAAACCTGCCAAATTTATCCCCAATAGCCAAGGGAAAAGGAGCCAGGAAGATGCTGACCATGAGGTGTCCTAACTCTGAGCTTGCCCTGCCATCCCATCTCAGCTGGGTAATGAGGGAAGCCAACAGAGGAGGAAGCAGAGATGGAGAGGTAAGAGGTCTAAGGGTCCCAGGAGTCAATGGGTGAAGGAAGGCCACCAAGGAGCCTGAACATTTTGTCCATGTGTCCCGATCTTGATAACACAGCTGCCTAGTGTCATTGAGTCCTTGCAGCTTCCAGACAGGGGAATACAAATCAAGCCAGTCACAGCAGGGTGAGAGTACTGCCTTGTGCCTGTCCTGCACTGTCATGTCTAATGGTTCCCCCCCACCTTACATCATCCTGTGTGTCCAGAGAGGTCCGCAATGTGTCATGGGCTGCGGGGTCAAACTCTCCACTCATCTGTGGGATGGAGCTGTAGGAACTGGTAGGTCCTGTCGACCCACAGCTATACAAGGCGACCCGGGAAGGCTGGAGTGTGACACAGTTTTTTCATTGACAGGACTTGATGCTGCCAGCAGTGGCAATTTTACCTTCTCTGCCTTCACCCTTGGTACCCAGGGATCTCAAACCCACAGCTTCCCGCATCAACTGCAGCCTGTGTGCAGAGCTGCGTTGAGCTTCTCCATGGGGATTTCTCGTGAGGGATGACATCTCCCTTCCTGGCTCTTCCCAGTGCATGTTTTGTACATGCTCTGGGATGAAAATCAGGTCCCCTCTTGGTATGGACAGGAACCAACCCAGGGACCCAAGCACACTGCCTGGATTGCAGGGCATGAAATCGGCTGTTCCAGGTGGTACAGCCCTGTGGTCTCGCGGGCAGAATCGAGACATCGGCTGCCGGTGCAGGGACGGCCACTGCACCCACCAAAGACCGACCCCGTGAGCCCGAACGGAGCGAGAGTCCCGGCACAAAGGGCCTTTCCCCACACGAATGGAGAGGCGGCAGGAGCCCCGGACTCTGGGGGTCCCGCATTCGGAGAGGTTGATGCCAATCCGGCCCCGTGCCACCGCGTGTGGCACCCCCGGGGCTGCAGGACCTCTCGGCTGCTTCCGACGGGGCTCCCCGAGAGCCACTGGGACGAGTCACCGCGCGTAAAAACCCGCCAAGCGCTGTCGGGAGGCTGCGGTGCCGGAGCGGGGCTGCCGGAACCCGGTGGTCGTGATGGAGGGAGCCCCAGCAGGGCCGGCCCCGGCCCCGGCCCCGGCCCCGGCCCCGGCCCCGGAAGGTTAGCGGGAGGCTGGGGCAATCCTTCCTGGCTGTCGGCGGCGGGCAGCTGCAGAGAGGAGCCGAGTCCCGCCGTCAGCCAGGTGTTTGTATTCGCCTACACCAGTACGCAGACTTGCGGCTGGGACGAAATGAAAGGTGCTTAGTCCGGCCTCTCCCCAGCCTGATCTTTAGCTTCTCGGAGAGAACAGAGAGCCCCCGGGACAGGAAGCAGGGGTCCCCGGCACCCCGTACCTTCAGCTCGACACGGAGGAAGGAAGCGCCCTGTCATCTGCGCTCGCCGGGGCGGGGGGATCCCGGTGCCGAGCCGCGGCGGAGAGGGTTGGAGAGCGACGGTGCTCCCAGCGCACGCCCGCGGACACCGTGTGGCTGCTTTCTACACGAAGGGAAAGAAATAAACCACCAACGAGCTTTTATTGTTATCATAATCATTATTATCATTGCCGTCATCGTTTCTCTGCACATAAATAAATAAATAAATATCTCCCTCAGGGAGGGAGTAGGAAGGAACGGTACAACCACAGCTGTGCGCCCGGCAGCGACGAAGTCAAAACAAAACGAAGAACAATTTTGGAAAGGCAAAAAAAAAAAAAAAAAGGGAAAATATAATAACCCGAAGAGCCTTCATCCCTCCCCGTCCGTCTGCTCGCTTTTGGGCACCGTCTAGTTACCGGAGGGAGCCCGGGACAGCATCCCTCCAGGCGGGCGCACTGCCCGTTGCCGCGCAGCATCCGCGCCTGTCTCGATGCGCGGGGAGGTCTGCGAGGAGCTTCCCAATCTCGGGGCTGCGTCTGAGGGGAGACAAGTGAGAGAGCACTATGGGGAGACGCCTGGGGTCCTAGGGAGGAGTTTATTTACAATAGGGTGCCAGGACACCCGTCCCCATGGGCCGGGGGGTCTAGAAAGGCGAGAAAGTCCTTCGTAAATTACACAAATTATACAAAACGGTATAAAATCCTTCGGCTGCATGTCAGCACCGGGGCAGGCAGGACTCCCTCCCCTGCTTTCGCCACAGTTTCTGCGGAGCCGGGGTGGGCGTGCGGCTGGCTAGGGGGTGACTGCGAGACTTCTGTCGTCCTTCCCCGAGGAGGACGGAGACATGCGCAAGTCCTCGTCGTCCTCCGAACACTTGGTGGTGGAAAGGGACGAGCATTTGCAGCTGTGGCCGCCCCCCCCACCCCGGTGGGAGCTACTTTTGCCTTCTTTCTTGTGCTTGACCCGTCGGTTCTGGAACCAGATCTTCACCTGCTTCTCGGAGAGGTTCAGGTAGGTGGCGATCTCGATTCGCCGCAGCCGGGAGAGGTACATGTTGGAGGCGAACTCCCTCTCCAGCTCCAGGAGCTGCGTGCTGGTGAAGGCGGTGCGCATTCGCTTGCTGCTGGGCAGCTGGCTGGACGTGCTGTCTGGGAACGGAGAGGAGCGCACCGTCAAGACCTGCCGGACCCTCCGCCGCCCTCCCCGCAACGCCGGGCACTCGCCAGTCCCCTCTGAGCCCTCCTTGCAGCCCACATTGCGGCCCTTCCTCCTCCCCGGGGGGCCTGAGACCCAGCAAGCAGCTGCCTCCAAGGCTGGAGTCCGAGCTCACAAGGGTAGCGCGGCCGCCTCTCCCCGTACGCACAGCCTGGATCGGAGGCTCGGCGGGCAGCAGTGGGGCTTCCCCTGCGCGTCGTCCGGGGCACCGACAGGGAGAGGTGCCGGGACTCCCGTCGAGCCTCCGTGCGCTGGGCGGGCACTCCCTCCCCAGGTGTCTTCGGCAGGGTCCCCCGGGATCCCCATCACCTGCCCGCAGCTCCCACCACTGTCATGCAGGCATGCACCCCCCGCTTCCCACCCCTGCCCGCCTTACCCACGGAGATGCAGTGGAACTGCCGGGGGTCGGGCAGCGGGTAGGCGCCCTGGTAGAGCGCCGGTGCGTGCCCGACGCTGACGGCGGAGACTGAGTGCTGCTGTCGGGCCAGGGGCGAGTGGCAGTACTGGGAGCCGAAGGGAGGGAAGGAGGCCTTGATGAGGGGGATAGCGGGCGGCGGCGGGTGCAGCTGGGAGGCGGTGACACAGAGCGGGCAGACGCAGAGCAGCCCGGCCTTGCGAGCGTGGCAGGCGCCGGCCGGCAGCCCGGGCAGCGGGTGCGACGGGTGCACGGCGTAGGGGAAGAGCGGTGGCGGCGGGCTGCCCTCCCCTTTCTTCTCGCCCGCCTCCCGCAGCACCAGAGAGTCCACCAGGAAGGAGCGCGGCATTGCCTCGCGCAGTCCCCGCGCAGCGCCCCGCGCAGCGCCCGCGCGGCGCCGCTGGCCAGCCCGAGTGGTGCTGAACGGCGCCCGCCGCCCGCTTTAAATAGCGCCCGCGCCATGTGATGGCGGCGCCGGGCGCTCAATGGGCTTTCTGTGGCTCTTCTCTTGGCATTCACGCCGCACGCTCCCTCATTATTTCCCTTGTTAACTAAATGAACTGCATAATGTACTCTATTCTTGTCGACCCCACCCACGCCGTAGCAGGCGGCCTCTCCCCTCCTCTCCCTTTGGCGGGGTTATTTTCTCATTCTCTCGCGATTTAATATTCTTTTCTTTCTCTTTATCGCTCTCCTTCGCTTTCAGCCCAGCTTTCAGCCCGCTCTCACTTGTTTATTTTGCCGGCTGCAGCCGCGGTCTCCGCCGGCGCCAGTTTCCCCTGCCAGCCCCCCCGGTGCCTTTCCCACCTGTGGCACCAGGTCGGCCCCCCGGTGCTGGCGGCATCTCTCTCTCCCCTCGCCTCCGAGATGCCTCGTCCCCACTACCTCTCCTGCCGCCTTCCTCCAGCCCCGCGTCTTTGTTCCCAGCCTGGGTCCGGGACCTGCCACTTGTCTCTCGCCGTCGGGCGAAACCCCCAGCCACAGAGATGTGCCAGCCGGTGCTCCAGCGGCAAGGACATCCGCCCGGCCTCTGCGTGGGCGTGGGCTCCCGGGCAAGCTAACGGGTACGGAGTGCCACAAGCCCCGCGGCTGCACTGCTGCGGGTACAGAAAACCCGACACGCCGATACCGCTCCGTGCCGGCGGCACCCGCGGAGGGAGAAGAGGCGCTCGGCACATTCCGCATGTCTTTATACCCGGTCTCTTTGCCGGGTCCCCGCGGTAACACCTGCCATCGCACCATCGCACCGTGTCACCCCACGTGCGGCAGCTCCGGCCCCGGCCGCCACGGAGCCGCACTAGCCCGACCCCGCATCGCCGCGCACAAGCGCACCGGGAAGTCCCCGGGGCTCTGGGGAAGACAGGGAAACGGCATTTTTTCCCCCGACGATGAGATTTAACTTAAACGCTGCGGCGGCGTGTGGATGTCTTAGCACAGGGATCTGTTAAGTTCACAGCGGTCCCCAAAGCCAGGGCGCGTTTGTCGAAGCTAACGCGCACCGGCGCTGGCCCGTACAGCGGCTCCCCGCGTCGCGCTCCCTGGAGCTTGTTGATTTAGTAGGTGAATAAGGAATGTTAACAAATAAGAAAAAGAAAGTCCGGATACATACTCTGCCTCGATTTTCCTGTCTAATATACGGGGAATAAAAAGACAAAAGCACCCGCCGACCCCTGTCAAAAGGAGGGGAGATTGCTCCCCACAGTAACCTCCCCGCCTCGAAACCAAACGGACTTTTAAAAAAG
>VZTX01025411.1:18661-75185 GCA_013400915.1 Pardalotus punctatus
TTTTAAAAAAAGGGGGGGGGGGGGGAACAGGGGAAAGGAAGTTAAAGCCTTGAAAGCAGTGTACTCCGTGTGTCTGGACTGTGCAGAGGTTGCTTTGCCTGTGGTCACATTTCTCAGTGTAATCCACGGGAGTTTTGCCGAGACACTGTTGATGCCTGAGCCTAAAAATGAAAATTACAGGGCGAACAAAAACGAATGTTAATAAAAACTCAATTCCGCAATGATATAGAAAGGATTCCCAAGTTTCCTTTCCCTGAAAGCGTTTGTGGGGTTTGTAATTTACTATTATTATTATTATTATTATTGTTATCATTATTATTATTATTCAGGGAAAGGTATTTTAAAACCTTCCCTCCCGGGAAGGGCCATCTCTCCCCGCTGAGAAGTGGCTCGCCATCGTGGGGTGGTGGATTCAGCCTTATTCCGAGGGATTCCCTCTGCCCAGGGGCTGAACCCCGGGGCTCCGAGCCGCAGGGAGGCAAAGGGTTAACAGCTTCTGAATGCACACCAAGCCCAAAGCTACTGGGAAAGAATATCCAAAAAAATAACCAGTTTTTTTTCCAGCCGCTGGACCTTATTGAATGTCATTGAAGAAAGTTTTGAATGCCAGATAAAGAGAGGCGAATTAAAGTGTGTGACAGCAGAGGATAAGCAAACACAAAGAGAACTCTGTCACACTTTGGGCAAAATCCGTGGGCTTTTTACCAAGCCTCTTCGCTATGATTGAATTAAGTAATAGGAAAACATTTTCTTTCAGTTTAGAGCCATTAGACAAAAACTTCAAAGCGAATAACACTTTTTAATGTGCAGCTCAACAATGGAATCTGTTTTGTGCTGAAATGTTTAAATGGTTTGTTGTGCAACTGTGGGCTGAAATAACCTAGACTGCAGCAAAATAGCACCCTTCAGGCCGTTTATGAGCGCTTGAAACTAGCACAGACCTTTAATCCCAGCGCTTTAAACTAGCTCCCCTCCCCGTCTTTTTGTGTCCCACTCTTTTTTCTTTTTTTTTTTTTTTTTCCAGAAGATTTAAAATACAAACAGACATATGAAAAGATTCAGGCAATAANGTTGGGTTTTTCTTAATAGAGGAAATTCTCTTCTTATATTTGCTATCTCGAAACCATCGCCTCTAAACGAAAATGGTTCCGAGAGCAGCGCAAAGAGGTCCGCCGGTGGGGTACGCACTGCAGGCGGCTCGGGGGGCACGGGGGGATCCCCTCCTGGGGCTGCGGGGCAGCTCCCGCCCGGACCTGCAGCCGCGGGCAGGCCGGGACAGAGTCCCCGGCGGCACCGGGAAGTGCTGGCGCTTGGGCTCCGGACGGAGAGAATCGCCGGGCGGTAACTGCTCCCCCCGCGCCCTGCCCTGGCTGTCACACTCCCCGGAGAAGGGGATGGGGAGAGGGAAGCATTAGGGGGAGCATCATCTGGGTGACGCGTAGTGAGGGAAGTGTCAGGGATCATTGCGGGGGGTGAAGGAGAGAGAGGGCAACGGTGCGAGCGCTGACTGAGCCCTGCCTTCTCCCTGGGGCTGGGTGACCTACGACACCGCTGCCTGCGAGGGGAGAAGGTGTCACACTGCCGCTGCCTGGGGGCGGCTGTGCCGACAGCGGCTGAAAAAAGCGTCCTCATCATTTTGAGGGACCAGCCATCATCTCCTTTTGTGGTGAAGCCCTCATTCTCCGGCGTGGTTGCCGTTCCTCTCTGAGGGTGGAGGGTGACACACACCACCAATCCCTAAGGAAGGCATGGAGAGGTGCATTAGTTTGGGAGCAGGGGGGAGGTGAGCACGAAATCCTGCCAGGATGGGATGGAATCACTATTTCCAAGGAGACTATGTCCTTGGTAGCTGAGCTGGGCTGACAATTTGTGAGTGACTGTAACACTCCCCAGCCTGGCCTGAATAATTATTTTCTGATGGCAAATACCAAAACACAAATCAAAGCCAATTCTGAGCCACAAGCCACACACCATGTGATGGATTGTCCAAAGAATGTGCTTATATTGTACAGATACTTGTGAATCCCTTCAATTAACTTGACCACTGAATGATTCTGAGCTTGAGTAACCAGAAATAGTTTTTTTTAAAGTCACTGCCTTACCAGCAAGATTGCTTTTTGTGGCTGCTGTACTTTCCTCATTGATCTCTTGCTCCATTGTACAGGACTAACTGAATGAACAGATATCCAGACAATGTTATTTCTGGCTCCTTACTCAAACTGTGCTCTGCACAGTGTGAATGTTTCCTCGTGCGTTTATCTTGTACACTGACAAAACAGGGCCTGTGTGACCATCTTTTTTGGCAGTGTTTATTTCCACAGCATCTCAGAAAAGAGGTGGAGCAAGCTCTGTTCTGCTGATCTACCACCGAGGTGAAGTGATGAGGGCTGGTAACAATTTGGGACCAGCAGATGATGCTTGTGGAGTGTTTGTGTCACTCTATGTCCACATGAAGTTCAATGTTTAAAAACTGCAGTGTAAATTTGTATGTTTTGTGTACTGACTTTGGTCAAGTGCTGGAAGAATTTGTCACTCTCAAAGGCAGACTTCAGGGAAGGGAAGCAGTCACTGAGAAGAAAATGACTGAATATCTGCAGAAAATCCAAACACAAACTTTTTATCAGAAGCTCAGTAATTTACTTTGCACTGTCTGTGAATACCATCAGAAACATGAATAAAATCCAGTCTAAAAACAGAACACATCACATCAGAACAGAAGTCCATCTATGACCATAACTTCTTTGCAGCACTGGCTGTAATGGAAGTCTATGGGAAAATAAGAAGTGTAAAGTGACTCTTCCATGGTTTACTTCTGGCCTCCAGTGATCCACAGTACAAGGGATTCCAGAAACATAAGCTATGTTCATGTTTCATTTCAGTTTTTCCAAAATAAAGGCTAAACCACAGGGGGATTTGTTGTGAATTTTCCTTTATCCCTTGTCTGTTCAATCAACTCCTCCCACATTTATAATTGTATAAATTTTGTAGTCTATCAGCAATGGTTTTAAAGGGGGCTTAAAAAAAAAGGAGGGACTATTTGTAAGGGCAAATAGTGATAGCATGAAGGGGAATGGGTTCAAACTGAAAGTTAAGAGATTTAAATTTTTTGTTAGGAAGAAATTCAGAGGGTAGTGAGACACTGGAACAGGTTGTCCAGAGAAGGTGTGGATGCTCCATCCCTGGAAGTGTTCAGGCCAGGCTGGATGGGGCCCTGAGAACCTGGTCTAGTGAGTGGCATCCCTGCCATGGTAAAGGGGGTGGAATTAGTGATCTTTCAGGTCCCTTTGACCCTAAATAATTCTGTTTCTATGATCCAGCCCTCCCACATTTCCATATGATTTATCCAGTTTCATCTAATTTCTATCACAAACTATCAAGGCAATAGCTTACCTTGCCAGTAAAACCTGTGCCACAGGAGGACCAAATCGAAGGTGCTTGTTTCTGTGACGTGTATTTTTTTCCCTTTGATCATTTTCCACAGCAGATATCTAGGGTAGAGATTTGCCATTTAGATCTTCTTCAGTCTCTTTGGTTCCTAACAGGATTGGCGTGTAAGGGAGTCCTGTACTCACCTTCTAAGAAGACAATTTGTTGCTCTGTTTCTCCTCCTTGATTTGACTTTTCACTGGGGAGGAGGTTTCAAAGAAGTAGCTGGACATAAATGGTGAAAAAGTAATAAGAAAAGTTGGAATACGTAAAGACAAACAGTTTAAAATAACCTTTTGCTTTTATAATGAGACCACATTTCAAATTGCTGGTGACCTTGTGGGACAAAAGTACACAAAGCATGGAGAGGTGCTTGAGAGTAACAAAGACAAGGAATTGCAAAAGAGGAATTTGATATTAGTTCTGCAGTAGTTATTAAATTACAAAATTGTTGGAAATATCATCCTTCGTCCTCAAAATCCCCCATATTTCCCAACCTTTTTTCCCAGCTGTCTTCTCCTTTCTTGAAACTTTTCACCTTCATGTATTTCAAGTCTACAAACTGAAAGCATTTAAGGTTGTCAGTCTGCTCTTTGAGAACACCCAAGGGGAAACTGTCATCTCATACAGTAAGAAACTGTATAATATCAGTTATTTATATGAAGCATTCAAAGAGTTTCCTGTAGCTGATGTGCTTCTTTTCAGGGTTTAATCACATTAATGTGGCAAGTATCCACCAACCATATTGATCTGCAGCATGGGTACTTGAGGTTGTGGGTGCACTGATTTCAATGCTGGCTTCTTGTGCCCTTTCTGACAGATTTGGAGGGTCTTGCAGTGGTTGTAGTTACTGCTGATTGAGACATCTGGTTAGTGCATGTTGTGATGAAAGAGAGAGAAATAAAGGTTTATTAGATTCACTGATAAGGATCTTTCTTCGACTTTTAAGGGAAGCTCTACAGGAAGCTGACAGAGAAAAGCGGTTTTCCCCTATCATTTAAAAAAGAATACCAGAGAGCTGAAGATGTTTTAGCCAATAAAGCCACTGAAGAACAAGCTCCCAGGTGGAGTTCCCCAGCACACAGAAGGCATTTTCTAGATGCTTTTGCAATGCTGCTACACAGCCACAGGCAGAAACACATTATGAGTGTTGCCAAAGGAGGAGTATGGCAAATGGGGCAGGGTGTTCTGCTCTGGATCAAGGGCTGGTAGGTTGCACATGGGGAGTGGCAAGGGCTGTGAGCGAAGAGGGGGGTTTGCTTACCTGCTCCAGGGTTTCCTGGCCACTGCTGGTGACACTGTGACAGAGCCTGAAAGTTGCAGAACTGTGTAGCTCAGTTCCTTTGATGCTGACTAATACGTGTTCCTCAACTGTTTATCACAAATGAATGTGAAATTATTATCTTCAATGCTTATTCAGCTTGTGTCAAGCAGACCTCACCAAGGTGTGTTATTTCTTTTAACTTGCCAGTTCTGGCAGTAGACTGAGAAAAGGAACACTCTGAATGGACAAAATAATTTCCTTATTTTCATTTCAATTTTGAGGGCTTAAACACCCCTTTTGAACACAGTAGAGTATCCAGAACATATCAGGTTACATGTGTTTGTGTCTGCATATCTGGACATGAACCGGCACATTATATTATTATATATACATATTGACATCAAGGGTGCAGGATGTGTGTTTACAGCCATACACAACCACATTGTGGCAATTGTATAGAAATGATTTCCTGGAAGCTGAGAAATTTGTTGTCCTTGTATTTACATGTAAATCCTCTAGTTCACAACAGAGCATCTTTCAGACACACAAAACAACCATTGGTTAACAAAAACAACATCAGGGATATCCAAGCCAATTCATGACAAATATATGTGACGGCACTGTGTTTCTGGTGTATTTCAAATGCAAACAAAGCCTGTGAACTTCTTTCTTCTGCTTGTTTGCTTTTTTAAGTATAGTGACCTCTTAACAAAGTAGTAGTAGTAGATTGGTAGTTTTTTTAGACCTGGATTAGCAACAGATGTGGGAAGTTTCCTACTCAAAATGTGAACATCGCAAATCTGAGTTCATGCCCTTTTGCTGTTAGATCTTCATCTTCCACATTTGGAGGGTGGTGCCAAAGATTCTCCTCTCCTATGTCCCTGTGTATTTGGTGTGTGGAATCACAGCTGAGCCACTGCCAGGGATGAGCATGAACAAAGAGGTTCAAGGTGTCTCTTGAAAGAGCTCAATTCTTGGTTTTAGCTGCCTTGTGTGCCAGCCCGCATCATGGGCTAAGATGGTTCCTTCCCCCGCGCTTCAGCAATACTCTCCACCACATGATCCCAGGCAGAGTGGTCTTATGTTTTAGGAAGATAGCTCAAAGCTGGGTGCTTTGATGTGATAAAGATTATCCCAAAATATGGGCCTTGTGTCAGTGAAGTTCAATAGGAAGGCAGCATACTCCAAAATACAAGTTGGATTTCCTGAACTTCTGGAATCCCACAGACTTGTCAGACCCTTGAACTTCAACTCTTGCAGTTTGTGAGAAATAATCATGAAACAATAAATTCATGGCTGTATAAATGTTTATCATTAGTCATTCAAAACATTCTTTCTCCCCTGTAAGAAACAAAAGAATCTTAGCCCAATTTTATTCTCAGTGTACTTGTACTGTGTGCACATAAACTCTCCTCAGTGTGTTACCTTGCCCTGTACCTATTATATTCAAGGAATGCACTCTTTTAAGAGGAGGGAGTCTACCTAAGAGCTGCTCATTGTTGGCTCCCTTTGTAGTCAGTGGGAAGAAACATGTACCCACACAGAGGGATTCGTTTGAGTTATTTCAGAAATCTTTGAAGAAAAAAAAAGAAAAATATCCTACCAGAAATGCTTACCTGGTGCTATAAAGGATTCCTAAATGCCCAGTGCAAATGCATGTGCCCAGGTAAAGCTGACAGGTGCTCTCTTCCTGTACTGCTTTGTCTCAGCTGTCGCCTTTTCTCACGGATGCAGGCTGCGACTCTTTGGCGCATGAGCTCTCCAGAAGCCATGGAGCTGCACAGTGTGAGCTGTGTGAAGCCCCTCTAGCTCCACTTTTGAATCATTGAATCTGACAATGAATCATTCTTTTTCTGACACGTCTTTCAGCTTGTATGGATGAGGTCAGAGCCTTTTAACTCTACTCCTGTCCCAGAGTTTGGAAACTAATTAGAACCCCATGTGGGTTTGATCTTCCTGTCCTTGGAGACCAGATTGATCCATTAGATTTTAAGCAACCGTTCCTGTTTACTCTGTCTCTTCTAAATTTTCCCTCCTCTTTTTCATCTTCACTCCTTTGGATGCTGTCTTTACTTTTCTTCCTCTTCTGCAGAGTGTCTGTAATTTTTTCCATCACCATCTTCTCTTGTTGTCTCTCTTCAGCCAGATCACTGTCTCAGTAAATGGAACAAGTCTTCTAATAGCTTTTCATCAAGAAGTGTGAGAGAAAAGGATTAAGTCTGAAGTCTTCCAATTATCTCCTCCAAAACATAAAACTAGGAGGGTTGATGGAGTCTTCTCCAAATTTTCCACATTGCCCAGATGCAGGGCTAGAAAAACAAAACAAAACAAAAACCAAACCAAACCAAACCAAACCAAAACAAAACAAAAACCAATAAAACCCCCAAAGAGATGAGGAGACTCCACTGTCTTGGTCACAGGAACATAAAAAGAAGTGGTAGGTTAAACTTGCCATATAGAACAGGTTGGGGCAAAGGGAATGTGACAATTGGAAAGATGAGGAGATAAACATCAGAAATTTCTGTAGATGTCAGGAGACTAATTGTCCTCGGTGGTGAATAAATATTTAGATCCAGTCTTCAGCACCAGTTGAAAAAGCTCAGCAATTGCACAAATTGTCTCTTCTCCTTGAGAGATTCTAATCAAACTTCCACTTGTTCTCTTTTGACAGATGAGATGTTCTACACCAAGAAAAAGCAAACTGAAGGGCACCTGCCATGATTTTCCATCTCACTTGTCTTGTGGACACCCTCTGTCTTTTATTTCACCAAATCCCTTCCTTTCCAGCAGTACAACCGACGTCATATCAGGGAAACTCCTTCTCCCTTCAGAAGGGAGCGTTTTTTCTATCACTGGTGGTCTCAAAACTACATCTTCCTTTTTGAAGCCGAGGCAGGAAAGGAGGGCTCCTGCTTCTGTGTTGCTGCATCATCAAGGCTTCTCTGCTTCTTCATAGAGCAACATGATTTAGATCAATGGTGAAATCTCCCTTTGAAGGAAGGAGACCTCCTGAGGGAATTACTGTAGTGGTTGCATGTGATAGGGATAAAAAACATGAGTGTATGTTGTGGCCATTCATTCAGGACTTGTCTGTAGATGAGATGCTCCTCTGAGACACGTGTTTGCAATCTAAATAAGATGCCAAAAATGCTTTGCAGACATGACAACAAATCCCATGTAAAACCTGCCCAGATGTAAGCTAAACAGCCAGAGAGGGTGCTGATACACAGACAAGGTCATGACAAGTGTTTTCCACTCTCCGAAACCCAAAGTCAAAGAAGGTTATCCAAACCACAAACACACACACAAACACACAAAGAAGCAAGCCTGAGTCTGAAAATCACCATTGTGGCCTCCATGAAGCCTACCAGCGTGCAGAATTTAATTCAGCTGTTTGTTAGCTCAGGTTATTTGTCAGGGATTAAAACAGCACTGCAATGCTCTTCTGAGACCAGCTCATTCTGCAGACCCCTGGTCACTCCAGAAGCTACAGCCAGTGGGCTCTTTGTCTGGAAAACATCACAGGTCCTGTCCCATCTCTGTCCCAGCTTGGAAACATTTTTTGGGGTTAAAGAATACTTTATGTTTGGATTGAATTTCACCTGATTATATGGACTTGTTCCACCCAGGCAATGTGGGCAAAGCAGTACAAGTTCAACACCCCTCACACACGTCCCTTTTGTGGCTCCTTCATGCTTGCAAGTGAGAAATGGGGGAAGTCATCTCTGCTGCAGCTCCCATGAGATGGGAGCAAGGCAGCCAAGATGTGCATGTGTGCAAGGGGAAGAGCTCTACCCCCTCCAATTTCAACAAATATTATTTTTACTGTTTAAAATTTTATGGTAAAAATGAGGGAATAATGAAGAGAAATTCTCCCTTAGTCATGGAAAAATGTCCCCAGCAGAGTCTCACAGAATAGCTCAGGAAAGAGAGGCACATATTTCTTTAGAATTAAAAACTAACAAAGGACAAAAACAAAAAAAAATAGTCCATTCATTTAACATCTTTTTTAAATGGCAAATTTAGAAAATGTTGCCATTTATGATGCACATCCCATTTTTATTTCTCAGATTACATGTCATACTTGCTCTGTTACAGTTCCCCTCTTTTGCTTTACATCAGCTTCTGGGCAGCTGGGCATGGTGGATGGCTGCTGGCATTTGCCCACCTCTCAGCCTCCAAATAGGACCAATGTTAAGAGACTGTGAGCCCTTACAAGGGAAAAGCTACTACATTTATGCTTCCTTGCCTCAAATTAAACTTTATTTCTTAAATATTATCACATCTTCAGGTTCCTGGTCAGATGTGTTTTGAAGTCAGTGGAAGAACTGCCATTGCTTCCAACGGCTTTTGAATGTCTACTACCTTGCAATGCTTTCCAGTGGTTTGTTGTTGTCCCCTCTTCAAGTAATTTGTTTTACCAATCTTCACACCAGCATGAGTAAAAATGTTCAACAGTCTCTGAATCTCCTTCCACTTCATGGTTTATTTTCACAAACCTCTACTTCCCATTCTGACATGAGGGAGTGCAGTCCAGCCATCCTCTTCACATCCCAAAAGTGCCAACAGCAGCAACAGCAGCAGAAACTGCTGAGCTGTGCTCAAATTTTAGGGGGCCTTCAAAGGTAGGTAGGTCTTGTGTGATTAAATCCAATGTAGGAGCTAATGTCAGGCAATACATCTTGCTTATATTTGTGTTTATATCTGTGTTTTTGTAGGGAGCAGTATTTCAATTGTCATGAAACAGGCCCCTGGCCATCTCCTCCTATCATACTCAGGCTTGGTCGAATGGTTTAAGTACATGTGAGTCAGGAGCCTTCTGGAAAAGAACAAAAAGGGAAGCTCTGCCCAAGAGGCAGCTGAAAGGGGTACAACCTGTAAATGTGGCCGTGAGGACCTGAACCAGCTCCTGGGCTCTCAAGAAGCAGCAAAGCAGGGGCACAGTGGGCACACTGGCTCCAAATCTTGTTCAGATGATGGCCCCTCATCTGAAAATGAACACAGAAGAACGTGTTGCAGAGGCTTCAGGCTACACACCTGCCCCCACTATGCTGCATTGCTGCTGGTGACAAAGGTCACCCATCCATTGGGACAAGCATATTCTCTCCATAGCCAGGTCTTCCAAATTCACCATGCTGGGCTTGTGACTTTGTTTCCAAGTTATTGAGTGAATGGAAGGCTGAGCTACAGTGGAAAAACAATACATCTAAAACCTAAATACTGTTTATTCTACTCCTAGTAAGTATCCATGTTTTGAGCACTTTGCTGAAAAGATAACGAGGATCTGGATGTCTAAACCCATCTTTCTCTGCTAGGACATCACTGAGAGCCATGAATGTGACTTGCACAATGTTCATATCAGTGCTAGAACAGAGGAAGCCACAATCAATGTATGGCCAGTCCCCATCTACCTGCACAGATGTGGTTATTTTCTTCAAGGTCCCTTTTATGAAGGTTCAGCTCCAAAAAAAGCATGTAAAGCAGAGTACATGTAGCTCACTGCTACATGCCTTGGCTTCTCCTGGAGGACAATTGCCCTGCAAGCTGTGCGCAATGCAGCATTTCTGCCAGCACAGGAGCCTAAATCCCAAAGAAAGAATAATAAAATGCCTGAGTCATGTTTGTTAACTCCTCATGCATTAGAGAACTGCGTAGCCAGAAATAGGAAAGCACTGAAGAACAAGGCTGTTAAAGCCCAGAAACAACCAAAGTCTCATTTCCATCTTAATGCAGTACAATACATTCACCTCAGTACACAGACTTGATAAAAACAATGATATTTTTAACCTTTGATGGCACTAGGAGTAGGATAAGGCTCTGAATTTACAGGGTTTATGTTGGCTGCTATTTTACAGGGTTTTTTGTTAGTATCATTAGAATAGAATAAACTTGTGACAGATAACAATGTAAGTGCAATGCAAATTATTAATATAATTAATAAAAGGATAATTGTCTTTCTATGGTGGAAGATGAAAACCAGACACAAACATATTCTTGAACTTCCTTTCTGCATATGTCTCAAAGGTTCCTTTGTCCACTTTCTAGATCACTCATAGAAATGCCTTTCTCAAGCAGTGATTATTCATGGTTTCACAATGGACACAGAGGTCACTATTGGAATAAAAAAATTAAAACCTCCAAATTTTTCTTTCGCCATTAACTTCTAATATGGAACAAAAAAAGTCTTTATTTCCTTCAATAATAGATAAGGGTCAAAGGCTACACATTAAAATCCCCTCCATTAGGCACAGTCAATTGAATTTTGAAGTTGGGTTTTTTATTCTGGAGTCTTGGTTGGGAACTAAATATAAGAAGTCACATTTCCTGGTAAAAAAATAAAAAACCCTGAGGACAAAGGGACCTGCTGATGAGTGTTCACACAACTCTGGGCTATGGCAGTGCTGCAGACCAGGTTCTGACTCCTAGCTCTAAGGAGGCAGTGATGGATGATGTCCCAGTGTGAAGGCTGAGCAGTGATAAATGAGGCAGCCACGCCGAGCACACTCAGGGTAGTATGGTAGTTTTACAACACATCATAAAATAAGGCTGGCTGCTGCTTTGATGGGCAAAACTCATGGAGACTGGAGAGGAAATATCAGCTCTCTGTGACAAGGTATTTGGAAGGTCTGGCCGGCAACTGAATGCAAACAAGCACACCTTTGCTGGTGCTTCTGCTGGGAGAGTGAGAACAGCCTTTCTGTAGGAAAAGACAGTTCATGCCTTTTCTCTGTGGATTGCCATCAAGGAGCTGTAGGTCAAGAATTCTGAGCAACACTGGAGACAAAACTTCTGAGGTATTTTGAGCCTTAGTCTCAGACACACAGGTATGGTGGGACATTTGGGACCTTGCTGCTGGACTTTGGAAAGAGACAGATGCCAAAACTTGGTGTTAAAATTTCAAAGAGATTAACTGGGTGAGTTCCCTCAGTTCTTTGAGAGAATTCTCCTCATTGAAGATAGATGGCCTCAGCCCTGGAATCGAGGAGAGTGGCCAGGTGACACATTTACAGTCATAGGGGAGCTGCGTCTCTGACCTGCAGCTCTGCAAGAGCTCCAGCCAACCTCATTTTCCCAGAAGCCCATTCCAAAACTCAGCCACATACATCACATCACATCAGGGGCAGAGTCACACTCTGCCCCTGAGTAGTGACTGTAGCCACACTGCAGTAACATTACCCAAAGCTGAAAATTCTCCTGCATGTGCCTGGCTTTCCACACATGAGCACGTGGTATTAAGAACATGCATCAGTCATTGTTTTATCGAAAATTAAATTATCAATCCTGATTTATTAGTACAGTTCCTACAGTTTCCTATGAAAATAAATAGGTTCATGCAATACTGAGGTCATATGTTTAGCACTATGATGACCTTGATCTGATTAATTTTCATATTGACACAAATTTTTGTTAATTTTTATACATGTGACAATTTTCATACATTGAACAACGCCAAACTGAAAACAACATATAACTCGATCAAAAAAAAAGAGAAATCTTCACCAGAAGAAAAATGGAGATTGGGAACAAGGCAGCAGTGGACAGAGATCCAAGACAAATAAATGGTAATGATGATGTTAGGAAAGAGAGGGCTGTCCTGCAGGCTCCAGGGCACTGAGTACATCTCCCCTCACACTGAGCCCAGAAGTATTTGACCCTCCTGCCCAGTCTTTCCCAGCCACCACCAGCAATGTGGTCCTATGACATGTATGCAAAAATTCACAAGTCAGATGTCAAAGGGGAAAAAACACAGTGGTGGAAAATATCAGTAACCAAACAAATTAAAATAAATCTGTCCTCTAGGCAGTCGGCTGTGCCTGCTGTCAGGAAAGTTCACCGATAGATATGTCCATATCACAGGTTTCCTGGTACCTCTCTTTGAAGAGCACTTGGTGCCACCTCTTGTTGACCCACTGGCCTTTAATATTGAAATTTTAACTACCCTAAATTGTGTGACATGTGTGAGTATGGATGGCCCAATAATAGCAAGTTGGACATTTCTGAGAAAAATACATACTTCTACGCATATTTGATGAAAATTTTTATTCACTGGGAAGCTGTATTTTGGAGAAAGGACTGGGAATTTGTCCCAGAGGAAGGAAAAGAAAGGGTGTTATGATGTCTCTTCTATTTCTATTACCTATCACCTCATTTTGCCCCAAGTTCTTAAGGAAAATAGTTTGGACATACTCAGTAGGCTTTGCAGGGTTGAACAGCTCTTACTGAGCTAACTGCATCTCTGGGGCAGAGGGGGTCATCCTGGGATGCAGGTTCAGAGAGACTCAGTCATGTCTGTGGATTTGATGCATTTGAGGAGGAGAATCAGCTGGAGAATGGACTGGGTAAGGGTCAGGCAGGAGGGGATGGCTGTGAGGAGTGCAGCGAGCCAGCAGTGCTGCCTCAGCAGGACTGGGTGTGTGGTGGTGTGAGTACTGTGACCCAGTACAGGAGAGACCTTGGGCACCTCAAGAGACTGGATCAGAGAGTGGGACTGTGAAGAAAACTGTGACAGAAACGTTGTCACTGGCCTGTGAAAATGACTGACAAGATGCTTGAAAAGAGACAAAGTGAGGAAAAAATGGCTGAAATAGGAATTGGGGTGCTAAGGACATAATGGGATGAGGATGGTCAGAAGGGGTCAGATGAAGGCAGAGGAGGATTAATATCATACCATAAAATGGAATTTCTACTCCTTCATTGTGCCTAAGGCATACATGGATGGGAAAAGATGCCACAAACTTTGAGCTTGGCTTGATACCCTGGGCTGTCATGCACATCCTGCGGAGCACTCTCTGTGCAAAGCAAGGGAGAAAGAAGCACTTCAGACCCATGAACTGCTAAATTGCAATTCAGTGCAAATGTTGCCCTACAGCTGCCAAAGCTGAATGCAGAGGAATAAGAAACCTGGATTCAGTCCCAGGCAGGGCGTGTTTGGTCTGATACAAACAAACATGTTTTGATGTGGACCTCAAAACACAGCAGGAAACAAAAACAGTCCCCAAGCACGAGGACATTAGCCCACATTATTCAGACCAAGATGTAAGAAATGTCAATGGGGCATTTATTGTGGCAGCTTTGCACGGCAGTGGGACCTCAGAGATACAGCTGTTGGCCATTGCCTGCACTCTGTTCTGCACCCATCCGGCTGCAGGCATCTTGACCTGCTCCTCTGTGTAACTCTGCAGGGTCCCCTAGCAAGCTGGACCAGAATCCCCAAAGACTGGGTTGGAGGTTTTCCTTTCTTTTTAACTTGTATTTGAAGAGGCATTAAGATCTTTTGTTGTATGATCCCTTTTGATCTGTGCTACTGAGGTTAAGTCTATACCTGTAAACTCCTTTCTTTGTGTTCTGGGGAGTTCTGTTTTCCTAACAAGACAGTGTCTTTGCAGGTTCAGGATCCTCTTCAGGTTCAGAATAAGAGCAGGCATCACTTCTGCATCTCATGTCAAAGATAAGCAACATAGAGAGCTTCTTGTCTTCTTCTTTTCTGGTGTTTTCTACCCAATAGCGGCCACCTTTTCAAACTCTCCTCTGCAATTTGGACCACACGCAATATGGTGTTATGGCTGTTTCTTAGCCCAAGCTGAGAACTTCATATAACTCAGAACAGTACAACTGGGACTGAGCAAAATTAGAAATCAAGAGACATTCACCAAGTCTGCCAAACCTGGTAAATGATAAAGCCCACTTTTTTTGCTGCTGTCCTGTTTGCTGTGCTGATCTGGCAAAAAGTAACCCAGGTGAGGACTTTCTGTCTCATTGCAGACTCCCCACACGGGACTCTTTTTCTCAGTGTCCTCAAGTCTTTCCCCTGCCTGCTCCTTTCCATGAGGTCCCTCCTTTCTGTTAACTCGGACACAAGGTGTGTGCTTATAGCTGCTCTGTTGTTCATCTGCAGGACAAGTCCAGCTCCAGCTATCATTCAGCCTCTGAATTAAGCTTACTTTTTTCTCCACTTCTCTTTCTGTACTCTTTACTTTCTCTTCCCTGCTGTGGTCTAAAAAAAAAATAAATTATACTTGGCTTTTTTTTCATAAACAAATAAATGACACATAAAAGAAAAAAGCACAACTGTCACTACTTTCACCTTCTCAAGTGAAGCAACCCCCAACTCCTATATTCTATTGAATGGTAATTGAACCTGGATGAAAACCCCTGAAGAAAATTTTCTATCATATAGATATATTTGTCAAAACCAAAATGTGTCCAAGAAAGATAAGCAAGAATAATTTTCATTTAGAAGAACTTTCAGTGGTTTATCCTGCTTTTATTATTCCATAATAATTATTCCAATAATGGGTATTGTAAAATATTCTATTTTGATAAAGTCAAATATAATGGTTTGACATTTTTATTCCAGTTCTCATGCTACTCTAACACATACGCTTTATCATTACCCAACATTTTATTATAATGTTTTCTCTTTATTAAAGTTAAATGATTTTGTTAAATGAAGAGGTACTGAATTACCAAAGTAAAATCCTTCAATGATCTTAAGCCATACTTTTTAAAAATTCAAACGTGTATTCAGCAGGAATTTTAAAGTGTTGGCTCTGCATTTGGATACAGTTCAATATGAAATGCCAACCAGCATACACAGCATTCCTCCCCTTTCCTCCAGCCTCCTTGGAATGGAACAGTCGTCTCCTTGCTGTTCTGAGTGTGCTCCCATCTCTAATGGGACTCCTTTTACAGGTAACATAGTAGTTACCATGATTTGCTGTTATTTAAAAACACTCTTTGTGAGCTGCCAGTAACATCTTAGGCTGACTTTCAAGTTGACATGGCTGATAACAAACTGCATCAAGCACAAACCATGTCAGAGCTACTGATGAGAAAGCCATCAGCTTGTGCTCAGGAGATAGAAAACCAGCAAAAAATTATGTTAGTTCAAATGAAAACACAAAAGCAAATAAAGTTCACATCAGTGCAGAGTAGATAAAAAGGCTGTTCTCTGCCTAATTTCCAATTATTTTTACTTCTGAAAAGCAGAATTTAATGAAACTTTCCTAATAAAGTAGATAAAAATGTTTGAACTCATCTACTTTCACCAAGGCAGCGTGCACTGATGACATGCTCACCACAGCTTAAGGTTTTGGTTTTAATTTAATGATATTAATTCCTCATCAGATTTTGTTGAAATGGGATATGCATTTAAAGCAAACAAGGGTGTTCATGAGGCCTTTGCACTGGTTTGACTAAATGTGTTTAAACTCCTGATTCCAGGCAAGCCTTAGCTGTGCTCTGTTACTGGTGAGGCTGAACTGGGATGTAGAAAGGAGGTGTTTCCAGGATCCTTCAAAGCTGAAACACGAGTGGTTGAAACATGTCATTCTCCCACTGCTCTGCCACATGTTCCTCTTCTTGGCTTTCAAGTAGAAGCCTGTATAGTAAAATCCTTGTTTGCATGCCCCTAAACAAAGAACTTGCTTGTACAACCCATCTGAGTGAGAATACATTTGAGAGTTTTTCATCTGTCCTGCGAACACTTACCTGGACCAACAGGAAAGCCAGGCATTGAGGTGTTTGTTCAGCTGGGGTCTAACACCTCATGTGCAGTGGAGCAGTAGCAGCAACAATTAACTAAGTCAAACTATCAAAGAATAGAATCAAAACCCCATGAAAAATAACAGAACATTTCTGCCTTTAGTAAGACTGTGAGAAAAGATCCAAAATGTTATTTTGATGCTCATAATAGTTTGTGGCTCAGTACAAGCACATCAATGTTCTCTGAATTTAAAAACATTAATTTTCCTGCCCAAGCACTGTTTATTACTTCTTAGATCAAGATAACATTTGTACAAATCTGACTGTATGAAGCAAAGTGAACTCGTTAGCTGATGAGATGGAAAGTCTAGGGAGGAGCCATAAGCAAATTACTATTGAATTTCTTCTTCATGAGGTGATCACCTTTCAATATTCTCTGCTCTCTGTGGTTATGGAATGGAGTAGACATGATGTAAGGTTTTTCCTTTTTTTTTCCTCACAGCCTGTGATACCAGTCTGCCTTATGCACTGACTTCACCTTTTAGCCCTGCACAGGTATAAACCATTTTGATGAGATGCTCACAGACCTGTGACCTCTTCTTCCGACTTCACCTGAAATGCTGATCTCTGATTGACCCTCCTGCATTTGCTCACCTGTATCTGCCTCGGCACAGAGGAAGCAGAAAAAGCTGGTTTCCATAACCAAAAGAAGCATATCCTCTCCTTCCCACAGCAATAATAAAATATCTCATGAGAGACTTGGCAGTTGCCTAGTGAAAATTCTGCTGTTCACTTTTTCCTGTTCAGCTACCACAAGCATAAATTATTTAAACTGAGACTTTGACTCTAGGGGTACATCAGCATCAGGGCTGGACCCCCCCTGACTCCTGTTCATACTCTGGGAGCCCTGTAAGAGAGTTTTTGGTTTTTACTATGCATCCCCTGTAGACCCAAATTGTAAGGAGAGCGTGAGCATTTGGCTATTCTTTTCAAAAAAACTGTAGAAGCTTCTATTTCTTCCCATACCTCCTAGAAACAGCCCTCAAACTTTACAGCAGACACCGTGCACTGCCCACCAGACCTGTCCACCCTGATGCTTTAGCAGCAGTGTCTGGGCTCTGTGACTGCTGTCCTTCAGCAGGAATGCTGGTTATGGTACTAAGGGGAAAGGTGAAAGGATCACAGCCATTACTATGCTCATTTCCACCAGACTTTGGTTCCACTTTCTTCAATGTAGAGTTGTGACAAGACATGAAATACTGGGCAGACGGAAGGTGTATTTCTCTCCATTGTCCAGCTGTGACTTTCAGAGCACTATAAATTGCTGAAGATGTTGCTTTCATGAATCTCACATCCTTCTCCTTGCTGATGGATGTGAGGATATGTACAATACCCCATTGTCTGCAGTCCTACATGGTACAGGCACTTGCTCGCTACTGTACTTTGGCTGGTTTGTCTCCTCCTGAGTTTATTATATACACTGTCACCACCAGAATGAGACTTGTCTATACTCTCCCCATTTTAAATTACAGAACTGTCAAAAAGTGTGGGGCTCATTTTTTTTTGTTTTTGTTATTTTATTGGAACTTAAATTTGTGAATCTAACATTTTTGGAGAAAGCTCAGATTGTTAAGGAATCAGCAGGACACATCACCAAGCTACAATAGGTTCACTTTCATGTGGATGCTGTAGCAGGCAAGCCTTCATGGAAAAACTCTGAATGTGAATTTAGCTAGTTTTGGATAAAGACGCCTTTCAGCGTCAATAAACACCATGAATGCAGCCACGGTAGAGTTACAACTTAATGAGATGAGGGGAAGTGCACAGGGTCAGGCCTCATCTCCCAGCCTCTGTCATGCTAATCAGCTGGGCAGCCTGCAGCTGAAAAACTGCTGGAATTTTTATTTGCATTTCATTTAGTTGGAAGGAAATTGACCCAGATGGTCCACAAAGGCAATAGAAGGCTGGCAAGCAGTCTAGTGCTGCACACTTTTCCAAGGGGCTGCACTTGTCCACCCGTCCCTCTTGGAGCCCAAAACATAAAAGATTAAAACAGCGTAAGGGAATTGATTTCATGATTTTTAGATAATTTCCCTAAGATTTCAGAAAAGACCTAAAAAACCTAATTTAATCAGCCAGGAGCTCAATAGTAATTAAAGGGAAGAAAAGCTGAGATAATGAAAGAGGTGGTGGGGATTTTTTGCTGTTGCTGGTGGGAACCTTTCTTAATTAGAAAAAGTCTAAAATCTAAATGATGTTAATGATGACAAGCATGAACATTTATTGCAAAGACACTGTATTCTTGGTCAGTTTAGATGATTGATTGCCAAATCTGATAAACTTCCTCAGAAAAAGCTAAAATAATTTGCTATGCATTTGTCCAAGCTGATTATTTCCATGCGCTTGCTCAAAGGAACCATGTTGGTGCCACTGTTATTCCTTTGGCCAAAGCTTAGATATTTTCACAAGTGTTGTTTGATTCCACACCATGTGCTCCTGGTTTTACCTATTTTGCTTTGAAAGTTTTTTAAAGCTCTGATAAAAATAAGGACACTTCAGATTCCACCTACTTGTTCACTGTGTTGTTAGAGATTGTAGCATTTCAGGGCAAGTGCAGCAACCTCATGGAGGGCCAGCTGATGGCATATCCACTTAATTGGAAGATATAAAGCATCACTGTAATCATATTATGTAAAGTATTACCTAAGAGCAAACTTTCAGACAGATATTGTTGTGACACCCCAGGAGTGCATGAAGCTGGAAGAAATGGCTGGGGATCCTTCATTTTCTTGTGAAGATACCACTACACCAGTGAAGGTTCTGCCCTTCACTTCCACCCTTCTCTGGAAGGGGGGAACTGACTGGTCTTCCATTTCTGCCAGCATTATTCCACTGCAGGTGAAGCTTCTGTCTTTGTAGATAGTTGTATGGCCTCAGTCAGCAGCGAGCTAACCCCTCTTGTCTGGATAGTTATTGAACATGAGCAAACAAATCTTCCTAGGGCAAGTCTTGGGGTACACCTCCAAGGCGACCCAAACATACCACCTGGTCCCTACTACAGTCGAGGCAGAGACCTGCGCTTTGTCTTCCAAGGAATTAGTGAGTCAGCCATGAGTTATCTCAAGGGTTGTTCCTTCCCATCATTATGACAATCACACTTCAGCTTTGATTTTATAAAGCTTATGCAAAGAGCCTGTCCTCAGTCCTCTACACAAAGCAGATTGGGATAATTTCCATTTCCAGTGCAATCAGAAGTCCCAAACTGCTTCTAATGTCCCTGTTAACATTTCAGTAGCTAAGAAACAATGGAAGAATGATAGGAGGTCATTAGTTCCTTGATCTGGCAGTGGTCTCTTTAGTAACCTAATATAATTTATAGGACAAATATTTACAAGGGCGTCAAGATTTATGTGGTTCTGAAGACCAAATACTCAAGATGCAACACCTTAAAAATCATATCTAAGAAGCATAAGGCGGCATGCATAGCCACTCTCCACACTGAAAGTGGCTGAAAGAGTTTTTGGCACTGCAAGTCCTTGAATTATCATCTCTGAAGAGAACAGCACTTTCCATGTGGCTTCCAACACCCCTGCTTGCACTCCACTGTAGAAGGGGTGGATGCTGACTGCTGGGAATGTATCTCTCAGGGACTGATCACACTGCATAGGAGTTGTCTTGACTTGCTTGAAAGAGCAAGCTGGTTCATATTTTTATTTTATTACTTAGGAGCTGGGAGGTAATAGAACTTGACAGAAAATATGGAGGCCTGAAGTATTCAGATGATGCACATTAAACCATGAAGCACATGAGAAGCTTCTTAAAAATGTTCAAAATAACTTTTCCCAGTGAGGGTAGCAGTGGCTTCACCACAGGATGGTCCCCTGGAAGTAGCATTGGGCTCAACAATGTCACAGAGTGAAAGACCAGGTCACACATTGAACACCACTTGGACAAACTTGCTCACAGATACTGTTGCTTCTGTCTCCTTGGGAGCCTTCTCAGGGCAGATACAACCCAACTTTGAAGCTGAATAGGGAGTCAGTGCTAGAACTGAATGGGGCAGGCCCTGGTGCACAAACTACATTTTGACTGGTGCCTGAAATTCAGATGTTAAAACCAAAATTGCCTTCTCTTCATATTGACAAGGCAGAAGAAAGGAAGTGTGAGATAAAGACAGAGCTTTTAAATTGTAGCTATAACACTGCTAACGCAGAGCTGTCTCATCTGCAGCGGGTGTCATGCTTACCACCAGGTTGCTCGTTTCATGTTCCAGTGTTGCATGGAATCAACACTCTCTGTGTAGGGTAGCCCTGGTGTGCAGATGGACTGAATTCCCTGTGCCACACATGAGGGCAGCAGCAGGCTGGGGCTCATGAGGCACACTCACAAGCCCTGGAGGGTGCCCACAGGTCAAATGAGGGCTTGTTCACTGGCCCATCATGCTCATGAAAGTCCTGCTGAAGGAGTCCAGATGAGCACAGTAGAAATGCTGTGCTAAAATATGAAAAAAAAACCCAAACCAAACCAACCAAACCACAAACCATCTGTGAAAAACTGCAATTTCTTTAGAAATCATTCAATATGGTTAAAGAGACTTGTTATCACCTTGGCACATGTTTCAGCAGCTATCACTAAAAAGGGTTACCAGAACAGAAGCCATAGCTGCTGAAGGAAATGGAAAGATTAATTTCACTAAAGCTAAAATAAAACTAAAAGTTATCAGATAGACTAAACGTAGTTCTGGGACTGATGATTCCAGTTGGCTCTCACAGGCCTGAGCCCTGCTGCTTTCTAAGTATGTTTCACTGCATTTCAGTATCCTTACCACATTTTCCTTAAAGACTATAAAAGCAAATTTGCTGTTTGTGCTGGAATCCTGAGAAGGTTTCTGTCAAGACAGGGAATGTTTATTCAAAAATCTAGCAAGGAGAGCTACAGACTGAGCTGGACCCTGACTAATTCTCCCTCCCTGCTCAGCACTGATCTATGCTGCACCAGGACTCAGCCTGGGACCTGCACACCTGAGAAGGTGCAGGGAAAACAGAGAGCACAGAAGAGGACAATAAGAGTGACAGTAAGTCCAGGAATGTGATATACAACAAAAGAACTGGAGTTACTCTAGTGTGTGCCAGGGATTTTCTGATAGTATTTTTCAAATGTATCAAGAGCTGCTGCGAAGAAGGAGCAAAATGTTCTTGGTGCCCATACAGGACAAGAAATAACATACTTAGGTGCAGTGCAGAGGTTCCCACAAGGCACTTGGAACGCTTGCTAACAGCATGAACAATGAAGGAGGGGAGCTGTGCTGGAGAGGTGTGTGCTGTCCAAACAGCTTGCAGAATACGCCATGTGACAGGTAAGGGTTTATTGTGTCTTAAGGCAATGGTTTGTACTAAAAGACTGCTTGAAAACCCACCCAGCTTTATTTTTGTAACTTTTCAGAGTGAATCTACTTTAATGATTTCAGCTCTCTGGATACCTTCGGTTTTATTCTGTAGAATCAACTTATACCCTATGTAAGGGTGTCTGCAAGGAGTCATCCCTCTAAAAACAAAATAATGTCAAGTACAGGGCTCTAATATGTGGATACAACTCAGCTAAATGTATTAGGTTTGCAAATTCTTGTCCTAAGTCTGAATTTGATCTTTGTGAACCTGATAGAAAAGGTGTTATAGAATTAATAAAGGGAAATAATTTCAAAAAATCGAAATGATTTTAACAGAAGAAAAATCACATTACACATCTCTGCAGTTTTACTTAAAATTCAACAGAAAGTTATTTCATTAGTAAAGTCACTTAAGTTTGACTAATAACAGTCTGAGCCAGAAAATCTAATGGTTTAAAGTAAACCCTTAGCTGTGTGCATAACGATGTGTATGATGCCAGCTGCAGAAGTTGCCATTTCAAACCTCACTCTGGGTTGGCACAATAGGAACAAATAGCTGTCAGCTGCAGGTGAAGCCTACCAGACCTTTCTTCTCCATCTTTGTATAGTGTCAGTTCTTCTGAAAACACAGCCATTAAATTGTGTTGGGGGAACAGTGGTTGGTGCCTCTTCTGTCATGCTAACTCAGCTTGTCTCTCTGCTCTAAATGGCCTTGTCTTTGGCACGGGTGCTGGTAGTACATCATTAGTTTTGGTATGTCTGCTCGCAGCTCGGCGAACGAGGCTATGCAGTGGATTAACACAACTTTCCTGAACTCTTTGATGCAGAAAGCCACGGGCTCCCACCTGCTGGGGCTCGAGCAGGGGTTTGCAGGGAGTGCTCTCATCCCGTGGAGGTTAAGGTGACAAGGTAAAATAACAGGGCTTTGTGCTCCTGTCATATCAATTGGGTTTCATGCCAGCTGCCACAGATGGTCTAGGAGGAGGCACACAGGAGAGTGGGAGCTGCAGGAACACCCCTGATGGCAGCAGAGCCAAACCCAACCATTTCAGGTGTTTATGTTGGCATTCAAGTGTTGTTGCTTTGCCATTGCACAGAAAATGTGAGCTCCTCCCATGTGAAATCTGTCTGTGCCGTCTTGCTATCCGTAGAAGTACAGCCATACACCTTTGGAGAGGGACTGAAAAGAGAAATGAGAACAAGGAGAAAGAGAAAGCCCCAAGGGTCTGTAAGGACTGGAAACCCTGATCTGCTAACACCAGTACAAGCCCCCAGCAAACCCAGAGATACTGGTGGCTGTCCCTGTGACTGGCCACTGTGGTCCTGAGTGTTTTATGCCAATCTGGGTTCCCTGGGAAGCACAGAGTGGTTTCAGAGGTAACCCTCACATTCCTTCAGGCAGAGCAGAGGGTTGGCTGCTGTGGTCAAGAGCAACTTCCCTGCTGCACCACCATATTGGCCTGTACTGAGATGGGGACTGAGCTGGGAATCAGACCTGACAGCACTGCACCTTTGGATGAGGGGGGTTAGCAGTCTGAGCTGTGACTCCAGCTCAAGCAAGCTGTTTCACTGTGTCTTCCTACAAAGTAGGACTAACTGTGGTAAACTCACCAGATGACTTCTGAGGGGAAATTTTTAAGGAGCTGCGAGATGTCTTGACAAGGAGGTAGGAGGGACAGGGAGGACAAAGGTAGGAGGGTTTGAAGATACTCTTCTTGTGTGAAAAATCTTTCTTCTAAGACTATAAATCTTACAATTAAAGAACCAGGCTATACATCTCTCTGGTCCCATGTGTAGCATTACTCTTCACTCATTGGTCCTGTTTCCCCTCTTCCTCCCTTGACCACTTTGATTGCAAGTTCTTTGAGCAGGGAAAATTTCTTGCAACATGTCTGAATCAGCATGACCTGCCTCTAGTGCTGGTTGTCGTTTATCAGAATAAAATGAACCTTAAATGCTTTATTTTTCCCTTTCTGCCCCTCAAACAGCCATAGCCCAAATTAGCTGCAATCTTCACAGTTTATACCCTTCAAACTTCCAAGTAAATACAGCAAACACTACAAATCAAATACAAATACATCAAATATAAATCATCAAATACATAAAATACATCAAAATTGTGACTTAAATGGATAAAAAAAACTCAGCCTACCAGTTACACATCCTGCCTGGGGAGTGTGTGAAGCTTACACATGCTTTTGTACTTCAGGGATGGATGGTCTGAGATCAAGGGTTGTTACCCAGTCTCATATTTTTGAGCAGCCTCTGACTCAGGAGGCAGCCTACATGTGCTGCAGCCACCAGAGCACCTAGCAGATGTCACATGGACAAAATCTCTCCCACTGTGAACCTTGTCTGAACCAAAGCTACCCACAGGACACTTCTAGTGAGATTCCGGTGGTGCTCAAGGTATAAAATAACTCTCTATATAGTACAGAATGTGATTTCCATTTATCTCATTTTGTATTCTTTTTAGGAAGAAAAGAGATTGAAAACCTTATTTCTCTCATGCATTGACTACTGGGTGCAGCTCAGGTCTCAGCATCTCAAGGAGGGTGAAATAAAGTCAGAAGACACCAGAAAAGACGATGGAAATTACTCTGAGGTGAAGCAGCCATTTTATGCAGAGGGACTGAAAAGGATCCTCATTTTAGAGGAGAGGAGGCTGAGGGGTTACGTACAAAGTTCACCAAACCACTAAAGTGATGTGTAAGGCAAACTTGGAGCCTCTGTTCAGTAAATGCAAGTGCCAGAGAGTGCTCAGGGCAACTTGGGACGGTGGGTTTAAAACAGACACAGATCAGAGCATGGCTGGTAGCAAATATCTGGAAACCACATCCATAGGAGGCTGCAAAGCTGAACAGTATCAGCAGGTTCCCAACAGGATTAGACACATCTGTGAAGGGCAAGCACTTGAGCTGACATTCAGGGTCTCTGCAGGTACCTCCTACTAAGATCTCCTCACCTCTGGGGCTGGGGGCTCCCACAGCAAGTGATAAAAGTCCTGTGCTCTCCCTCACAGCAGCTCCTACTGCCCACAGCAGAGGATGAGTAGATGGATAGGGGATTCTCCCCTGACCCACTAGGGTGTGTCTCAAGTTCACCTTCTGCAGTTTTCTTCCCCAACAGCTTCTTGCCCTCCCCAGAGATCAAAGAAAGCTCTCACTGCAAAGGGACCACCTTGGACTGGTAGGAAGGGGGAGCATGCCATGGGCTAGAAGGTTCTCACATCTCTCAATGTGGTCCTGGAGTTATTTTTATTCTGCTCTGGTGGTCAGAAACAATACTCCTTTAATGGAAACACTGTTTTAGAGTGACCCTGTTTACAGCCAACTCCAAACAGCTTTTTGCAAATGTTTTCCCAAATACAAAATAATCACCCTTCTTTGGTGACATTCAACTCCTTCTTCATCTCATTCCTTTCCAGAGATGTAAGGGGAATATGGTTTGTTAGGATGTTCATGGACACAGAGTCTGACAAACATGCTCCTCCATGAAGAGTCACAGTAGGAGGGATCATCTGGTAAATCTTCAAAGCTCCAGGAATTGCCCAATTGGACATTAGAAAAAAGTGTCTCTAAGTTACCAGCTATGACCCAGTCACAAAACATTAAAAAAAATCTTAAAAATGTGCAAAGCAACAGACAAGGAATCTGCAGACAATCCAGAGACTGCCCAGTGCTGAGCAGATTGCTATGGGAGAATAATAAAGGCAAACAAAATCCTTCTACAGATAATTTTGTAAACAAGAAAATGTGAAGTAAACTAGCTCTGGTCAGGAGTCCTGTTCTAGATTTTGGAATCTTGATTTTGTACAAAATCTGAATAAAAGAAAACAATGGCTCAGAAGGCTGTTTTAGCTCTGGTCTGGTGGGTTTTTTTTGTAAGTTTGCAATTGCTTCTTTCAAATGAACACTATGCCCTGGGAAGAGTTCTGGAAACTACAGAATTCAGTCAAAAGCTAAAGAAACTTCCCTTTTTACCTCCATTTTCCCAGCCAGACGTTCTGTAAGATGTCCTGCCACTACCCAATATCAAAAATTTTCCATGTGTTGTTTCTTCTGCTTCCTTTCATCTTTGAGGTGGTGAGATACATAAAATCATAATTCTGTGAACATAGAAATAGAAACAGAACCTACTCTTTTATACACATTCTGCTAGATAAAGGGGATTTAACCTGCTCCTGAACTTTCTTTTGAACATTAAACTCATCAGTGATCCCCATATGAGTTGATGTGTTTACTGAGGTCATTCATTTTATGGGTTAGAGCACTAGGCTCACCCTGGCTCTGCATCAGCTCAGAGCTGGATGCATTCTGCCAGAAACTCCTCAGAAATCATTTGAACTTCTTCGAAACTCCTGAGAGCATCGCTGCTCCAAGGGGACCATGAAGAGATAGCTGTCTTCAGAGGGGAAGAGGAGAAAGGATGGGATGGCCAAACTTCAGCTGGGTAGGGATCCAAACACAGCACTGGCTCACACCTCTCCTCTCTGCTCATTCCTTTTGCTGTCTTCCCCCTCTTCTCATACTCAGTCTCCCATCCCCACAGGCACTAACCCCCTCAGCTTCTAAGGTGAGCAGGGACCCCCTCGGTTAGGAGCTGTTATCCCCAGTCCCAGGGCCTGGTGCCTGGTCTCTGACAGCCGTGGAAAAGTCAGGTTTCTCTATCAGGTTATTTTGGTTTACTCCAATTGGATTATGGGGGTTCCTGCCCTTTCATCACAGTTCCTCTGTTCTTCTTTGTGTTCACAGGGATGAGCCTTCAGCCACATAATCTAATACCTCTAGGCAGCTGAATCTCACTCCTAATGCCAGTAATGAAAATAATTGTTTCTGGAAGGTTGTGCCAAATACTTGGATCTTGCATGATAACTTTTATTGACACTATAAAACTGCAGATCTTCTCAAGGCAAGTTGTTTTTGAAGATCTGTGTGGCCTGTCATTTGACTGAAGTTTGCTCTCCTGTTCAAAATTTATTTTTATTTCATTCCAGTCTTCCCGTTGTAAATAAGCCATGAACCTCTGCCAGGCAAGAAAGGTGACCAGTCCAATCCAGCCTTGTACAATGATGTCCCAGAGGCAAGACAGGGCCCTTGGTGTCTGCTCTCAACCCCCATCCCAACAGGGCAGGACCTGCCCCTCTGGCTACCCTGGGCTGCCCCTGCCAGTTTACAGTCATTCTCCTCCTCCTCAGACCGGCAACAACAGCTGGGTCAGCCACATGTAGGAACATCTCTGTGTCCATCTTTACTAGGGCTGAATGAAACACCCAGGTTTCAAGCTGTTTGATGTTTGAGTCCTATCTGAAGACTAAGACTTAAACTTCCGTTTATTCTCTAAAGGCCTTAGGTTTGATGTTGTGTGCTCAGGAAGAGTTAACACTAGTTCTAAAATTTGGCCTCCAAATGCAGAAGATCTATTTCTTGATACAGTAAAAGCTGATCACTTATTTTTCCCCAATAATGCAGGTGACCCTGAGCATGTCAAGAGTCTAAAGTAAAGCAACAAACCTCATCTCTGCCTGTCTGTGAGCTAAAGAGATTTAAATATTATTTATCTACCCCTGAACTTTGCTGTGCCCTGTTGAACAGATGACTTGGGGCAAGAAAAAATGGCCAGTAGGACTGTCTGCAGGCTTCAACTTTTTTTGTCCTCATTTAAGGGAAAGCACTGATGAATTCCTTCAAAGCTCTTGAAAAAAACTGGACAAAACTGCCACTCCAGCTATAGCCCACACTTCAAATGGCCGTGAGATGGCCTTTTCTGTATGTTACATAGTTCAAGGAGGCAGTGAAGTGCTCAGTGGAAGATTTTGTATGGGAACTTTAACTTCCCATTCCATTTGACTTTTGGTCTTTAAAATACAGGTCAAATCAATGAATTTAATGAAGGCCATGGAGCACAAAGGCTTTGCCTTGCATTTTGACCTAGATAAAGGAGAGTCAGTCCAGGTCAAAAGGCTTTAGCAGCACTTTAAGTGGTTAGTACACAAATGTGACAGAGTGTTCAGACTCTCGGAGACTTGCAAGACCCAGTGACAAGCCGTTGAAAGTATTTGAAATAGCTGCTTGAATGAACTTTGATAAGGTACCGCTATTGTCTTCCATTGTCTCTTTCTTTTCATACCAATACATCCCCAAAAGAACAAGAGTCAATGAATGTATAATGCAGTCCCACTTTTACTGGATTTGGGGCTTCTTTTGGCCCTTTGGACTTTTTTTGTGAACAGTTTATGCCATTTTCATTCATTTCCTCACATTAAGCCTTTCTCAGAAGCCAGTGATTAATGTGACTTGTCAGTAAGAGCTTTTAAAGTGTAATGATACTTTCAGAAGCTATAACATGTCAATCGAACCTAAGATTAAGAACAAATTAAGAATAAATTTACTCTTAGGGAACCTTCTTGAGAGATGGAGCTACCATATGTGAAGGTAGTGGTGGCACTTTCCAGCTCTTACCTCACAGACCTAGACATCTGAGGCAAAGCTAGCTCAGAGCAGCAGATTGTACATTAAATTCTGGATTCATACCTTCCCTCTCACTGGGATTAAATAGTTTGGTGAGACCATCAGACACTCAACACATGTATACACACTCCATGCAGGCATCTAAATTAGGTGTTTGAAATCAGCTTGTTGGTAAAGGTAAGTTTTTAATCATCAAAAATAAGTATATTTTAATGGTGGAAAGAGCACTGGCAGAAAGCGGAGGATCTGCCAAATCTGCCAGAAAGCAAATCTCCATTTAAATACATAATTATTCTTCATTACCAGAAAGAATTTGTCCAAGGAAAACTGGTAAAATGTGTAACAGTTCATTATGCAGGACCAAATTTGTCTAGAAAGACCAAAATCCTAGTTAATTTGTGCAAGGGAGAAAGGTTCAGTTTCGTTTTGCTTTACAATTTTGTTGTAAAAAGTCTGCTTCTTGAAAGCTTTCCAGGCCAGAGATCAGGTTCCCCCTTTATAATGGGAGCTATTAATGCCTGAAATGGGCCACTCTAAAGAACCACATGTCCGTTTCACATGGTTTGATAGCTCCAAGATTTTGCTCACTGTGCTTTTGGGACTTTTCTCAGTATTCTCTATAGTGAGATTTTTATTGTATTTTACTCTTTTGTCTGGTTTTTGTGTTAGAAATTTTTCCCTTATTCATTGACCAGCAACTTTCTGTCACCCATCTTTGACTTTTCTTCTTACATCTGCATTAAAGCTGTCATTTACTTCTGCTTTTTCCCCTCTCTCCATATTTGACAGCAAAAGCCTTCATCAGCTTTTATCCCTTTTTGTTCACATTATGACATAACCTGCGCAAAGTGGCACAGCTCCCCAATTCTTGTATATAAAATTTGCAACATTTTTTGAGACGGGTCAATGCCCATTTTTGGGATCCTTTTCTTTATCTGAGTACCGTGTTAAAACTTTTTGCAGATGTGAGCTATTCAGGAGCAGCCTGCGGCTGCATGCAGAGATGGGGAAAAGAAGAAAAGGCCTTCCTATTTTGTGATTGCCATAGTAACTCAAACATTGCCAGGGTGTTTGTCGGTTTGGTAGGGCACAGCCAGGGAATTTTATTTCCTGTGCAATCAAGCCCTCTACTGGAGATCATGGCTTGTATGACACAGGGTTACAGAGAGGACAGTGGGCTTGTTAGGCCTGGGATTAAGCATTTCACTTTAAAATAATACCCATTTGTATCCATTTTGTTCAACATAACAACAGCTGCTGGCCTTGGGATGACAGGCTTGCCTTTTTAGCCGAAGTCTTGTATGACATTTATGAATGAGACAGACTCCATTCATTTTCACTTTGAATTCACACTGGTTATTTTTGGTTGTTTGATTCTTTCTTTCTTTAACCATGTGGTCAACTTTGTTCCTGCAATTACATCTGCAGTTTATGAGAGGGCAAAATCTAGCCTTATTCGGGATGCCAAATTACCACTTTCATTAGAGGGGAGACAGGTTGAAAAGGAAAAGAGAAAGAAGTGAAGAAAGCATTTTATGTCAGCATAGTGGAAGCTTTTTATTAAACCAACATTAAAAATGGAGAAAGAAATCTTCAGCTGTAGGAGCTTTTCTTCAGACCTCTACAGGAGCTACAGACTTCAGGCAGAGGTTACTGTCTCTTTTCTGTGTCAGCAGAAGGACTTGTTGCTCCAAGAACTTCCCATGTTTCCAGACTGTGACAGACACCACTGCTCCCTGCATACCGTGCTTTGCATGCACCCACCTAGGCTGTTCTTTATCCACAGCTGCAGCTACTCTAAAGCATCCCAGCTTTCAGCTGACTGTGGCTTAACTGGGAGGCAACACCTCCACCAACCTCATCTCCCAGCCACCTTCTGCAATGGGTCCCAGTAGACGACTGGAGACAGATGCACTGGTGCAGACACAGAGAGGAAAATGGCAGCTTTTGGAGAGGCTCCTTCAATATATTGATCTCAAAGGGAGTTCAGTTTTCTGCTGCTTCATGGTCACACTTTCTGCTGACCTCAGGGCTGTAGGGAAAGGACTGACCCATCCAAATAACTCTGATGAGGCTGAGACACCCTTTGTCCCTCATCCTTTCATTCCCCCAAAAGAGCTGGTTGTATTGGTTTGCAGTTGTAACCTGAAGGAAGTTAAAAAGTCATTGATCACGACAGCAAGTTTTCCACCCAGAGAATGCAGGGGAGCTCTGCAGCTGCAGGTCTCATGGTCTTTGGTCCTGGTGAGCCTTCACGCTGGTATCAGGTAAGCACAGGATATTCCCATTTCAGTCAGGCAGCAGTGGCACTCCTGCCTGAGGTAATGCAGGAGCAGGGCCAGGGTGAATCAGGGTTACCCTGAAGTCTTCAAGGAACTTGAGACACGGACACAAGTTTCATGTTTACACCAGCTCCTCTCCTGACTTTCCTGCTCCTGCAGCAGGGTTTTGAGAGACTCACAAAATTGTCTTGACATATCTCTCCAACCTAGGACTTTGCATTCACAGAATTCCAGCTCCATTTAAATATCAACCAAAGTACCTAAATCTGGCACACTGGGAAAGCTACAAGGGAAGCCTTCCTTCTGTAAAGTCAGAGGGTGGAATTTGGCTTTCGTTTTCCTTGAGATATTTCCTAGAGGAGACAGTCCCCCTGACCTTTCTCCCCCACTGAAACTTGTATTTATGAGCTTCCCTGACTCAGGACAGCAGCATGAAGAAGTTTGGTGCAGGTGACCTTTGGCAGTGCCTTGCAGCTTCCTGCAGAAGAAGCAAGATGGGATGGGAGAAGGGAGAGTGCTCTTGCTGACACTAGCACAGCAAGCTCAGCATCAGATCCTGCCTGAAGGAGAGAAGCTGCCTTACACAATATCAGATCACTAAGAAAGCTCCCTCCCTCCTACCCTCCTCCCTTCCCTCCCTCCCCTTTTCCCCCTCTCTCCCTCTCCCTCCCTCCCCCATAATGAGGTCCAAACTTTTCATTCCTGAATCATAAGAGAGGTTCCAAACTAGATAGGACCTGAAAGCTTCCTTCAGTGCTGGTGACTGGGGAAATAAAGAGGAAAACCACCTTGAGGACACCAGAGGGGCTACAGTCTGACTTAGATGAAGTACTGGGAAACATTTCATTCATTGTACACTCCACCTCGTGAATCTGGCATTTTTGCACCCTAGACCTTCTTCAGTCCTGTGTCCTACTATCTTCAGGATTCAAATCCTCACTTGCTTGTGAGAAAAAGACAGGAAAAACTGATGAAGAGTGCAGTTGTCTTTCTACCTACTTTAGAAATTAAATAAAATTACTTGCTTTCACCAGACACCGAAGCAATGATATAATACTCAAAATCATCATTAACCAAAGGTGGTGGTTCAAAGCGGGTTTTTTCCTGCATGTGGCATAATGCTGATTGATTTGGAATTTGGTTTGTTTTGTTTTTCCATTCCAGAGTGGATTTACAGCTGTGAGACTGGTGGGCATGTCCCATACTGCCACATGGATCCACCTGGAGTGCAACCATGGCCTGTTTGAGCTTTTTGATGATGGAACTGCCTGGTGTTGCCCACTAGCTGACAGTATCTGCCATTATTTACCCAGCCAAGCCCAAGGACAGGCAGTGCCCTGTGCCACCTCACAGGCAGTTCCAAGTCACATGACTAAGAACCAGAATGGGGATTGGGATCACCAGCCACCGGGAAAAATCTCTCTGGCCACATTTATTGCAGGATCAACCTCTTCTATCAGAAATAAATGAACTGAGCTGATGTAGAATCAAGAAAAAAGAAAATAATGTACATCAGGATGATGGCATGGCTGATCTTAAGCCTCTATTTTTCATGGAGTACCTGCTTTCAGATTGAAAAGGTTAAGATTAATATTCAGGTATCCCCTCTTCTCCCATTTGAGCAGGTAAAAAATATTAGGGAGTTGGCACGCTTTTATGCTGTCCATTATCTACACACACTGAAATCAGGCACACTGTTACCAACAGCAGCTGAACCTATAACAAATCATCACAATGTGAGACTTGGAGACACTCATAACTCCTTGGAGTATCTGGCACATCAGAAGCCTTCTGGACATGGTCCTGGGCAAGGAGCTGTAGGTGACCCTGCTTGAGCAAGTGGTTTGGACCAGGTGACCTCCAGAGATGCCTTCCAGCTCCAGCTCCTCTGTGATGCTAGGTTGAATGCTGAATGTTACAATATTGCTAAAACCTCTATGATATTGATAAACTACTGTAAACAGTCTTCAGAAAGGAAAGGTAGCAAAAATCAACAAAGGATGTTGAACTTTATGGATAAAAGAGACACAAAACAGCTTCACTTCCAATTTGCACCAGCATAAACTCACAGTAACTCTTCTATTTATGGATTTGCACAGATGTAAAAAAGGAATCTAGACCAAATCCCATAGCTCTGAAATAATGTGTCTTAAAGGTCAGTTAAATACAGCAATGCATGAAAAACTATTGTTGTAGAAAACTTCACTTGAAAGCCATTTCATACCTTGCCCACTTACATTATTTGCAGAAGAATTTAACAGCATTTTTTTTTTTCACAAGGCACTTAATTTATAAGTTTTACAAGCCCAAGCAATTAAAAATATTCTATGTGTATGCAGCTGTTTCCATCATGGTCAGACCTGTTAACACAGCTCTGGTTTGGTGGAATCATGATCCTTTTTGCAAGTGAGTTGTGATTCACTGAGCAGCAACTTTGCCCTTCCAGCATAGGAATTAGGATGGTAGAGGTATACTTTGTCTTTAGGTTAGAAATACTAAAATTCAGGGAGTGGTGTGTTTTGAAATAGAGAGTTAATATGCCTTTTATATAAATTCCCAAATTTATTCTCTCAAATTTACAAATATAAAGTACCTACTCAATTCCAGAACCAAACAATAGGAAAAGCTTACTGAAATAACAAAACACATGGTGTACTCTGGTTCTAGGGAGAGCACTGATGTGTCTCAGAACTTGTTTTCAAGGCCTGCACCTCCTCTACAGTTGCCAAATTAGGGTTACTATGTGACAGCTAAAATACACTTCTGAACAGAGAAAATCAGTAGACTGCTATTGTATCTCAGATATTTTGAATTTAGCAGAGCTTAGAAGCTAATTCCATGTTTTTATCCTTTGCAGACAGAAGGTTGTTGCGGGACTTTACTAAACCTCAGTACAATTCTTCACTGTGTCATTGCCTCACCAGGTACTTTTAACATGATATAAGCACAAAGAAAGCCAAATAAAAGCCTCAGCCAACTTCTTCTCAGTAGGGTACATAGTGTACATCTCCATTGTCACTGCTGATGAAGAAAGATGCTCAGAGCAGATGCCTAATGGCACAGGAGAGAGGAAAAGAGCCTGTGTTAGCCATGGCATGGCTGTAGTTGGCTCTGGTCCTGGAAGGGTTAAATGCTTTGTGGTGAGGTAGGACAAACTTCACTTAAACTCAATTCTGTGGCCAGTCTGATTGTTTTGACACCTGCACTATGTGAGGGATGGCATGGTCTCCTTTGTGGTGCATAATGACACATCTTCATTATTGTTCTAATACTCTGGAAAAAAAAAAAATCCCTAATCTTTCTGTGGTGCCAGTGACTGTAACAATGCTGGGACGTTTTATTTTCCTCCTTGCTCTCTCTTTCCCTTAACCCCCTATTGTTGCCATAGCCACGATGGTGCAGTACTGCTGGTTCAGGGAAGTTTCTGTACTGTACCGCCCTGAGCTTATTGTTTAAATCTGTATTATTCAACTGTTCTGAAGATTTACATTTTTAATGGCTCATTTATGTAATCCCATAAATAAAGTAGCAGAAAAGCATCCCACACAAATGAGTGAATTGGGGTTTGAAAAAAGCTGCTGAAGCAGGTCACTCAGGGTCTCAGCTGCGGGGCCTTGATTGGTATCAGCGATATAACCACTGTGGCAATGGACTTAAGACCACCCAGTCAGCCCCAAAATGGTGCATTACCAGGGCATAGTGGAATGGTGCTATAGTTCAATCTCCCCTATTTAACAGGGAGCAGAGTTCTGCTGCAAAAACCATTTCAGCCTCAGACTCATTTACCTTATTGCTTTGACAGCTGCACCTCTCCCGCCTTAAAGTTTAGATGATTAGCTTTTCCTTCCTTGCAGCTGATGGTGATAGGGGTTTTTCTTCTTAACCAGTATATTCCTGAAGGCTGATAAATTCCCTCTGAAGAGCCTGTGAATTCAAGCACCTGTCTGAAGAATTTGTTTTACAAACTGAGCACTGAGATAGAGATACATTCTAACAATTCTAAACTTCTGCTCAGTGCTCCCCTTGCTGGCTCACTCCCCACACAAATCCTTCATGAACTGTAAATCCTTTGAGCAGGGCAAATCTATTCTATTAGACATGCTAATGAAAGATAGGGAAGATATTTTGCTTCCAGACAGTTCTCACCCTTCCAAGTCGATTTTTGGTTGTTAACTCATAGAGCAGCCTCATAGCTGCTGTGCATTTGGGGTACTCTGCCTCGGGGCATCCACTGCAGCTCCTGATGCATCCTGCTCTTCAGGACAGGTACCAGCAGCCAGCTGCGTGGCTGACACCTCACACCCTTACACTGCTCGGTTGAGCCAGTAGGAGACACCCACCTCACCCCAGTCTTGTGACCCTGGCACAGCTTTGGCTTCACCAGTGAGCCCCACCACAGAGGGTGCCAGGCTCAGTGTGGGGGCTGCCCTGTTTAAGGTAGTGCAGCCAGGCAGAGTGAGGCAGCATTCCTGGGGCGGAAGGATGACCCTGATTTATCAGGAGAGCTGGTCCTCAGCATGTGCCCTCATCACCTGGACAACCTGGGCTTCGGGGGAGCTCAGGTCACAGCAAGACAGGATAGCTGGGGCAGGGGGACAAGCTGCTGCTGCCTGACACGTGGACATAGGACTGGCACTCCTTGTCACCCCAAGAGCTCTTCTGGGGATCCCAGTTGGCGCAGCATATTTGGAGAACAGTCTGCTCTCCTATCCCCTCCAGGTGTCCACCCCTGCAGCTGCAGCAGGGAAGCCTGGCATAGGCACAAGCTGAAACCCTGCCGTGATAAGCACCTACCCTGACGGCCTGCCATTGTCCACCTCCCAAACGGTACTGACGGGTAGCAATGGGCACCATCCTTCTCCTGGCAGAGGACGGCCAGGCTGCTGTGCTGCTCCCACACACTCCCTCCTCCAGGAGAGCTGTGGGAGAGCACGGCTGTGAAGACAATGCCGTCCATCCTCCCTGGCTCTTCCCAAGGCTGTCAGGACGAGTGCCAGCCAAGGCACCGGCTGGAGGACAGACAAGCAGCGCACAGTCAGAGCTGGAGTGACGCGACCCCGTGTCCAGTACCCCGTCTGTAATACCTGGTGTGCCGTTACTGAGACACACCAGCGCTTCCCTCACCACACACAAGGATTTCAGTTGCAAAGAATGTGTTTTCCCTCATTCCAAAGCAAAGCAGCTCTTCGCAGAGGTGTATGCCTGCAGGAAACTCTGCTGGCAGATAAACCACAGTGATCCACAGGTGAGGGGCAGCCGGACAATAGCCCTTCCTCAGTTTACCTGCTGGATCTTGTTCTGCCTGGCTGCATGGAGCAGAGTCAAAGGAAGCTGCTCGGAGGCAGGGAGCAGGCAGCAAAACAAAGGCAGGGAGAATACCAGCCAGCCCAAAGGAACAGTGGGGAAGCTGGTAATTGGGCCGTGTGTTTGGCTTTCGCCAGGCTAGCAGGTTTGTTTTTCCCAGGCTGGAGCTTACACTGAAAGAGACACAAAATTATTAAAGAACTCAACCTAGAAAGGAGAAAAAAAAAAGGGAAAAATATTAGCAGCGACGGCTGGAGGTGAATCTCAAGTAATGGGAGTGCAGTGGGGGCTCCCTGTTCCTTCTGAAGGGCAGAGAGGCCTGGGAAATTATTTTCGGTGGGCAAAAAAAAAAAAGAAGTTCATATAAAATTCATTCCAGAGAACTTTTATAGCTAGTTCAACTAATTTCTTAGACAGCAGGGAGCTTACTGGGCAGGATGCAATAGGTCCTGTTACAGAAAGGTAGAGCCGTGCCTTCTTGGTCCCTTTTCTTGTTGCAAGAAGTTTCCTGCAGTGATCCAAGTCAAAATGAGACCTGCTGATGAGACGGAGCCAGAGTCACCCTCAGGGATTCCCCCACTGTGGGGCTCATCCCCAGTCCTTTTGCCAGGCAGATGTTGCAAGGAGCTGTACATCTACCTGCAGGTCTGCAGCACTTCTGGCACACAGGATGTGTGCTCAGGGCAGCAGAACTTCCTTGATTCACACCAGATGAGGGTTTACTCATTGAGAGTACCAGCCACTTCCCCAGGAGCCTATGCTTTCTCACAGAGATCTATTTAACCAGGCTGACTCAGGTTCTTGACATGAAGGAGGTCTTTCCAGTAGCCAGGCCACACACAGCAGCTTGCTGGAGTCCTCAGGGAGGGAGGTGGAGGGCCAGAGCACGGCAAACTTCACTTGCCTCTCCTTGGGGCATTCCAACTTAGTAAATGGACATCAGGAGAGAAAGAAGGAGGTAACACAAACTTTTCTAGACAAAACATATCCTGTTCTCCAGGGACTTAGCAAGTGTCTTCTCTGCATGGAAGGTTCAGAGAGGTACAGACCACCCAGCACTGCCTGGAGGAGCAGTATCTGCTAATATGGTAGGTAGAGAAAACTGTATTTGAATATAATATACAGAATTAAAACAAGGTAACAGCTCACGTAGGGCCTCAGTTTTCCTTCATGTTTTATACTCCTTTCTTAATATTCTTATTATTGAACTTAAACAACAGTTCATTACCAGAAATTGTCAGTTGTTGCTGGTCCTAATGGATGAGCTGCTTGCTGGCATTTTTTTCTCTGAGAAATTTTAGATGACTGGCATTAGGCAAACTTTCATCCCTCGTGTGGTACTTTAAAAGACACAGGCAATTCCTTTCCAGGAAAAGCTGGAGAATTCAGAAGACAGAGTCTCAAGCAGAGCAGAATGCCAACTCATGTTTACCAAAACAAGACCTTGGTTGCATTGACACAATTGATACTGGGATGAGTGTCATATTGCTGCTGTAGCATTTTCTGCAGGTAAAATTTTTAAGACTTTCTCTTAATTGAAGCTATGTAGTCTTTAACGTTTACTCTTGATGATTTCCTATTGACAGTCACTAAACAGAGTGTATATTAATGCAGACAGGAGTTTCATTCATGGATGGTGAGCTACAACAGGATTATTTACAAGTGCAAAGATCATTCACATGAATAAAGATTGGGTGGATCAGTGACTCCACTGGTAAAATGACTAAAATCCTTCTCCAAACACAATCCAGATATGTTTTCTTGCTACTTATCCAAGCAAGTCTGCTTTTGTGCTGTTCCAGCTTAATTAACTGAAAGTACATAATTATATGTGAGAGCTTCAACAGGACAGGAGAGGAAACACACTTCTTGGTGATCAACTTGCAGCCACAACAAAAAAAGCCCCAAACCAGTTCTGTGCAGGAAAAGCAACCCCCTCCTGCTACATTATTCCATTGATCTACAAACATTTACATCTCCTTTGTTAACTAGTTTTCTGTAGAAATTTCATGATCTCTAAGGAACATTCTTTCAACTGCACCTCACGAAACTTCTGGTTTAGACTGATCCAGTCTAAAAAAGAGGGTCTGTTTTTGCCTTTAAGTCATGTTATACATTAAATCTGTTGGGCTTTTCTTGGACGTTCATGATTCATTGTAAATAATTCAAATTGGATTTACAAAAGAGAAGGGGCCGTACAATGAATGTAAGAACGGCATGTTACAATCTCTCTGACAGTCAAAACTACCAAAAGCATTTCATGAAGGCTACATAAAATGTTTTCTCCTCTTTCACACTGTTTTGTGATCTACATTCAGTACCAGATTGATGAAAATGAACATTTGGCATATTTCTATCCAACATAATAATAAAGTCTAATGAGCAAATTGTTCTGGCTATGGCAAGAGAATAGTCTCACCTGAATAAAGTTTATCCACATAATTTGCACTGAAACTAAACACAGACAAGATTGGTAGCCCACAGATTAACAAGGAACACCTGTGGAATACCACTGCAGCAAAACTAAGGGAAGATACACTCCCTTCCCACGGGAGTATCTAGGGAAGCCAAGACCAAGAATATACTATTTATTTACATATTTATTTAGACACTTTTACAAGTAGCAAGTGCACAGCAGTTAGTGACGCATTTGGAAAAGTAATGTCCAAGTCTTAATTTTCAGGGTTAAATCCTATCTTGAAGATGTTTTATAAACATGATGCTGGCGCTGCAAAATATGAGCAACTGCAGACAAAATATAAACTTGGCTTTGTGCACCCAAGTTCTTATTAAAAAAGTTACCACTGTGCTTCCCTTCCAAGTTGACCCATTCTGTAATTCTATAAAGAGTTGCCTTAAGAACAGTTAATGAGCAGCAGAGGACTTTGTTTTTATCAAGTACACTTATGAAAGACAGCATTAAAAGATAGAATTAACCAATGCAGGATTAATAATTCATGTATATTTCTGTAAATCAGAAAAATGTGGAATTAAATCTGAACCTATCACCACCACCACCAATGAAAACAAGCTTTCTCCAGTTATGTGTGCAGGTCACGTCAGATCCTTTAGTTGAGCATTTCCAGTATGCAAGCATTATCAACAATCCAGACTAATTTTGAGAGCATGCTCCAATCAGTTTCCCTATCTGAAACCTTGGCATAAATTAATAGAGCATCAACAACAACCCTTATCTTATATTACCTTATCTGGTGTTTGAAGCCCTGAGAGTTGAAAGCTCTCAGGACAGCATAAACCAACACAAGCCAGACCAGCAAGAACTCACAAAAATTGTTCTGTGGAGCATATCCAGTCCAAATGCTGACCAATGGTGAGATGAATTCTCTGCTTCAAAGTCACATCCATCTGGCACAGTCACTGCAGCAGAGCCCAACCAGTATTATAGCTGCTGTGCTTCCAAAGAGGATTATTAAGGAGTGCATAACCAGCGATCAGCAAAATAAGGACTACAAACACCATCTATTTAAACCGAAGACACTCCTTATATTCTCCAAAGATGCTACTTTTTCATTGATCCCAATTAAATAGCTGTAAATTTTCTGAAAGGCTTAGAGTTCTCTTTTAGTGCTGTGGGTCTTTCAGAGAAGTAGAGGACTTGTGTGTAACTCCTCTGGGGAAATATCAAAGTATCCCACTTCACTGGATATGCTGATCCTGGCAGTCTCCGGCGGGCTCAGTGCCAGTATAACTACCTTCCTGCTACTCAGAAGAGCAATTCCCAGCTCATGTACCAAAATCCAGCCAGAGCAGACCTCCTGTTTGGTGATGCCATCTCACAGCTGACACGAGCTGTCCGAGAGGCGAGGTGCTCACACGCCTATAGGTGGCACTCTTGCTCTGACTCAACACAGAAGGGCCACAAAGCCCCGCTCCGACCGTCCTCGGAGGAGCGAGGCACATCTCAGTTAAGAAACCCATTAAAAGCATTAATTCCACAGAGCACTTTTCAATTAACATTTTCGATTTTATTGTCAACACACTCAAAATCAAACCTATGTTGAAAACAATTATTTCTGAGAACAGTAAAATACAAAATATTTCACACAGAAGTTTGTTATTGTCACACAAGCAGAATTGAGATATAGAATATGCCAATGTGTATTATTTGTGCTCACAGTCACAAGTTTAGAACTGTAACACTACAGAATTGTCACACAGGCTTGGAAAGTGAGCATTTGACTGCGTAAGCATCACCTCTGCATTTCTAGTATTACGTATTTACTTGGAAACTTCCTAGCAGTAGACAGAACACAAAAATTTTGTCTTCAGGGTTTGTTTTGAAAGCACCGTGACAATAGACTGTTCAAACTACTTCCTTACAGATGGAATTGTCTAAACAGAGACAATTATTGCAGTTGCAGCTTTTTAGGGGTAATGTTTATTGTTATCTATGATAGGTTTGTGAATATATATTAAGAAGCGAAATCAGTATTTCCCAGCAGTTCCTCCTGGAAAGCAAAACCAGCATTGCCTATTTTAAATTTGTTCTTTTTATATTAAAGAAAGCAATCTCTTATATTCTATACAAAATGCATATATTTGGCCAGGCACTGACCAGCTTTCTGCTCTTCTAGATTCTAACCCAAATAAGCAAAACTTCTTTATTGGTTAGCAGCAAAGAAGTTCTGCAAACTTCACGCAATAAATAGAATTCTGCTTCATTTAAATTTATTTCCAAAAGAGTGACATGACTAAATGCTTTGTATTAGACAGTGACACACGCATCACGCTCCATCACCAGGACCCTAAGCTCAGTCAGAAGGGGAGAGAGGAATGGAGCAAAGGGAATGTCTGTTATAAAACAACCTAAAATTTTATGCTGTACTTTGCTTTTCTCTTAAAGGTCCCAAAGAAAAGTTTCTAAAGCTACCTCAAGTTACTTCTCACACAGGCAACTTGATTCAAAACTCAAGTTTGAACACCAACTCTTCCGGAAAAATGGAGACACTCCTACTTTCCTATATTTAATGACATTCCTCACTTGTAATAACACATACTTGTCACTCTCCTCATCGTTTGCTTGATCGCTTTTCATGTTTATCCTTTGTGTGCTGGTTCCTGCTTTGGTGTCTTGGAGGAGAGTAGCTGACTCTCCTTCTGGACTGAAAGCTGGGTGTATACGGGTGAATTCTGCGTTTCTTTGGTTTCTCTTCTTTCCTGCTTTTGTTTGGCTCAGACTCCTTATTGTCTTCCTTTTGCTCTCGTTCTTGGTCTTGTTCTTTTTGAGATGGTAACGTGTTTTTGATGGTATTAATAAGAAACCTTTTGTTTGTACCAGCAAGAGGACATTTCAACCTGTAAAGACATTTAAAAGTGATCAAAAGAGAAGGTAAAAATACCCCAAAACAAGTCTGAGATTTTAACTCAGTGACTTTAAGACAGGTTTGTGATTTTGGCTTTCCTTGCATGCCACCTAGTGTAAACTCTCAGTACAGAAAAATAAGTTCCAGATTATCTCCATTCTCCTTTTGTCTTATTCTTTATGGGGAGAAAATTATTTTACTTCAATCGTGAAAATCCACATGATTTTCACAAGGTAGTGTGTGCAGGGGGAAGCAAAGGATGACAATGTATTTTAAGGTTGATGGTACCTAACTTAGGTATTCAAAAATCAAACATTTAGTAACATGTTCCAAGTCAATGGTTTACAGAGATCACGATCTTCTAAACGATCTAGTGAACTGTGATATTCTGAAAGTAAGATACACATACACAAAGAACCCAAATAGCTGTAGCATAAACATATACATGAGACATACCAATTTAAACTTATTCTTAGCAACCAAAGTGTTTTATTTTTTTTTAAACAGTAAAGATATTTATCCAACTATTTTCCTTTTTTTTTACTTTTTAACACTTTTGCACATAATTTATCAGCTAGTTTTAGTAAACAAGTATCATAAATTTCATTAATCTTGTTGGTATCAGCCATACTCTACTTATTCCAAATTCACTATCTTTTAAAGAATGGAATAAGAAAAAAAAAAGTTTGAATATGACCTTACAGAAAGCAAAAATCACTCTGAAGACTTTGTTTATAGCTGGAGTCACTGTGGTGTTTGTCTTCACAACAATTTTTGAGACAAGTTATGGGTTTACTTTTAAAAAATCAGAGCTGTTAGAAATCACAGCCACTTAGTGAATCAAGCAGAGTCACAGAATCTTAACACTACAATGTTAAGATCATCTATTCTACTTGAATATTTTGTATAAGCATAGAAACTATATTCTAACTACTCAAAAACCTTTGACACCTCTAAACAATCAGAGCTATCAGAACAACAAGCAAACTACAACAAAGATCACATACGATTATTTAGCGTACTTCATGGCTTAACTGGACATGGATTTTTCCATGGTGTTTTGCTTCAAGGCTGCTTATCAAGCATTCCAGATAATTGTTCTTGTACTAAATCCTTGAAGAACTTAGAGGAGCAATTTCAGAAGTATAAAGCCATGCTGTTTTACTTCCACTAGGTATTTTCTGACACACTTCTATTGCATAAAATTTTATCATTTTCTAAACTTTCTTCATATAAATCCACACTATTTTTCTCAAATCCTGGTTTTAAATAAGTAAGATCTTTAATCCAGTATAACTCTTTTGTAAATTAGGGAAACTATTTATCCATTAATTGTACTACTGAGTAAAAACACAAGGCTAATAAATGTCAGTAGAAAAGGGTTTATACTTCAAGCTACACCATCTATGAATATGGTGCTGAACATACCATGGTACAGGTTACATTCAAGACAGAAACCAGCCTATGTTTAAGTCCTTTGTATTTCTTATGTTAGCATTAAACTATTGTACCTCAACATTTCCTACCAAGGAAGGCAGCTTTTTCTAGGCTGCATCCAGGCAAAAACTATTGCACATTTTTTCTTCCTCTTGCTTTTTCTTAAGAGCTAATGCACTGATTTAAGCACTAATATATATAATGCTAGAATGAGACAGACAATCTGCCCAAAATAAATTTGTCTGGCTGAAGCATTTATTTCTTTTTGACACTATGAGTGCTGCCTGAGCTATACTAAGAATGAAAACTGATGAGAAATGCAGTACTTGAGAGTCAGCTAAGAGATGCCATTAGTTCACCATCATACAGTGATTAAAGTGAGCCACCAGGCTTTCACGGAGAAGCAGTAAGTCATGGCACTGAAGAAAAGCACTAATTCTTCATTTTATTGACCTCAGACTTCAACAATGCAAATTCTGCCTTTAAATCTTAAAGCAAACAAGATGTATGGCATGTGCTACATTACATGCACGCACAAAAGCTTATATTTACATACAGCCACAGTATATATGGAATTGTGAAATTAAAAGTGAACTGTATTAATGCACTGATATATTTGAGAGCATCTCTAATGGTGAGAAAATTGACATCTCCCGAAGACCAGCCTTTGGTTTGCTGTATTTTTGACAATGATATTTCCTTTTGAGAAAAAAACCTAAATCCATTGTCATTGTGAGAACAGGTCAAATCTTAACCCTACTTTTGATCTTTTAAGTCAACTTCTGTGCAGTTACACAGAATTTCGAACCAGTGCCTGTCATCCAGTGCAGCAGTGCAGTTCAGCACAGAAAGGTACTATAAAAATTCTTAACAGTAAAAACATGCTGACACCATTTAAGACACAAGAGCACAGTGTCATGTGCCACAGTGTTGTCTCTGCTGAGTAACTGGACATACCAAACAGGATCAGCACAGTCGGCCTCATCACACAGAGTAAAGCCCATCTTTCCAAGTAAAAAGTTCACTATGGATGAACTGACAAGTACATTTCTACCATTTCCAAGCTGCCAAGGAAAATATAATATTTCAATAGAAGAGTGACTGAAGGGGAAAGAAAAAACAAAGAAGCAGCTAGAGGCTGTTTTGCCAAACCAACTAATCTATGCTTTTTCCCTGTCATGGGGGACCTCACAAAAGAGGGTGCCTCAGAGGACACTGAAAGCCTTTACATATGGCCTTGGCAGCCAGGTACAGCTGGCAGGACTTTGTAGGATCACAGAATCACCTGGTTCGGAAGGGATCTTACAGATCATCGAGTTCCAGCCCTGCAGACAGAGATACCTTTCACTAGACCAGGTTGCTTAGAGTTGCATCCAACCTGGCCTTAAACGCTTCCAGAGATGGGGCATCTACAACTTCTCTGGGCAATCTGTTCCAATGACAACATGACTTGGGATGTGCCCTGATTACAAGACTTTAATATATTAACTTTGCAATCTCTATCTGTACCCTGTTTGTCCTCCTCCTCATATTCAAATGAAAGATGAAGGGAATCACATTGCAGTGTTTCTGCACAGTCACAGAACACCCATTCAAAGACAAGATGCATCACAGCACTTCACAGTTCCGGTACCCTCATCATCATCATTTGGTATTCTTCTGTACTTCTAACAGATTTGGTACTGAACAGAAAGCTATCTATAGGAATGAAAGCAATTTTAGGGTTGCTTTACAAAAAGTAGAGTTAAAAATAATTTAATGCTTCAAAACAGAATTTTTTTTTTGTAATTTCATCTGTTCTTACAATGCAGAGCTGAACAAACCATCCAAAAATATCCTGTTTTCCAGTTCTTACTTTACATAAGCTTTTCAAGTAAGATGAGAAGCTACATTTGATTTAGCTTTAGCTCACATTATCAGCATCTTTGAAGATCAGACCTATACATTGGAAAAAAAGGCCTCTAGAACTTTTTTCATATGGTAACTTTTGTGGCATTTTAACTGCCTTTCTTTGTTAAAGCAGACCAACTGCTTAAAATGGGATGTAACTTCACTGCTACAAAGAAGCTTATGAATTATGCACATAGAACCAAGAGAAACACTTAAGGGAAGCTGAACTTCTGGCTTTATTTTAACTAAACACAATGGAAACTCCCAAATATCCTATTCCACCTATGTCAATAGCCTCTGATGAAAAAAAGAGAAATTTACCTAACCACTTCGAATATTCTTACACTATTTGCCCACAACTTCTCACCCTGGATCCAACTGATCATTCAAACGTTAGCTTCCAGACAGCTGCTCTGATGTCTTTTCTCATCTCAGAAGTCCCAGCATCACGGCATCATCACTGGGATTCAGCCACAGATTCTGCTCTCTTCTGATCAACATTTCCAGGATTAAGGCATCTTCAGAAGAGGGTTCTTCCTTACCCTTCTCTCACACATTTCTTATTTGTGATTAGCTGTACTAATGCTTGAGCCAGATACATCAGCAGCAGGATCTACATCATGTGTTATCATAAGGATGTAGGAGACCCCCCAACAAGAATCACCATGGCCACAGAGTACATACAAAAGGAAAACTGCAGGAACTAGAAATACCGTATTGCTGAATGAAATCTACAAATAATAATATCCAGTATTTCTTGGATTCATTTACCATGCACTTACACACTGCCTATCTGAGCAGTCCTGAGAGTATGGAGGCCAGTGAACTGAGACTCTTAACCAACGAAGAGATCATACAGCCCACTGGCAGTACTGACAGCTACTCCTTGTCTAGGGAGTCTCAGACAATTTCCCTTCCCACACAAGCTCTTGCCCAGTATCACTGCCAACCTCCCTGCTGGTTACTTGTCCCAAAGAGGAACAAGCCTTTCTTCCACTAGTCTCGAACCCACACAGGTTGCAGTACCTGCCCATGTCATCCACATTAAACTTGTAAGATAATGTAACACCAGCAAAACATTCCCAAATTGGAAGAAATACTAACACTGTCCTGTATTTCAAGGCTCAGTCTTTATATGAGAGACTGGGCGACAGGTTGACTGCTTTGTACATTTTTTCTGTACCTGTCAGCTAAGCTATCTTGGATACCTGTATTTTAGGCTCCAGCAACAGCTGACTATCCATCTCAAATGATGAGACAGCAAAAGGTTATGCAGGGGTGCTTGGGGAACTTTTTTGAGCAGTGTACTTGACCTGTGGAGAACTAATCACTCTGGACAGTAACAGAGCAATGGCTTGAACATGAAAGCAGTCGCAAAACAGAGGCTGTTCAGAGGCTTGCTGGCTCAGGTTTTGCTGCCATCAACATCCACCAAGAGACACTACCCCTTTGTAATGGTATGCACAATATAGTCACCCCACCCAGGAATGCCAATTCTCCATACACCTCCCTTTGATCCACTTCTGTCAAATGCCACTGACTCCAGAAATGTATTTCTCAGTATTGAACAACTGCTGGAGAGCAACATAAACTGGAATCAGTGAAGTATGAGTAGTAGTAGCCTCTGCTTCTCCTTACCCAAAGACAGATGGCAGAACAAATCTTTTCTTCATAGGCAGAGCTGCTTCAACTTTCCAGTGCCAATGCAGGACTGATGGCCTTACACTAGTTGTCTCCAGGGTTTGTGCATCTCTTCTCCAGGACTCCTCTGACAAAGGGCTGAGGAATCCCAGAAGTCCTCATGAACACACCTGTAAGCATTTTGAGTTTGGCAAGGAAGGAAGGTTTTGTGTTTTACCTGTTAACACTGCGCTTTTAGACAAGTTGGTGATAACCTTGTCTTTGCTTCTATCAGTTATGATTTCCTGGATCTGGTCTACTAATATACATTTTCATGAACTAACCTTTCTGTTAATTTAATTTGCTATCCAGGGCTCTGAGCAGCAGTTACCTTCTCAGTAATTTACACCTTGCAAGGTTACATGTCAGTCCTGGATGTAATCTCTAAAGCCCTTCAGGATTTACTTTGTTCCAGGATCAGTTACACTTGATAGCATTTTGCTGGAGTGTGATACTCAACCGAGCATAGTTAAGTTTTTTCCCAACTATCTTACCTTCTACATTACCCATTACATCTCCCACGTCTATATGCAATACCTAGCTGTTGGGCCAGTTCAGAAGCACTAGTACAGCCTAACAGGGCATAGAAAATATTAAAGAGGTGAGAGCAGTGGCAGCTTGCAGCTGCTGTTCTGTCTGTTGTGCCTGCAGAACTGAACAGCAAAGACTTATTGGGAGTTTGCATATGGGGGGCTTTATGCCTTCCTTACAGCCACACACACCAACTGTACTCTAGCCTATGCCAAACCCTACAGCAGCAGATCTGTCACAAATGGGATTACTACCAGTCTCTGTAAGGATAAATTCAGTGAGGTAAAAATCCCTGGAGATGCATTACACACAAAGAAATCACCTCTGAGAGAATGATATCCTGAGCTGCAGAAGTAGTACCTTGAAGAAGGTACTACAGAACACATTCAGAAACAAAGATACTCAGCAAAGCACTTCCTAGGCACTGGGTGTGGGCCACTGATGGAGACAGGACACTGCAAAGATGGATCCTCTGTTTGATCCAGTAAAGCTGTTCTGATGTACCTCTGCAGTGCAAAGTACTTCAACAGTCTCAGTTCAGGATATCACCAAGCCAATCCCTATGTCAACAGTCTTCCTCTGCCTGAAGCCTTCTTGACAACCCTTTCCTCCTACATCTTTAACAGAACCCTGGCCTAGCCAGACACCATCAATCTGCAACTGCTCAGAAGAACAGGTCACCCTTGGCTATCCCATCCTCTGGCAAATCTTGGGCATCAGGCTCTAGCAAACTTTATCCCAAGCTGATTATCACAGCCAGCTGAAGGACCACTACCCTTTTACAAACAAGGAATAAGAAGGAGCCACACTCAGGAGCACGCTCATACACTGTCCTGGCAGGTATTCCAGACTGCACAAGTGGCAGCAAAACTGTACTGAGACACCTAATTATCTCCCTGCAGAAATTTTTAGTTTCCATATCTGGAATCAACTTGCAAATTCACAGTAACTGGATGCATACAACACTTCACGGTGCTAATTATGTGCACTGGGTTACCTGGCCACATGACTAGGCTGACAAGTCACGGTGGATCAGTATAGCTACAGCCACTCTGGGGGATAAAACCAATTAAGCTGTTTTAACAGAATGGGTATGAACTGCATCTCTAGAAAAAACACTGAGTAAAACATACAGAAAACCCTGAACCTGTTTGAAAACATAAAGGAATAACTTTTTTTTTTCAGCAAGACACTATTTTAATCTCTTTAGAGCTACTAAAACAGACAGGAACTGAGCTGAGAATTTCATGAACAATGCACGCTTATCTCTTACTACTGTTGATGGAGGAAGCCAAACCTTATCTAGAAGTGACTTCAGTGCAGTCAACTGGTGCACTACTTGTGTGAACATCCATGGATCCAACAGCTTCTTATCAAAGTCATATACATTATTTTATGATGATGACTCTTCTGAGCATGTTATTACTTCTCTAATTATAATTACATGCATTACATTCCATGACAATCTAGCTGTAAAATCTGGAATCCTGCATGGAAGAATTAATGCTATATTTCATTTAAGATTTAAACACTGTGATTCTTTTCCCAGTTGCTATACAAATTAGCCCCTGGGTTTTAGGGTTTTTTTAATATTAACAAGTAACCCTCTTCCAAAACTGGATTATACCTTTGAGTTCACTGAGTTTTGGCTACAATTTACACTTGAATTGTCTACTACAGGATAGTTTGTTATTTTATTAATATAAGGCTTTAGGTTTCTTTGTCAGGTTATGAATTCTTTTCACTTAAAACAGAGTCTAACCCAGTAACATGTAGCCAGTATGTTACATGTACAATGAAGAAAACCAGTCTTTTAAAGACTCATGAGGTTCCAACCCAAACTTTACAATTCCATCTATTATAAGAACATATTCCAAATTTTCCAACTGCTTTGTCTTCAACACATTCAGACATGCAATTTCACGCAGACAGAATTTACCTGAACTTCTTTCTTATTTAGACTGGGTTTTTGTTTTTTTCCCAAATTAATATGTGGATGAAGACAAATTATTTAAACATGAAACACATAAAAAGGTAGACTTGTGTCACACATTAAATATAAGATTTATTTTGGCATCAGCATTCATTTCCTCTTGGCATGACTTACCAACCCATAGCTCCCATTGTTTCAGCTCTGGTTCTCCCACGTTTTGCCTCTTTAAGTAACTCTTCCACAGCCTTCCTAAATAAGAGAAAAAGAAAAAGGTCACCACTTGTGTAACACAAGAACTTGTCACTTTATGCACTTAGGCAAATAAAGCAGATAGCTTTATTCACTGTAATGAATTAAGCAATAAAAGAAACTACCAAAATCACCTTGACTTTAAGATAATTCAGATTCCTATGCACCACAATTAAGAGAAACATTCTGAAATATTAAAACCAACTAAAGCTGTTGCAAATACAAGAACTGTAATACTGAATGAAGAACAGGGCTTGGGGTACTTCAAATCCTTTTCAAACATACTTCTGACTGTGAGGACAAGTTGCATATCCCATCATACCACAGGCACTCATGGGAACCAAGTATCTCCCAGGTAAGATATCATCTGTTGGAGATACCTGCTCCAAGATGCCAAGTACAGCATCAGCAACCTCACCAGCTACTGCTGCCTTCTCAGGTAAGAGAAGTGGTGTGTGTGGGATGGCTACTTGCAAGAACACCAAAAAAAGGGTGCAAAACAGAGGCTGTGCCACTGGAATATGAGAGATACTGCATACACAGGTCGTCATGGAAGTACAGCATTTTTTTTTTCTCTCCAGACCCAGAATCTGCTATCTGAGCATCCTGTGCTAGGTTATAATGATGACAGCAGGAACACATGGCTTTTATAGAAGCTTGCCCTGAGCCTTGTAACAGCAATGTCAAACAAAGGCGAGGAAAGAAGGGAAGAAAGTGTCTGACATTTAATTACCAGTTACCAACCTTAGTGATTCTCTTTTTGAGAAACCTGACTAAAAGATTAAAAGCCTGTCATCATTATTGTACTATAAAATCTGCCACAATTTATAACTGAAATAATAAACCAAAGAATCAAAGCTACAAAGCACTAATAAAACACACACATAGGTATTTTAAACAGCTATGACTCAGTTTTAGGGAAAACATCATAATAAATTAATATGGTGACACCAATTCTATTAACTTAGGTAGGAATTACAGGCCTTTAAGTATTTGAGACTTTTTTTTGTTATATCAAAGCTCAAACTGACTTGATCTCCATCTCAGCAGCCTTCTAGGTCCACACCTTCATTATCAAACATTGTTTCCTAATATTGTTCTTTCCACATCACCCTTATTCACTGCACCTTTACAAAGCCCTTTCAGCTTGCACAGACAAATGAAACCCAACACTCAGATCCTCTTTGAAATAATGTGTTTCCACTCACTGAACTTATATCCTCTACACAAGAAAGCCAAAAGCTACGCAAACAAGTTTTTAAAATTTGCTTTTAGAGGCCTCGCGGGACTCCACATTCCTTGCTCTCTTTATTTTTACAACTTGGTTACAACACAAACAGTTCTGTGCCTGCCAGCTTCAATTCTAAGGGCAGCAGCATGAGCAAAGGGAATGCAGCATGCAACTTTCACATGAGAACCATCCAAACACTGGTGAACTGACAGGAGCGAAAATTAGGGACGGGGCACATTTAAGAACCCTGTCATTTTTCTGACATGTTCTATAGCAAGCACCACTTAAAACTTGCTGTGGCAATTATTTTTGGGCAATCAAGCTGCAGAATTACAGCAACATGAAGGTACAGTGATATTTTTATCTTCAAGTGTATGGTACAAGACTTATTTACATTTCTGAGGGATTAGACTTTTTCTCTCTATATATTCAAACGTTACAGGCAAAGCTCCCACTGCATATATCCTAATAACCAGTATCACAAATGCATGTCAAAAGAATAGGATAATGTTAAAGGCTCCTAGTCAGGCAAAATGAGAAGTATTTTCTATTCCTCACTCAGGGAAAGAGCTTCATCATTTTTTTCCAAAAGGTCAAATGGATAGACTGAAAAAATGAATAATTGGTAATAAAGAAATATGTCTGATAGTAATGGGCAATGAAAACACCATGTTATTACAGAGACCACCTAATGTTTGTGATTACAGATGACTGTCAGAAGTAGATGTATCATGCTGGATCTGACAGCCGAGAGGCCAGGCAATCACAGCCCCATGTCCAGGTCCAACCAGTAGCAAGGCTGAAAATCTACTCCTAGGAGGCAGATGCACATACCACACACACTGCTGGCCACATCAATCACAGACAGACACACAGCACGCTCCACAGCTTCATCCTGCACTTCTCTCCAGCTGGCTGTGGGAGCCCCCAGGTCTTCAGCCCAACTGCACTGCCAGTAGAGACCACCACGCAGGGCTGACTGGGACACCCTGGTCCCCCAATATCCACCCCCACTGCAGTCTTGCCTGTAGAGATACACAGGCACACATACATGTCTCACCCCTGACCCTACAGTCTCTCCAGCAGTTGTCCAGGTCTCCCTGGTGGTCCCAACAGCTAGCTCCTCCTGGCTCTTGGAGATACAAGCTCATGCTCCAGCTCTCTCCTTATGCACCCACTTACCAGCTATTCCAGCTTGATCTGCACCAGCAGCCACATGGTCCCTCATACATCCCTATTTGCCCCAGTACTACAACACAGATAAATAGGTCCCCAATCCCACTTCAGTGGCTAACATTTGATTTTACTCACTCCATGAAATGTCCCCAGTTGCCAGCACTCAGGCCTCCAGCCCAGGGTCTGAGCCCAGCTACTGGCATCCAGAAATTCTCTTGTTCCAGTTGCTGGGACCATGGACACGTGGTCCTGCCAACCCACACTCTGACTGTAGTTGCTAGCACTGAGATATAAACCCTCCCTCTCCACAGTGCCTCACCCAAGAGAGTTAGAAAGGAATTTAACAGGAAGATGGGACAGACTGTGATGATTAGGTGCAGGGCACGGCCAGACAAAAGCATCAACCAGCAGCCTATACACACGACCAGACCATTTTATCCCCTTGTTCCTGTATTTTCCCAGTCTTGCTTCTCCCCAAAGCACTTGAACTTCCCACTTTCACTGTCTTTGATTCCTCCCCTACACATCCCATAACAAGCCACGAGTGAATCAACACATACAGGTAACCAGGCTGACCAACATGCCGCAGCTGAAATGCAAAGCATGGATTTCTTTCCTTACCTCGCTAAGAAGGCCGGGCAGCAGGGACACACAGGCTCTGTTGGGCTCAGGTCATCCTAGCGGCCAGGGCAGCCCACTGCCTGTCCCAGTTTATCAAAGGGCCTCGCACACACACAGTTCATCATCTTCCTGTACTTTATTAACATCTCTGGCCTTTTGAGCTCTCTCTCCCAGCAGAAGGCTCAAGCCTGTCTGTGAAAATGCCTCTTAAGTCTCTCATAACATTTATGTTATCTCTACAACTGTGTCAATCTAGACATAGTATAACCAGCAGTAGGTTATATATGTGAAGTTTTCCCACACTGATATTCTTAGCATTCCCAACTGCAACATCACTTGAGCAAAACTATTCCCTCCTTACCAAATCTTCCATTCTTGACCCTCTCCTCTCAACATGCCATATGGGATCACAAAATGCTTTTCTTCTGCTTCCCATAACCCCTGCCACAATCCTATGCAGCAACGCCCTTAAGTCCCAAAGATGCTCCAGCACTGACTAGTCTTGATGGGTATCATGCCTGGAGGCTCAGGCTGTCTCTTGGGCTCAGCCCTGGAGTGGGAGGGGGGCCCAAAGAAGACATCCATTTCTCTCTGACCTTATTGTGGGTTCCCACCCACCAATGTGTCTCCATGCTCCTCTGGGCTCATGGAGATGGAGCTCTGATAGGCTGGTAGTTCTTGGCATGGGCCTCGGAGAAGCCAGGACTCAGTACTATTTGGGCTTCCCCCATCCATCATGGTCTCTCTATAGTCCTCATTGGGAGCTTTTGGCACATAACCTCACAAACTCTGCCATCTCCACCCACGCCATCATCTCATTAAAGATCGTGGTGAGAACTCTAGTGAAAATATACCTACTGGAATTGCTTCACAGCACACAGTCAGCTACAGAAGTGCACAGACCTGGAGCAGGAGGGCAGTGTTCATATTCAACATCTCCCAGTCAGAGAAAGGACATCTTTAACAAACGCATTTTCATGAGAGCATTAATAACTGCAGTTTATTCCACTACTATCCAAGCTCAAAGACCAAGCTTCTCCTCTACTGCAATCAGCAAAAATCACACTTAAGCCTACCTTCTGAGGCACTCTAGGTCCTGACAGCAATCTGCAAGCTCAGGAAAAACAATTAGCAATTTTTAAAATCAATTTTCTCAAAGTAGTTTTATGCTAACAATACAACTTATTTTTAACTGTGCATGGGACTAGAAATAGAAGGGAATGTTGGTATTCCAATTACAGCTGAATAACTAATATCAAGACCTTCAGTCAAACAAGTGACTGAAGACTTTGACAGTGTTTTTTAAAATTAACTCTCATGAGCTGGTCTTACCTGCTCACTCTTATTCAGAAAACTGACGAAAATGAAAGTCAATAATAAAACCTAGGTCACAACTATAAGAACAAGAATGAAAAGAGGCACAAATATGCCACAAGCTTCCTAACATTTGTTCAAAGGCAAAGACATTTGACATTGGGGATGTGAATGCTCTCATTCTTTGTTGATCAGGTTTTGTACTTACTTAAGTATTCTACTTGTCAGCCCCATGAGTACTATTTGCAGAACATTTCTGTGCTGATATTCTCACCAGCCTGAGTAGTGAACATACCACTCCATTTCAAACACCGATCTTAGCTTGCAGACCACTTTTTGTTGGTTTTTTGTTGTGTTTTTTTGCCAACGGTATGGAATACTGAATCCCGACACTCGATTTTAAGTGTTACAATCAATACTAAGAATCGTCATTTTTCTCCAAGGCACAAAGCTTGCTTGTTACAAAGTGCAGTTGGAATGGCTGCGCAGCAGAAATATTAGATTATTGATTCTCAACTCAACTACAGGCCTCTTCTTACAGAATTATAGCATTCTTTGTGATTCAGAGCAGCATCTCCTTAGGAAACACTTAATCCCAAGTAAATGATGCTCTAAACAAGCTTGGCAGGCACTTCTAATAAAGTATGTTATCCAAGATTGTGAAATATTTGTAGCTATTGAAAGACAGAATGGATTATGGAAGGATTTGGACACACAGTATAATAAAGCCACTTCCTCTGTACTTCAAGAGAAATGATGCATCTTCTCTGCTTCAAACACACAGAACCACTATGACAATAATTTAGGAAGGAGAGAGGGAAGAAATTTTTGTTTTCTTTTTTTTTTAGATAGGAATGAAGATGGTGACCTCTGTAATATCCCAGTGGATATTTAGTTGAAATAAATTGGGAAAAGCACATGCAGGTGCAAAGGAAACAAACTGAACAACTCCTACTAGCTGATTGGCAACTTTTTCCACCTCCTTCTTGGGTCATAACTTCACAATACTATTAATTATATGTTAACAGAATTTAGAATTTTCTTAAGAATCACATGGAACCTCAAGACTTCACTAATGTACCAGCAAATTCACAGGAAAATATCTCAGTTCATACTTCCATCAAAGGTTATTGGGTGAGATGGAGCAGAGGATGTAATTCAGTAGAATGTAGCAAATATTACTATTTTACACAGGCTGTGGTATTTACAGCCTTTAGAGTTTTAAAATCCACAGTGTGCAACAGTCACACAGGAACTTACAAGTTAGTACTCAGCTTTCTAGGAAAACTTCATATTAAAGTGAGGAAAACATCAAAAACAAGATTAAGTGAAAGTCAGACAGTAAAATTGAAAAGTAATATCAGAAAATGTGGCAGTAAAGATGAAATAAAAGAAGCAAGATGAAGAGACTCCTCCTTAGATAATAACAAAAAACCAGGGCAACTGACTTAACAGATCATTTTCTGGAATACTGGGACACAAAATTCATTTCTGGCCTAGAAAAACATGCACAAAAATAGTTACAGTTCTTTTTTCCCTCATGGTAAATTAAATAAAAACCACATGTACAAAAACCTTCAGTTTTTATTTAAGACCTGTACATTGCAAGACAAGCCTGAATTCAGAGACAGACTACTCAAAATATTCCACATGAACAGGTTTTTAAACACTAAAAATACACCTAAAACAGTTAACACTGTGGCTACAGAGCAGAAACACCATTAATTGTACGCTAAAGCCATATTATAAACCCCTTAAAATTATAAACCTAACCTATGATTGCTACACTATTCACAGGAGAATATGAACAACAGATTATTAAATACAAATCTAAGGAAGAGTGTCTATAACCCAAAGGACAAAGAAAGGTCTGTATTAAACGGGAAGGGGCCTGTATTGAAGATTGCACAGGGAAGCATATTTAGAGTGAGTAATACCCAAGTACGACACCTAAATGCACACAGCACAAGCTGAATTCAGGGTGCTACTACCAAAGTGAGCTGTTACGAAAACTTAAGGTATGAAAAAGTAACTAATCATAAGTAGATCCAGGACAAAAAGAGTTAATCATCAAGTGCACTACATTGTAGTTACAATGTGTTTGGAGCCGACTAAACACTCTGAGGTGAACAGTGACATGGACTGGTAACACCAGACAGCTAAACCCTACTGTGTACGCCTCAGTAAGTGACATTGAGCTTCATCCTCATTATCTACCGTGCTGCCGCAGATTAGGAATAGCAAATCCCACCTTGGACTGAACCTATGGCGAAAGGTAAAATATTGAATGTTGTTCCTGGGAAGAAGATCATCATTCAGGAGAAGACTGTGGAACAGTCAGCTACAGCTGGTGAGTGAGCAGCTATGCCCTGAACTGCCCAGACAACCCCAGGCCCTCAGCACAGTAATAGCAACCAGAAGTCAGCATGGAAGAACAGTGACAGAGTTTAAACTTGCCATGAACGAAAAAGGTTTAAGTTTGGAATAGCACAAGTAAAAATAACATTCATGCATACACAGAAAGAAGCTTTAATTATTAAACTGATGATCTGAGAGCAGAAGTAGCTTAGCAAGAATTAAAAGCCTCTTAGAAAGTATTATGCTCTCTAGCCTTTCCACTGTCTCAGTGCCATTGCTTTTGGCCCATTTCAAATACATGCTAGATATAAACAGAAAAAAGTTATTTTCTATAAGCATTCTCAGGCACGGTTTCTTGAAAGTTAAATGAGAGAACCACGAGGAGAAGAGTTCAGAAAGCTTTTGGTCATCACTTCACTCTAATAGCTGTTTTAAACAGCTGTAAGGAAAGTGAACAACCCAGAAACAAGTTTGCAAATAAAAAAAATTTCCAAACACACAAACAGGACTATTTTGCAAAACAATTGTGATATAAACAGCAAAAGTCTATTCCCAAATTAAAGTAAGAGAAGCCTACTTTGAGTATCCAAGTTTAGAAATCTATGTTTTATTCCTCAGTGTTTCCTTGGGAGCACTGCAACTCAAAACGTGCAGCAAGACGAATCCACTGGTCCCAGTGAAATGCCAAGTAGAAAACAATTTTATTTTTAGACAAAATAACCGCCAAGCATTTTGTATTTTTCCATACAAGAACAGAGCAATTTTAGCAATTGTTCAACGGGCACATCTCCATCACGGAAAACTGAAACTCCTAACAACGTAAGTAGTTTTGGGATTTTTAAAATTTATTTTACCAAGTACACAACTGACCAAATTGTAACTGATGAGGGGTGAACTACCCAAGACTTTCCAATCTTGCTTCTAAGCGGTATCAGCACGCACCCCAAGTTCTGTGCGGAAGACACGGCAGAAGCAGCTCCAGGCCGCGCTCCCCCCGGAGCGCACCCTCGCCGCACAGCCCACAGGAGCGGCTCTCTGGGGACAGTGGGCAGAGCCCGGCGGAGCTCGGGGGCCGTACTGCACCGCGGGCCACTCGGAGCAGCCTCACGGTCGCCGCCAGCCCCCGCCGGCCCCAGCCCAGCGCTGCGCGGGCCTCGCGGGGCG
>VZTX01025411.1:75825-248153 GCA_013400915.1 Pardalotus punctatus
GGGCCGCCGCCGGAGTGGCGGAGCGCCGCTGTCACTTGGGCCGCGCCGCTGCCCGCGGCGTGGGGCGGAGGCGGGAGCACCGGCCCGGCCCGGCCCGGCGAGACACGTTCCCCAAGTGCTGCTGCCCGGAGTTTGCTTCTCGCAAGGCGCGGGGGCGCAGCCGGCGCGGCTGAGGAGGAGAGCGCGGCGCGGAGCCGGCGCGGTGAGTAACTTCCTTGCCCCGCCGCGGCGCCGGGCGGCTCAGCCCCGTTCAGTCTCCCTCAGTGGCAGCGGCGCCAGGGGTCCCCGCGGGAGCGACGGGGCCGGGCTAAGCCGCTCTGCGGGGGCAACAAGTACGGGAGAGGGGCCGGGGCCCGGAGCCGCCGTGCGGGACTGAGGTGGGAGCTTGGGAGCAGGGTCCCCGCGCTGGAGCCCCCGGCTCGGCGGCGGGGCTGAGCTCGGCGGCGCTGCCCCTGCAGCGCGTCTCTGCGAGGCTAAGGTGTGGACTCGGGTGCTGGCGACCCCCTCAGAAAGCGCCTGGTTCTGGGTCCCCCGATACACCTATTCTGCTCTCGTGTGGTTTCATTGAAGAAGCTTCTTCCTGGAAAGGAGTCAGATTACTGCGTGCGGGGGAGGCAGAGGAACAGCTGCGAGCGAACCCCTGCTGCAGGAGCGGGTTTCAGGTTGTGTGTTTTACAGCTGCGCCAGAGGAACTCGGGGCTGGCTGCGAAACGCCGCTGGACTCCGTGTGCTTGGCAGCTCTTTCCAAACGTTCGCGCGAGTCCTCGGTGCTCTGACCCGCACTCCCTGCTTTCCCCCCTCATTTGTTAGCTCTTAGCGCTGAAAATGGGGCTAGAAAACTTTTTGTCTTTTAACAAGGCATACTTTAAAATTATCATTGGTCTTAACGGAATCATAGTACTTGGTCAACTAACTGAGAAAATCGTTCCTGGAGCTCTGGTAGTGGTGAATCTGGTAGTCCCTGGTGACTTTTCTTACCGTGTTCCTCATGCATAGTGCTGCTGATTGTTTACTTCTCTAGAAATCCACTATTAAGTACTTCTGAGCTTCCTTTAATTCCTCTTTTAATTACATGATATTAGGAGTTTGTTTTTTGTCTGTGTGCAAAGTAAAAAATGTCTGTTAGGGATTAGTTTTGGACTACATTTGATAGTCTCTGGAAATAAATTTCCAATCATAAATACTTTCGAACTTCTGTTCAAAAGAGAAACTGGTCTGAGCTGGACTCCCATTAAATAAAGTCTTTGAATTACTGATTTTATTTTTTTTATTCCTCTACCCAGTTCTTCTGGCTTCGCAGTGCTTTATTCTAAGCTTCAATCCAGCAGCAGATCAAGGAGGTTTAGGAAGAAACATCAGGTGGTTTTGGTTAGTGTCCCTACCACTTGGAAAATAAACATATGCTGCCCTGACTTTATTAAAACAAATTTCCTCAAAATGTAATCAAGCTATATCAGTGTACTTGTTAGAACCGTAAGATTTAATAGGAATCCTTTATAATTACTTTTTTTCCCCCCCCTAATTATCAGGTCACTAAGGAATCCTCTTGCCTGAACACAGTACAATATAAAATTATTATCTACGGAGTCAGCAGGCTGCAAAGAACACTGTTGTGCCCAAGTAGATTTTTTTTAAAAATTAAAACAAAAGTTGTAATATTATGTTTTAAAGTGCTTGTATTGTTGCAATTCTAAAATCTATGGATATTAGAAAAAGTTCATAATTTTGCAGTGAGAGTTTTCAGTACTGAATTTCTAACTGTATGCACCCTTAACTTTACTTAGTGACTTCGGTGAGAGGGAGCCCAGGGCCTTGGACTCAGGTCTGAGATTTGCAAGCATGGTATCTTTTCCTAACATTGTACCCGATTTTTCTGTTACCAAAACAACAAAAGAATGCGACAGTTTAGGGACAAAACTTTGCAAAAGGAATATAAACTGCTGATTGGGTGGAAAAGTACTGTTTTCCTGAGACAGCTTAAAAAATAAGCTTACTGAAACCTGTCCTGCCAAAAATGGCTGTGACATTGCAACATTTGGCATTTGTTTGTTGCGTGCTCTCATGGAAGCACCAATCACCTCAGTGGAAGTTTCTTTTCATGTAAGCCTTAACCCATACTGAATGGCCTCAATCTTGGTATGTATTTATGGGCCTGTATTAATAAAAAACAGCAGAAGTTTGTTAGCTACTAGTTAAAACTGTATACTTGAAAATATGCCAAAATATCTCCTTCTTTCATCTCATTTTTCTGTACTTCTAAAAAATGTTAGTATATTTGAAAGCAACTGGGAAGAAGCTATACCAACAATATCAAAGTGAAATGTGTAAAGACATGATGTGTACTAGACATTGAATTAATATAAATTATTGCCTCGCCTCAGCAAAATGTTGCTTCTACATATAGTAGCAAAAAAGCTACTACGTATTAAGAACTGTAACTAATAAGAAAACAACATTCATTTGGTGTTAAAATGCTCCCTGGTGTAAAAGCACCAGAGGAAGCTGGTTGTCTATTTGATACAGCAGTGGTTTGTCTCTGATATTTGAAAATTCTTTGTTGATTTGATTTGCAGAAGCATTTTTAATGTGATACCATTGAATTGCATGCTGCTTAATTGCTTTATTAGGTCAGTAGAGTTTGTCCTTTAGAAATTGTAGTGCCTTTTGAAGATGAAAATGCTTTTAAATATTAGTATTAAGTTATACAGTTGATGGGTCAGTGTTTCTGTGATGCAATAAAAATTAATATTTTGGAGTGTGCTTTTTTGTGTTTTTTTGATCCTAATTCTGTAGATGTTTATGCTTGCATATGCTTAATTTTAAACATCCGAGTATTTCTTTTGGAATTAGAGGGTCTGTTCTTAGGCTTAATGTTAAGCCTGCATGTAAATGTTTTCAGGGTCAGGATTTATGTTCACAAAATTAATGGGCTAAACCTGTCATGTGTTTTCATACTGACTGCTCTGTATTCTGCATGAGATAATGTAGGTGGCTGACTGGGGACTGGTCTGCACCTCAGCACATGTGGAGATGCCCCCAGCCCTGCTGTTGTGTTACGGGGGGTATCAGTGCTGTACTAGGGCTGACTTCATCCTTGAAATGTGCTCTGCAATACTACAGGCATCTCTTTTATTTCTGAAGTACTTTGGTGATACCAGAGATGTCAATTCTTTATTTTCTCATGATGCTTCCTTCAACTAATGTCAGTTTTGCAAGTAATTTTGGGGGCTGGAGCAGGAGGGGAATCTCTTGCAGAGTCTCTCCTGCTGAGCTGTGTGTTAGATGGTGAACACAAAAGCTAAAGTATGCAGCTGTTTGATATAAAGTCAGATAACTTGTGAACGTGCAAGATTTCAAATTGTTTTGCATTTTTGTAATTTTTCTATCCAAGTAGTGGGAACTATTTTTATTTTAGACATGGAAACTTGGGGTAACATAGCTCAATATTTGCAGTCTCATTTTTGCTTCAAGTAAGCAAGCTGATACTGGTCTGGAGTTGTGGCATTTTGTTAAGAATGTCTAGAATTTTCTCTCTGTCATCACAATAAACCAGACTAAATTGGATAGGAAAGTAATTGTTAGATTATAAATGAGTCAGATCGACATTATATGGAAGGTAATTTTTACCCAGGAAGAGTTGGTTTACTTTGGGATGGAGTGATAGATGTATTTTGCCTGGCTTTTTTTCCTTCGTTCCACTGAGAGGAATCATTGAGTCATCATAGAATGGTTTGGGTAGAAAGGGACCTTACAAATCATCTGGTTTCAATCCCCCTGGGAAAGAACACCTGCCCTTAGACCAGGTTGCTCAGAGCCCTATTTTGGAGGAGGTGATCTCTGAATATTAACCAGTATTTGTGGTTTGCTCTTCCCTCAAGAGCATTATCCCATGATGCTCAACCGAGCAGATCCCTGAAGTCTGCTCTCCTGAAGCCCTGGGGACTGAGCCTACTATGCTCCCTGCTCACTGCCCTAAGGTTCTCAAACTCTACCATTCCAAGGTCACTGCAGCCAAGGCTCCCCTCTAGCTTCACATTTACTACTAGACCCTCTTTGTTGATGAGAACACAGTTCAGCACAGCACCTTTTCTTGTTGGCTCTTCTGTCACTTGGAAGAGGAAGTGATTTTGTATTTCATTGGAGACATTTGATACACAACCACTGTTTGATGGGCTGTACAGAATTTTTGAGAAGAACCCTTGTTTGTAGAACAAAATGCAGTTTGCTCAAGTAGTATATCCAATATATGGACTGATAGAGTTTTAAAACATTGTGAATGGTAGTAATAAGTAGTTCTAGGTAATGACGCAGAAACAGCTATGACTTACTTATCCTTTTTCTAGCAATAGAGCACAATGAAAAATGGTCCGTGTTAAAGGAGATCCCATATGTGTCTGGGCAAAGGGAGGCACCCAGTAGTTGCAGAAAGGCAAACCAGGACTTTTGGATTGGGTTGCTGGAGTGGTGTAGTGCTGTCAGATATTCTGCACAGTGGAGAAAAATGAGCCATGAATTTCATACTTCTGCTTTGTACGTTCCTTGCAGTGGGAGTAATTTTGAAGTGTGATACAGGCTGTGTTCCCCAGCCCCTGAGATCACACTACCACTGGATGTTCCCATGACCTTCTCTGAAGAGGTTGCACAAGCCCAGTGGAGGATGTCAGGATGCTGGCGTTATGCATTCCCAGGGACTGGCTCTTTAGAAAACATTGGAGAATAAGCACAGTTTATTATTGCGTTCAAGTCAGTGTTCTTAAATGCTGACACTTTCATTGACTCATGCAGTTGTACTCATTGTGTAGATTTTTATTATATTCTTTGCATGCAATTTTTGCTTGAATCTGAGCTCTCGTCTACAGACAACCTTCTCTTAATGCCATGTCATTGTCAAAAACTGTGACCCCAAAAGACCAAAGAATACTGGCGATGGACGATTTTAAGCTCTTACCTTCCTGTGGCTTTCTTTGTTCTTCAGATTGGTGCTAATCCTTGTTTCTGAGTTCATAGATAGGAAGAAGTAAGCTGGTACAGCAGAGGTTTTTGTCACAACAGAAGAAAACTGAAATTCAACCAAAGCTAATGGGGGCTGACTTGTTTACTGAAACCAGTTCATGGAAAGCGATTTTCCATGGTTGCTGTCTTGTGCTTGGACAAGTTGTCATGTTCTGCCACAGGAATGTTATGTTTGCTTTGAAAGGACTAACCCAGGAGGCTTTTTTTATGGTACAAAGCAATGTTTCAGAATCCAGGCATGTTGTGATTTTTCTGGCCGTCAAGTTTTGGTTTGCATTCCTGAACAAGGTCTTAATTTAAAAAAACAAAAAAAGCTTGGCTGGTATCAGTGACCCACCTTCGTTGGTGCAGTTACTTTCTCATGAAGTGAATGTGTTTTTGTCTTCATACTTCATAGTCCCCAGACAAAAACACCTCTATCATTGTGGCAGTGGAATAGAGCCTCTAGTGGGGGTTTCCGTGGCTGTGGCCATGTCATCCAGATAATTCCTCTGATTGACCATCAAAACCAAAACTACAAGAAGAAAGCTCGTAACCTCTACAAGGCTCTTGAGGTAACCGCATTCTGACTTCAGCACATCTGGTTCTTTTAGTGCCATCAGTAACAGCCTGTGCAGAACCCCATGTTCGAAGTCCATCTTATGGCCAAGCAGCCTCCATCTAAAGCAAGTCACATTTTAAGGAGGATGCTGGAGACATGAATATGGATGTGCATCATAGACACTGCACTGAATATCTGCTATAGATTAAATACTTAAGTATGGATCTTACTAAGTTGCCTCTACATGTTTGGAGGTTAAAGGTTGTGGTGTATCAGTAAAAAAAGTATGGTCCCCAGAGAGTGATAAGGCCAAGAACATTTATTGGAAGAGCATATACTTTTTATAATATTTTTGCCATCAGATTAAAACAATACCCCTCTAATCAGCCAATAGGATAAAAGAATAGAGCATGAGAATATTTCTCTCAGAACAAGCGTTTTTGTTTTAGCTTTTGCAAACTGTGGCGGTTATGTACGTTACTTTTTAGAAACTTAGTTACATCTTCTCCCTAGCTCCACAGAATAAGCTTCCTTTATTTAACCAAGCAGTCTTTGTTCTCCTTTTACCAAGCCTCCTTTGTTTTCTTGCCCTGCACTCTTAAGCTAACCACATTCTGACTTCAACAGAGCTGGTTCTTCCACTGCCATCAGTAACAGCCTGTGCAGAGCAGCAAGGTCCAAGTCCATCTTATGGCCAAGTAGCCTCCATCAAGTCACATTTCAAGGAGGATGCTGGAGACATGAATGTCCAGATGTGCCTCATGGATACTGCACTGAATATATGCTATAGGTTAAATACTTAAGTATGGATCTTACTAAGTTGCCTATACATGTTTGGAGATTAAAAGTTACAGGAAAACCCAAACCAGTTGCTACTATTGACACATCATGCAGAGGAGGATTTCTTATTGTTGCTTCCAATTTCATGTGTTTATTTACCAGTGGCTTATCCTTCTTTGTCTTCTTGCCTCTTCTTAGTGGATCTATTGTCCTGCCCCATACAATTTTCTCTTACATTGCTTTTTTAAATCGAGTTGTTTAACATTTGTTTATAACCAGAATGACTTAATGGGAAGTGAAAGTTGATCGATGCATCACAAGACCACATAGATCCCAATGTGTTGTGTAAGCATTCTGGTCATGCTTGAAGAGTTTTCCATAAACCCCATCCTGATCATACAGCTCTATGTACCCTTGGCACAGTACTTGTGTACCCCAGCTCTCAGCCAAACCCACACTTCTCCCTGGGGGCTGCCCCAAATCTGAATTGAAGTAACTTGTTCTTTAAACTTCTCAAAAAACTTTTTCAGTCAGGATTCTTGTAGAGCAGGTCGATGGGGGTTTCATTCTGTCTGGCCTCTTTCTCCTGTTTTTATGTCTTGTTTGCTCCAGAGCAGTTTTCTCAGCATTTTATTGTTGCTGACAGAAGCTAATGAAGGCTCACACAGTGAATTAGTAGAATAGTTCTTTCCTGCCTTTATGTTAATTAAAAATTAGTACAAGTCAGTTCCTGGACTGTTTTTACAATTAATCCATTGCTAAACTGTCATTTCTGCTTCACATGAAGATTTAAGATTTAAAATTCACAGGGTTTCTTGCCTAGTATTAAACCAGTATTGAATGCCTTTAGATTTTAGGTTTGCTTCTTAACTATTTTAATTCCTTTTAGATGTTAAAAGTACAGCTAGACTCATCTAGATTCCATTAGGCTAAAAATACAGATATGTTTAGGTACTTGTGGATTTGTCGTGCATTTCATGCAAATGTCTTAAAACTGTGTCAGTTAGGTCTGTGTGTACACAACAAAGCCTCATAAGAATTCAGTGACAGCCGCCAAATGTGTTCCTCTGAAATCACCAATAAAAAAGATACTTTGCCAGACAAAGTGGAAAGTTAATTACTCTTCATTCCTATTTTCTGGAGGGCGGCTCAGCATGTCTGTTCAGCACTGATACTTTTATACTCTATAGCTGGAAGTCACACAAGCTGAACTGGACTTCACCACATGTACAGCAGCAAATATACCTGTTATGGTATATTTATACAGTGTTGGAATGATCTTGCATAAATAATCCTTATGGATTTAGTTGTGTGGAGGGTTTTTTCCCCACTTTGAAATCCATTTTGACTGTACCTGCTGACTTATCTTCTGAATGTGGCTCTCCTGCTTTTTGCAGGGAAAATAACTTTGCGGTGAAGCAAATGTGAAGGTGATTCAGTGGTGGTAAAAAGGAGAATCAGCAGCACAGCTTGTCTGAGCACTTGACCTGAGCTGTCTTGCCGTGTAAGCAGAAAAAGAGAATCTATGGGAAAATTAACACTAAAGTGAGTGGTAACACAAGATTTTGGGTTACTGGAGTGTGAAATGAAAACTGTTAACAGTCCTTTCTTCTGCAGTAAGGGATGTGTGCCATTGACTAGAGAAATGCTGTAGAAGTGTAATGCTTTCCTAACTCATATTTTGAAAAGTTTGAAAAGCTGTGAAGCCAGGAAATGTTCCTAAGTGTTGTGCTGTTATGAAGGCGAAGATACTTGACTAGGAACTTTTGGGTACAGCTTGACTTGTTACCCTTCACAAACAATCGGATGTGGATTTCACAACAGGTATCTCTAGCCTTTAAGAAAGCCTCAAGTTCAGTGAAGGCAACTTACTTCACACAGTACTGTCAACATTGTGCTGAGATTTTTATTTTTGCCTCATGTTGTCAAAGAGGAAAGAGTTATGTTTTAGCTGATACTGACTTTGAGGATAAAGAAGATGGTTTGTTCTAAAGTGTTCATATAGGTGAGTCTGTCTATACCTGAAAACCTGCTAAGCAGGTTAAGTTGGTATGCAGGAGAGAAGGGACTTCTCACAACAATGCACCTGTGTGTGTTAGGAGCAGTTGCTACCTGTGTATACCATTTTTCAGGTGATGTATTCAGACATGTTGAGTCCTATTTAGCCATCCCTGTAGCTTGACTGTACAATTGAATCCATGGTGGTGACTCCATAGGATCCTTTATGGGCATGAGAGTCCTTTTGTCTGCTTCTGCTGCTGAGAAAGTCACTGAATTCAGCATAGTTATGATGATATGGTTATAGCAAAGCATCCCTGATGGGCTTTCTTTGCTAAGGCCCAATAGCTGCTTGTACAGATCTGATTAACATTCTGCTTGTCATTGAACTTTACAAATACGTGTGTATATATAAAATTAATTTCTGTATGTAGAGAAATAAAACAGCATAAAAAGGAAAAAAACCAACCCTGTACCTTCTCCTTTCTTTCTTTTTTATTTTCAGATCTTAGACATGCCTCAAGATTTAGCTCTAACTTTATGTATTTTTACGGGAGAATGGAGTAGAAATACACTAGTGAAAGATATTATAGAAATCTGGTCCAGTATGTTTTTACCAATTTAATTATTGTTCAGTTCTGTAGTTTTTACTTTTTAGTTGTGAAGTAAATACTGTTCTGATGCCATCAGCAGTTATAGCAGTGAGGAGCTTCAATAATGTGTTGATTAAATAGAAGAGCTGCACTGTTAATTATCAACAGTGATTATAGAAAATGTCATGAACAGTTTATGGGTTTCATTGCGGGGATTTTCACATAAATTGCCACGCCAAAACTTTGGAACACATTGAATGGATGGTGGAAAAATAGTAACTTTTTAAGATGTTATTTATGATGTTACAGAGTTATTTTCTTAATTTTCCAGTTGATGAGTAAATGTAAAAAGACATCAAATTGCTTTTGCTATAATGACATATTTTGCTTAGTCCACAGGTTGTCCTGTCCTTATTTAATAATAAGCTTACTCGGTTTTCTGACATAAAATTATCCTGCTTCCCAAATTTGAAATAAATTGGGAGCAATTAAAAAGTGGAATAATCAAGCAATCATTTAATCAGAATTAAAACTGTATGTAAATATAGTTAAGTACTTATCTATAAAATTGTGTTTAAATACAGTGATAACGGTTTTTATTAGAAAAAGTGCACTGATTTAACATGAATTGACAAGGATTAGGATTTAATAGTAAATTAATTACTGTTTCCTGTTGGGGGGGGGGAGTATTTTCCCCAAAGGTTTTGCATTTAATACTACCATCTTTTTTCCCAGATGTTCTCGAATACATTCTGCATTGTTTTAAAACAACTCTAATCTTTAATACGATTATCTGTAAATTTCCTTTGTTTACTGAGGGATTTTTTCAGATTATCAAATCATTTTATATACAAATCCTCCTTTTCTTGGTGCATACCGTAACTCTCCATTGCACGCCTGAGGCACTGCCCCAAATGAAACCAACTGACATCAATTATTGATGATTACTGTGCCTGCTGGGAACTGAAATTGAATCTCCGGTCTCAATTCAGGATTTGTTTCAAACATGGGGTAATGAGAGCAGGTGCAGGGAGACACCAGAGTGTGTGTATTGATTTGCAGCATAAGCATAGGCAAGTTACTTACAAGTACACAGGATTGAGGAGACAAAATAATTAGAGCTGGAGTTGTCACCGCTTTTGAAGAACTTGGTCAGTGTGTTTTCCTTGTACCCACACACTAAAATGAGGAGCTATATTTTTCTCATCATGGTGGTAATATTTCAGTACACTGGCGCATGTGATAGCACTTAACAAGAGGGGTGAGCCCCTCTGTCCTAGTTCTTCATCCCACCTAAATGTGGCCTGATCTGATTTGCTCTGACTCCATCAGGTTCACAAGCTGAAACTGTACTCTTTATATCTTATGCATCAATAAGTGTCTATCAGTGGGGTTCCCTAATTGTGAAATTAAGCAGCCTAACAGTGGAAATACACTTATGCATCCCTCATCCCCTTTGTGTCTTTTCTTTGCATGGGATTGTGTTGTGGGGGAAGAATCAGAACAGAAACAAGCAATTGTGTTACAATGTAGGTTCAGGAGATGACAGGAAAGGCAATGGATAAGCTAAAACATGGCATTTCTTAATTATGTTAATTAGCTGCATGTAATGTAGCTACTTGTAGGCATTGCTACATGTAATTTTTGGCAATGTCTTTTTAATGCAACAGTTGCGGCAACTACATCATTAGTAAAATCCTTGTAGCTTTTGAGGTTTAGAAGGAGCTGTCAGTGCTGCCTAAGATGTAAGACAGCTTAGAGACAGTGGAAAACTTTATTATCCTATAGGGGAAGATAAGTCTGCTTGATTTTTTTCTGGACAACAAAGTAATGAAAAAGGATTCGGGTCCAGACAGATTTCTCCCCGTGCAAGTTCTTTCTAATGCTGGCAGCCCCTCATGGGCCTGCCTGCCTGGGTTTCCCTGCAAAGTGTTCACTCTTGTGTGTTTTGGTAAGCTGTCTTCAGGCTTTCTGAACAGCAGACAAAAGAAGGGAAATACACATATTTTTTCAAAACCCAATGTGGAATTTCTTAGGGCAGAGCAAGCTGTGCAGGCATATAAGCATTTTTCATGTTTGAGGTTGTCAGAATCTGTTATAGGGAAAAAGGTTGGATATTCATACAAGAGCCTGATGTTTCCCCATCAGGACTGCCTCTCCGTCCTCAGGATTCAGGAGCTCCAATGCCAATGTTAGGAAGGAGAAATAAGTAAGCAAAAGAGGATGCATCTTCGAAGGACAAATCAGTACAGTGAGAGCTTCCCGTGTTGGCAAAAGCCTGAGTAAGCAGGTGGGGCTGGCAGCGTGCCCTGAAGGTTAATGCAGTCGGTCACCAAGCTGGAGGGGGAGGCAAAGCCCTCCATTCTGCCGGGCTTCTCAAAAAAGGTGCTCTGAGCAGGTTTCTGGCTGCTGCCTCTCATTTCACCTTGGGTGCTGGGAGAAAGAAATGGTAGCTAGGACCAAGACAATGCAAGGCTGAAAAAAAAACCAAAAAAACCAAACAAAAAATCAATGTATGTAGTATTGATGGCATTTAGAACCGTGTTGGTTTCATTGGTGAGCTCCAAGCAGCAGCAGGGCCAGTGTTTCCTTTCTTCTGCAGCTGAGCTGCCCCAGTGGGCTCAGAGGCTGCTGTCCACTCACCCAACCACCCCAGCTGCCTACCGTGCTAGCTGGGGTTTTATGGGGCCTCTGAAGCTATTCCTGGGTGTCAAGTCTATATTAGAGAAATACTGACAAATTTTTTTAGTGCTAATGCAGGAGTGGTCTAGCTGAGCACAGACAGTGGTATTGTTAATTTTCCAGGCTGTTGCTATCTTACTCTCAACCATCCCTAGAGATCCTCACCATTTTATGTTTCCTCTCTAATGGCATGAACAAGGATGTTATAATATTCAAAATCAAATGTAGCAGAAAATACAATAAATTAGAGTTGGGCTAGCAGAGTAATTGAAGAATAAACTGAATTTAAACTGAACAGGATTGTGTTAGGAGCTGATTGCTCTTCACAAAATGCACCAGAGAGGAGTGTGACTTCATGTAGATTTACTATTGAAGGCAGCATTTCCTAGATGGCTAGTGGCAATAAAGAAATGAAAACAGTGTGAACTTTTGGACTAGTACCAGAACATAATATTGCAGTAAAGTACTGTTCTCATTACACTGCAAATTAATTCTGGAAGAAAAATTTTCTTGTGTTTTATTTATTTATTTGTTTACATGTATTTAGAAATTATTGAGCTTCTAAAAAGGGTATGCAGGCCTTGGCATGGAAAGAACTAAATTTTTCCTCAACTCTTAATGTAATTCTACTGTAAGAAACTACTTAGGAAATGTAGCAGTAGAGTGGATTCCTCTCAATTCAGAAAATTGAGTTTAAGGACGTTTGATGTCCTTAAGGAATTTTAAAGTTCTTTGCCAGGACAGTTTTGCAGCAGATAGTCAGTGTTATTTTTCTTTGAACAGAGTCTTCTATTTTTCATTTCATTAAAACCAGGTAATGTTCATACATAAGACATTTTGAAAATAACCCTCCAGCTGTGATGCTAGTAGAGATGCAGGGAGAGGGCATAAGAAGATCTGGATTTGTGAGCTACAAGTTACCTGAGTAGAGCCCTGTGTTTTTCTGTTCCCTTGAAATGTGAAATGAGATAGTGCTAGTGAAAGGCACCCTGAAGGTTGCTCATACAACCAGAAGCCATGGGAAAGCCTGGGGAACTGCAAGCAGTCAGTAGCAGGTACTTGCTAAAAGATAACAAGTGTTGTCTGAGCTGCTGGGTTGAGGAATCTGCGTGGGTTGTGTGGGAGCAGGCCCTGTGCTGAGGCTGGCCTGTCAGTGTTGAGGTAGTCAAACTGCTGTGCAGAGAAACTTAAAAACCACACTGGACAATACTCTATTTTCTATTTATTCTAATTTTGAGAACGCAAAAGAAATTTTCTGAGGATGAGGGTTTTGGCAGCAAAGATCCAAGCTCAAGGCAAGCCCCTACCACTTTCAAAATTATGTGCTGTGGGGGAATACCAGCAACTGGAAGGGCTGTTCAGTGGTAGAAATCAAACAAGCCTTTGGTGGCAGTGGGGACAGAAGGCAAAAGAGCAATATTACTACACCAAGAGAATTAATTTTGTAATAATAAACAATATGATTTAATTGAGTGCTTTTAAGTTTAAAGGTCTAAGTTGTATTTAAACATGAAATGGTATTGTTTATTTTTGTTATTCTTGTAGAATTTAAATAAGGTTCTATACCAGGAATGGTAATGAAATCCATTTGATTTTTAAACTAATACTACAGAATAGTAAACAAATGCAGCACTTCTGAGTTGAGTATATACAGTAAGGTTTAGCATTATTAAACTAATTCAAAGTGCTGTTAAATCCCTTGGTTTAAATTACTTCACTGTGCCATGACCTGATGGAATTAGAAATTAATCTAGAAGATGCAATTAATAGACTACTTATATCCCTCATGTAATACTTAAAATGAAATCTTTTTCTGTGTGTATCTTGACGACTTAATAACTTATCTCCTCTCATCCATCCCACATCCCATAGAAGTAGGCTGAGGGATCACTCCAGCAGGGAGGGATGGCTAGCTACTGCCTGTCCTTCTGGCCTGACTGGGGAGATAGTGAGGGCCAGTTTCATAAACAACCTGCAGACCACCTTGGTGCTCTCTTCAAACTTGTGTAGGAGAGAACTGGGAGAATGCTGTTAGAAATGAAAAAATAATCTTCCTAACAGTAGGGGGGAAATAGACAGCATTTAACCCACTTAAAAAGAGACAAGCAGTACCAGAATTCCTACAGGAAGGTTTTGAGGAAGGTAGTCTTCAAGATCTGGTATTTCTGCTTGCTGCAATGAGAAGTTCTGATACTTTGTGAGAAATTAAGAGCTCTTCTGTGCTAGTGAGAACTCGTTGTTTCTTTCCATCTGTCCTGCATCCCAGGTGACTTTTGGTGAGTTACAAAACACTGCTTATCTTTGAGAGCTTTGGCCAGTGGAGCACACCACTTGTAACAAGTATATGTATGATTAAGGTTTTTTTCTAGCTGTGGTCAGTCTCTTTCCTGTTGCTTCTTACCTTGTTAACTTAGCACATGGTATCTGTGTACTATGGGTGGGCTCTGACTGCAGATAAGACCACTTGAGAATCTCCGAGTGCAGTGGTTAGGGAGAAATATCATGGGTAAATGGAGTTCTTTCAGAGACTTGTTTTCTCTGAACATGAACATGATTTTCTTTCGAAATATGTTTGTGACATGGTAGTAAACATTAGAAACAACTCAGTTTGAACAGTTCAGATTGTTTTGGAAGCTGCAGGCAGTTGAATGATACATTAAAATTTAAGCAGTATATTTTCTATAACATTTAGAAGCAGAAAATTTAAACCATTTTCACAGGGTGAATGCATCCTAGAAGCAAGGAACAGTTACCATGATTAACCATTAGAAAACAGTGCTGTGCTCAATCCTATAGTAATGTGCCTAAAAGTCCTTCGAGGACCAAAAGGAGTATTAACAAGGAACCTGAAGGTGCTATTCCTGGGGTATGGAGCACAGGCAGTACCTAGGACCTGCCAGTTTCTGATGTGAATGCTTTCAGTTAACACATGAAAGCTGGAAGGACTTCAACAAGAAAAAACAGTTTAGAAATATTAGAGGCCACTTTATGGTATTTATTCAAGAACTCTTCTTTCCTCATCTTCTGATTGGTAAGTAAACCATAGTGCATAAAAGTAATGGGAGCTTTCATAATTTTAGAAAGATGTTTACCTATCTGGTGGCATCACTGATTGGGAGCTAATCCAGCTAGGTATGTCAGCTACTGGTTTGCTACAGACTGAGTAAATATCATAAACACCTACTGATGGGAAACCCTCAGGAACAGTAAACATGACCAGCTAATAGCACTAGGTAAAGATTTCACTGTTTGATGCAGAACTGCAGAAGTGTGTATTTAATGTGAGCTAATTTAATGTGAACTAAATGTGTATTTAATGTGTATTTAACAATGAACTAATTGCTTCAGATAGTTACATTGTGCAGCGATGCTGTTTGGATCAGCATTTAATGCTACGATTTCCATTGAGGAATGCTTTTCCTGTATTAGGTGGGCAGGGAGACAATAATATGTAAAGTCATTGATGTCATTGCATGGCGGCTGATAAGGGGGGGGCAGGTGGGACAAGAGATCTGAGGCTGATGTACAAGGCAGCCACATCCATCCTTGTACACCTTGAGGCTGTGGTGGTGTTGGACTGCTGAGGATCATCGTATGGTATGTTGTTGAATCCTCAAGGGAAAGCCTTTTAAAAGTCCAGCAGTCATCTTTGCCATGGAGGCTTTTGTGCCTGAAGACTCTATTCAGTCTGCTATTTTAAATTAGTATGCCCCAAAGCAAGTATAAATCACAGAACCAGAAAATACCAGGGTGGAAGGGACCTCAAGGATCATCTGGTCCAACCTTTCTTGGTTCTTTCCAACAAAATCACAGCCTAGACAAGATGGTGCAGCACCCTCTCCAGATGCATCTTGAAAGTATCCAGCATTTAGGAATCTATCACCCCCCACAGTAATGGGAACATTATTCCAATGGCTGGTTGTTCTCATTGTGAAAAATGTTCCTTTTGTGTCCAGTCAGAATCTCCACAGAGGTAACTTGTACCCATTACCTCTCATATTTTCCATGAGTCTCCTTGTAAAATAGAAGTCTCCAGCTTCTTTGTAGTCACCCTTTAAATACTGGAGGATGTTGATAATGTCTCCCCTAAGCCTTTCCTCAAGGCTGAACAAACCCAGTTCTCTCAGCCTCTCCTCATATGGCAGACTTTCCAGTCCTTTGATCATCTTTCCCCTCTCTGGGCCTTCTCCAGTTTCTCCACATCTCTTTTGAACACTTCTAGTATGTCCATTAGATAGGGAGATGAACAGCTCATAAATTCAGATGTTGCTCTGTTTCATGTTCAGTCAAATATACTTTGATGGTTGTAATGTAGCAGCACAAAGGCATTTTGAGTTTTGTGAATGCAGAAAGGAATATTAATTCCAGCTTTATCCTTGAAAAGTTCAATGAAAAAGCCAGGGAAGAGTCTTTCACATGTTTTGGTACGTTCTTTTCCTACCTTGGTAAGAGTTGCTTCTCTTTAGCCTTTTTAAAGGATATAGTAGCTGAAAGGAAGCTTTATTCATGTAAAAGAAAAGAAAAAAAGTGAGAAATTGCAAAATGAGTTTAGACGATCATCAGCAGAGCTATTTCATAGGGCTTACAGAGGATCCCTTTGTATGAAAGTGGGAGAACTACAGAAATAAATTAAGTCCCTAAATGAGGCCATAGTTTGAAGTGGCATACTAGTAAAATTGGGTTTTTTTTCCTCCCAGCTCTTTCACATTTCTGAAGAGGTCATGGCTATGGAAAAAGCCCATTAGAAAAGTTCCTACAGGTTAAAACCTCTATGATTGTCAGTGACTTAGAGATTATTGGGTAAAGGTATTAAATAAGTGGCGTATACAGTGACTGTATCATGGGCAGTATGTTGTTCTGTTACACCTTACAAAGTTAAAATGTCCTGAGTTGAAAATGTGTTTCCTCATATTTATGCACAACATAGAACAGCACAATTGCGCAGCTAAATAAACAGGACATTTTCAATTATAAGGTGCCATTACCTTTGTGTGTTCTTGTCATTTATGAAATCAGTGGGTGGTTAATTAAATTGCTCCTTTGGACTCTCCTGAAGGCTGTGTATTAATTATATTTTAGTGGTGGTGTGCACATTTCTCAACTTTTTAATGAGGGTAAAAGTTGTTAACCTCTTCCTTTGGAAATACTTTTTTTTTTTTAAGGTTAGTATAGTGTGGGTTTTTGTAGTAGGTTTTTCTTTCCCATAAAATCTCATTATTCAGCTGCTTTTTGCATTCATGTGGCATGCTTAGTTTAAATTAAATCTCAAAATTCATGAAATTAAATTTCATGTTGCAAAGCACTACTAAAGCTGTAGAGTCTGTGTGTTAAACCCCATATTGTTGGAGGGAATAGGTTCATCACTCAGGAGAACAGGCTTCCTTCAGCCACTCAGGTCTTTTGAAGACAAGGCTTCTGAAGGCACTTCTGGGGCTCACACCCAGAATTCTTGTTCATCCCATTGGCTGAACAAGTAGATTTTGGCTGTCCTCCACTGCTTTCATGAGTAGCAGGAGCAGTGCTGATGTTTGGGAGTTCAGAGGGAGGCTTGTGGCAGCAGGGCTGGGCTGGGGAGCAGTTTTCATGTGGCAGGGCAAAGGCTGTGCCTTCACCCCCTTCCTTTGCTTAGTAGTGTTTCACCACACTGTTTCATACTGCTAAGGTCCTCATGGTAAAAATCACAGTATCTTAGCAAATGCAATTTCCAGCTATAACTTTCTTTTAATTAATGGCATGTGCTGAAGGAAGCCTATGGAGGTGTAGTATTGGTGTGCTCACAGAGGAATACAATAGCTGGGATCGGTTTGTGTTGGTTCTTCACCTGAAATGGTGCGTTACAAGTAGATGTAAAAACCCAAAGAAAACGCCCCTAGGCTAGCATAAATATCATTGACATTGTCATTTTAGTGCTGTTGGAAATGTCTCTAACAGAGGTCAAAAGTTTTCTTAGTGCCATCTATGTCTTTGAGATGCCATCACAAGTTTTATCTCATAGGAAGGAGCAGAATGGGCCTCACTTCTGACTGGACAACTTATTTAACTGGTCTGATGGTCTCACCAGGGGTGATGTCTCATCTAGGCCATCCAGCTCTTCTGTGAGCCAGAACGACATCAGTCCTCTTCATTATGCTGTTTATCCAAGCCTGTTTGTGTAAAGCCATGCCAAGCCAAGAAGAGTCCAGAAAGAACAGTTTTGGTACTTTTTCATAGGGATTATTTACTTTGCAGTCATGTTTTCTCAAGTGGAGAGTATTATAAAGGCCACCCTGAAGTCCTCTGAAGCATCCACTGAGACCTCAAACTGAGCCCTTTGCTGGTGGCGAACACTCTTCTACTGCTCATTTATCATGCTGTTTGTAGATTTGGGGGGATTTTTCATCCACTTCATGGAACTAAACGAAGGAAGAGGATGGTCTTAAGGGAGATGGAGGTTATAACATTTAGCTGGTCGTCGACTGTCCTGTATGTAATTTGTATTATGTCCAGTATAAGGGAAAAATAGTACTAAAGTATTCAATTTGCAAGTAGAGTTACTAGACTTTATAAAAGCTGCTATAGAAGATAGTTGTTTGTAGTTTGTGAGTCTGCAAATAAGCACAATGTTATAGTATTCAAAAAGTCAGGAACTTAGTTAATTTGAAAGAAAATAATAATTATTTTCTCTCCTTTTTTAATTGACAAAAGTAAAGCAATTTCAGGATGTAAAACAGACTTTCTGCATTGAATACGCCTCTAGTATTGAGATACTGAATTATAAAACTGTACAGAAATTGAGACTTTTTCAGGAAGTATGTGCCGTTTTGAGAACCGTTCCAATGTTTTGCTTTAATTTTCTTCTTTAAAAAAGCAGAATTTTCTTAGAGGAGTGGAAGAGAGAAAAAGAATGTTACATAATCCAGTTTGTTGTTTTCTTTGCAAACATTGTGTCACTTTACATAATATTTATAGCATATAGCACGACAGAGACTCGAAATGTCCCGTGTGTGTTGTAAAGCCACCATACACATGGAGTTACTCTAAGGATTCCTGTGCGGGTCATCCCCACGCACACTCCCTGGGTGTGCTTACAAAACTGTGATGTGCTACGTGGAGTAGCAACATTTCATTATGCATTCATGAGAAGTTGCTGGTGACATTTTAGCCTGCAGTTAATTTTAATGTTAAGTTTAGGTTTTGAAAAGGACATGGTATAAAGGGAGCGCCTGCAGATCTTTTACACTGGCTCCTACTCCAGTTAGTATTTGCTGAGCCACAGCTGTTAGGGCTTCACTCATATTCGTGTGAGGTTAGGTGATTAATTTACTGCTTTAAGGAAATCAAACCCCGAGAGCTGCTTTGTGGCTTTAGGAGGAACTGGTTCTGTTTTAATTACCCATTGGTGAATTAATTTGTGTATGCCAGCATGTCGACAATCTTTTTCCTTGGAGTTCCCTGTTGTCATGTGATATCTCCTCCTCCAGGAGACCAACAGTATATTCTTCTTTTCCTGTTGGGAAGGTATTCTGTGTCCCCTCCTCGTCTCCGCTGGGATGGAAGGCTAAGAAATGTAGACTAAAAAGGTGATGAAGGGAAGGGGCTGTTTGCTCTGTGTTGCAGGTTTTGTAACAGATCCTGGGTGCCAGCTGCCAAGGAATTGTACCAGGGTGTTTCCAGGGCTCTGGTCGGCATTTTAAGGATGCTCCTCTTCAGAGGCTGGGCGCCGAGTCCTTAACTGCAGGTTAGACCCTGTGATGAGAATAACAAACAAGAAATGAGGGGGATGCTTTTGATTCAGCTTGTTTCAAATGCATAGGCTATTCAAACATGAAGTATAAAGTGAGTCTCTTTTAAATTAGCTGGTTTCTGCTTTTTGCTTATTTTTTTTCTTATTTCTTTTTCCTAGTTTTTTTCCTGAATTAGATGGTTCTCTGGTATGTTTGTTTGTTTGTTTGTTTTTTTTAACAGTCTGATGCTTTGCAAAATATTGTGGTCAGGAATCTAGATTTCACTTGACTAAATACAAAGGCTCTTTTTGATGATTTGTATGTATGTATGTATGTGAATTTTTAAAGATTAAAAAAATTCTAGCTTTGCCCAGTTGTAAAATTCAATTTTAAAAACACATTACGTGAATTACGTGAGATATCTTACATAGTATCTTTGTAGTCAGAATGTGAGAAGAAGTGAAATAAAATGAAACATTTATGCAGATACAAGCAGAGGTCTGTGTACCTTCTGCCTGAAATTAAACCAACGTCCTCCTTTCTCATGGCTATTTGTATTATTTATAATTGCATGAGATGTGTATTGAGAGGGTGGCTGGGAAATAAGCTCTTAAATGTGAAAGCTCTTTGGTCTCCTAGGATACGTATGTAGTAATAGTTGTACAGTTATCCATAAGGCTTTCCAACAGGCATCCTAGAAACCCTGTAAACTTCCAGGTAGCTTTTATTAACCACCTTCAAAAAAAAATAGTTGCTTATTTCACTGGGTGCTGTGCAGAGCATGCAAACTCTAAGTAACACAAGTCCTTTGATTAAGACTTTTTTAAAAATCAGGAAGGGATGATATGCTTCTGAAAAACAGAATGAGAAACTGAAGATCATTCAGGCATTTGTTCCATCTGTTTTTACTAAATCCATTTGCCTTCAGGATTTGTTGATGTGTAGGTATTTTGAAAAAAACTGCACTTAATGTTTGCAAGTAGAAATGTTTGTCCCAAAGAACAATTCCCATTTTGCTGTTTTTTGCAGGATTTGAGGAGGGGGGAAGGAGGGGGAGAGAAAAAATGGGAGAGCAAGTGAGGCATCAGGCCTGGCTGTCAGGAGGTGGATTTTTTAATTGAAGATTGGAAATTGTTGGTGAGGTTCATTGGTTTTGTTGGTATATTTTCTTACCATAAGCATACTGTGTATCAATGTTAACAATAATTATTTTGGGATAAGGTTTTATAGCTACTTCATTTCACCTTTTGGCCCCCAGTTTTCTGCTAGCTAGGAATCTCTAAGCCAAAGCACCCCCTTGGCTGCATTTGCAAGTCTGAAGGGAGTCAGGAGGCCAGCAGAAAACAGGGGTCTCCAGCCAGCCGGAGCCTAAGCAGATGTGCTGTTCTCCAAATCCACCACCTAGAAAAAACTCACACCTTTTATTATATATGGAAAAGCTGCAGTGATTTATTTTAATGTACTCAGTGGAAACAAAAAGAGTCTTTGTAAACCCTTTCTGTTTTATATTCCATTTAGTAAAAAGTATTGGCTAAAGCAACACAACATGCTTTAACAGCAAAATATCAGTTCAGAATTTAACTTTATTGAAACTCTATGTTCAGTTAAACTGGTCTGTATGGACAAGTAATAAATGTGAGTTCATGCATTTCTAGTCCTGAAGTTTACAAAGGGAAGTGTATGCAAATTTCTCCCTTTAGCCAAAGTATGGTATACTATTGCATTAGCTTTCTCGTGTAACTCCTTAGTTCCATGAATAGTTTTGTCTTTTCCATCCTAAAATTCTTCAGCTACGATGGTCTTTTCAGGACTCTGTCCTCCCTATATCTTTTATTTACAGTGTTAAGTTGCCTAGGATATTATTTATTGTTTTTGTGTTCCCACTCATGTGACTGATATTAAGAGACAGTGATGCTTGTAGTTGAGTCTACTGCTCTTAAAGTAAGTTGTGTCCTTTGAATAAAACTCTCATCATGTTCTTGTCTGGATTTCTGGTTTTCAGATTGCACACAGAAAGGCTTTTAATTACCCTGTTTTCCTACTTCTTGGTTCATTAAATTGAAATTATTAGCTTTTTAACTCTGAAAATCAGTGAAAATCAACGCTGTTTTCTTACTGTAGTATGAAACAATTCTTCACTGAAGTGTGACTAGCTGGGTTTCTGACCCAAATGCCTGTGTCTAGGTGGAAACTAATAACTATATAGCAGAATGTTGTTTGGGGATTTTTGTGGGGGTTCCCTCATACCTCTCTGTATTATAAGCTTGATGCAGAAGGGACCCTTCTCAGGATAGTGTGCACTTTTCTTCTGGGTATTCCTTAGCTATTTTAGTGACTGCCAAATGAAGATGACCTGTGGCATTGTCTGTTTGACCCACTAGTCTCTGTTCCTGTGTGTTGCTGCACTGCTCTAAACTTGATGGTAAGTCTGAGTTACTTCTTAAAAGATCAGGATTTTACAAACAGCCAGTTTGCAGGTGAATTTCCAAGTAATTCCTTGAATCCCTGTTGCTGCTGATAGGAGCAAAAAAGCTGGGAAGTATGCTATTTCGAAATAATCCCTTGAATGCTAATGCTGTTGCATGACGCTAACCTGGCCTTATGAACACAGCAGTTACTGTACAAAGGGTAGGCAAGTGTCTACAGCCCCCCTGGTCCTTGTGTTGCATTTCTGATGTCTCACATTCTTTGTGCACAGCACTGCTCCCTTTTTGTGGAAAAGAAATACATCCCATGGGAATGTGTATCCTTATCTCGGAGACACCATAATACTTTGGGTTCATTTGCACAGCTCCCACTGCAGAAGGAGTGTTGTCTGTGGTGGTTTCTGGCTTTTGGATAATACAGCAATTTTTAAAAAAGTTTATAAAGTTTAAAATATGTTTCATGTAAGTATCTGGCATAAAACATGTGAAAGTGTTTAGTATAAGTTGGGAGTAAAAAAAAGTATGGAAATAAAAGGTGATTTGAATTTTTTATGTCTGTAAACCTAGCCTAACTTGTTGAGAAGTGCTTGGTTTGGGAAAATGAGGATTGTGGTTAGGGAGTGCAAAGAAGATGGATACTCCAGAGGATGAGTTGTCTGCCTCTTAAAGACCTTTTTCCAAAAGTACTGCTAATGAAATAATATCCTTCAAAGCCAGACTGGTATTTTAAAAGCTAGTTCTTAAGGGTTGAATACATAGAATAAATGAGGAAGTAAAAATTATATCATCCCCCACAGAATCTCAAATGCAAAATTTCAGCCTGCTGAGAAGAGATTGGACAGGGAGGAGGAGGAGAAGGTTGGCTCCTTCCCGATGTAGCATGTTTCTGTCAGCCTCTGTTGCTGCAACCATTTTGACCATGGATACAGGAAAGTGGTGCCTGAAGGTGGGAATCTGAACTGATAGGGCTCTTTAGCACACCGCTCCTTTACCACTGTCTTCCCAAAATGTGGTGAATTGAAATTTCCTGGTGATGTGAGTAAATGTCTTGTATATATTTTGAAAATTCATGATTAAGTATCTTAGGAACTGAAATGCATTTTTCTTTCATAATTTCATTCCTTTAGTTTTTTTAACAACTTTGGTTTTGTTTCCTAGATGAGTGTAGCAGTTGGAGTCCTGATGCCTCCCCACCCCAGCAAACTTCTGAGCTTTCCCTCTGTTTGCTTGTAGCCTTCTGTGAGGACTTAAATCTTTTATTGAGCAATTTTATTCTAGTTTATTTCTTGATTTATAATTCTGTTAATACATCTCTTCTATATAATTTCTGCCTATGGCTACTAGTTTGGTATTTTACATAGCTGCTGCCACTTACCTGGTTTTTGTGTAATTTTTTTCTTTTATTTTAATTTTTACTACTCACTTAGAAGGTAATGATTTTAATTTGTTTGCCTTTCTTTAGGAATGTTACTTTTTCTTAAAGAGAATGAAACTACTGAGGAAAGCAGACAGAAATGCTGTAACAGCAGTTTAGCTCTCCCTCCTCCACATTATTCGTTCTGCAAGGGGGAGTTAGGAGATTGTTGCTTAATATTTAGCCCCTGTCACTCATGTGAGAATGCATACCAGGGCCTGTTGGCCTGCTGTGTGTGTGCTACTATGCATCTTTGCTGACATTTTTCACTTGAATCTTAAAGGACTGCTTTTTAACCGTGTTCCCACTGAAGTAGTTTCTTTCTGAGGACATACTGCAGCAGCCAAACTTTGCATCTCAGGCAGGTAAGGGGCTGCACCATAGAAGCCTCGCTATGTAATATCTAGTGAAATTCTATTTTTTTAGTACGTGTGTGTGTGTGTGTCTGTGTGTGTGTATTTAACATTCAATCAGCCAAGCTAATAGGGAACGTAATGGAAATAAGTGACTGGCAAACAAGGCTAGGGGATACAGAAGTGTTTTTTGAAAAAATGTGTGGGTTTTTTTCATCCAGCAACTATTTTCTCTACTCTTTCTTGGTGGCTCTGTAATTACAAGGGCTGAAGTGGAGAATATATGATTCCTACAGCAGGACTAAAAACAAATGCAGTCTTTGCTTCCATATTCTATGTGTCTGTCAAATAAGTATAATCAGACTGGATTTTACATAGTAAACTCAGTGTCCACTTCCTTTTCTGAATCCTGTCTGGAGGCCTCAGATCAAGCACTAGTCTACTGTGTATGTAAAGACCTGTTTGCATACAAAGTATTTAAATGGGTTTTATTTAAGATAATATTTGTATATTTTAAGACTACAACTTCTAGATCTAACATGTTCTTATTATGTAAATTCTGCTGATGTGTGGAGCCATTTATTTTCAGTATCTGTACAGGATACATCTGTTGCAGTATGACGGGGAGCCTAACTGGAAGTTCTCAGTGTAAAGGTTTTAGTTTCTGAAAAGCATCCTACAAAATAATGTGGGGGTATTTTGTACAAGTCATGTTCTGCCTTTTTTGTGTGCTCAAAGCTGGGTTAGGCAGCTAGCCCTGAAAATAACCTTTTTACATGTATCAGAAGGAAAGTTCTTCCTGGAGATTAACAGGAAATTAAGTTAGGTACAGCAGCAAAGTGAAATGTCTTCAGCAGACGTAATTGGGAGAGTCACAGCCATCATCCTGAAGTGCTAAGAATCAAAAAACTTGTCTTTATTGTGGAGTTAATTCAAGTGACAGCTAGTGCATGGCATCCTAATGTAGTTCCCAGGCATAAGTAGAGACTGCTCAGGCATGGCAGTGCTTTTAGAATGAGTCATCTGCTTGCCAAGGGTTGGCCAGAACCAGCCCAGCTTTCCCTGATCTCTGGTTGTGCCAGGCTGCAGACCAAATGGAGCAGTTGTGGTGAGTTGATCACTCTGCCTGCAATACTCCTGCTTATGGGCAACTCATAATGGGGCCTGCATGTAGGTAGCCTGAATTAAATACTCTTTTGCTGGGCTTAAGAAGGCTCTTATTTTCTTCTTTTTTTTTGAGAGTTCTGATGTGGTGATACTTATTTTATTTCATTAGGGACATAATAAGCAGTCTCTAGGCAGGGCATACCAGTTTAGGGGGTTCTCTTAGCTCACCAAGTGATGTTCCTTAGCAGCTGGGGTTTGGCAAGTTGAGGCTGAAAATTGAAGCTGCAAGCTTCAGACCAAGTCTAGACCATCCTCTGCACTCTTTCTGCTGTTTCTTCCTCTGGCCATGGGTTGTCTTGGGCTCCTTGCAGGCCATGGACACTCATTCCTGCAGAGGACTCTGCCTCTTTCCCTGCAGAAGGAGGACAGTGTGTGGCTTGTCATTTATCTGAGCTGTCTAAACCATGTCCTCTCGGCTCTGCCTTGCACAGATCTTAGAAATGCTTGTTTTCAAAGAGATTGGAGGTTTTTGTTAGCTTAGGAGGTAGCTTCATTTTTTTCATGCTAAGTCTAAGCTAAAAAACTGCTTAGTAACAGCATCGTTTACCTTTGAAAATAGCTTTCACCATCACTCAAGTTGTGATTGATGGGGGAAACCAGCTGTAACAAGTTACACAAGGTGGCATATGCCTGAAGGAAGAGATGGGATGGTGTTTCTCCCTGAAAATAGTTAAGTCCTACAATTTAACTATTCAGAAAGTTCTTTTATCCTTTCCACCCCTCCACCCCCAGCTTCTCTCCGTCATCAAAGCCATTTCGTGATTAATCCCAGGGCTGCCTCCCTGAATTTCCTCCATGCACACCCGTAGGGATGGGGGCTGGTAAGAAAGAAGTGCAGAAAAAGGGAACATAGCTCTCTGATTCCTTTATTTTCTTTGGATCACTTCTGCTCCTTAAAATTTGAATAAATCAAATGAAATTCTCTCTGTACGTATCCAGGAATGAGCTGCGTTTAATCTAGTTAAGTGTATTCTGTTCATCCACAAAAGTCCCTGTTTCAGGGCAAAGTGCATAGGGGAGGGCTTTCCAGAAGGTTTAGCATCTTGATGGACAGCTTTCTGCTGCCTTCATCTCTCCCAGCATAAAGGGTGGCACATATGGCAAGGGCTGGTGGACAGATTGCACGGCAGAAAATATCCATGGCGGATAAGCAAATGTTTTACTCTTTCTTGCTTTTCTCCTCTGCTCCATCAGTGAGAAGAAAGCCTCACTAACAGTCTCATTGTTGTGGATTTTTGACTGTTTGGGTACTTTTTTCACTTCCACTGGATATAAAAGCCCACCTGTTAACAGCAGCAGTAATTAAATACTGCTTTCCTTATTCTTTTTGTGCTGGGAAGGAAATTTGTCATTGGGTCTCCTGGCAGGTAAGTCTGCGTTTCTTCACTTCTATTTCATTTTGTTTCTTTCTATTTACTTTTTCACTACTGCAAAAATCCATAAATGGGTTTAGGAACTTGGAGGTTTCTTGCAGATTTTTTTAAACGCACTTAGGCCTGAAAGTTGCAAACCTGCTTTATAGTTGATGGTCCTGAAGCATCTTGACTCCCCAGGTGCTTGGCTTGTGTTTAGGGGTTCCTGCCAAGAGGTGATTTCTGACACAAAGCAGGGTTAGCCCCCAGAAACAGGCACTTCACTTTCCACTTAACAGAAAATTTTAGGTACCTACAGAAAATGGATCTTCTTTCAAATTGTGAAGGCAGCTCCTACCTCTCTTGTGAAATACGATGGCAGAGAAAGCCAAGTACTTGAGTAACACGTCTGTAGGGTGTTGCCTGCAGAGGAGAGGGTGCAAGTTCAAGTTCTCCAGTGGGGTTTGTGCTTCCTGTAGACCAGGACAGCTGACTGGCCATCCAAACCTGGGTGGCTCTCATTGAGCTTGGCTTGTGTGTCCTATTTCCTCCTTTTTCAGCATTACTCTTGTTCAGTAGGACTATGCAAAATTTAATCTGTAGATGTGTAGATGTATCATTGTTAAAGATTCATACTTGTCTCCTTTTCTTCTATTCTGAGATCATTTATCAGATGTAGCTCTGTGTTTGCTGTAAGGAATAGATATTTCATTGCAGGGACCTCCGTACAGTCACAGTCCTTATCTTCCCTGTGTCATTCGAGACCAATTTGACTGATGTAAAGCTATTTTAATCTCCTGGTCCCAAAATAGAAGCCATTCCATTTGTGCCATAGAAGATGGCTGTAGCACGAACTTTGCCTGTTCGAGCAAAACCTTCTGCCCACTTGTTTTATCTCTGGGCATTGTATCCCTCTTTCCTCCTGTCATCCCTTGATGTCAAGCATCCCTGGGTTTGAGGTGGTAGTTTTGAGAGATGGGTGTCATCAATCATCTCTCCTAAGGACAGTCAGTCTTGTGCTTCCCCTCGGTTTCCCCGTTCTGAGCATCTCTTCACTCTGGTGTGCTGGTTGCTTGGCTCCCCTCGACCTCTGCAGGCAGCTGTGGGGCAGGGAGGGCAGCACAGACGGTGCTCTTGCGGTCCCCTCGCCTGGCAGAATCTCACTCCTGCTGTACAGCAGGGACCCTTAACGTTGCAATGGTAATTAAAGCCCATAGCCCCCAGTTGCCACGGAAACGCAGCACTCCACAAATACAAAACACGACTTACAGTCCTGTTAATTTTCCCAAATGTTCCTTGTTTGTCAGATTTAAGCAGGGTTTCATTCTGCATCCTTGAAAAATGCTGTACCTTGAAAATACCCAGCAAAGCATGTGCACTTTTTTTTTTATTTTTAGGAATTCCATATAAAAACCCTCACCCCTGGGGCAGGGAAGGAAAACCGTCACCTGTGACCTGGTGGCTTTGCAGTGATGATGCTACATCAACACCTGGTATAGGGCTGACTCCTTGTCTGTGAGGGCATTCCTTTGATGGAACAAAAAGACTAGCACAGAGGCAAAAAATAATCTCTGGAGAGGTGGTTTTACTGCAAGCCCAGCATTGCCTGGTTGTGGTTCAGCGGAACAAAGTCACCATTCAGGCACAATATTGTTTAGTTTGAATACAAAAATTCCAGTCACCCTGCTGACCAACTTAAAAACATGGAAAAGGATTGCTCATCAGCACAAAAAATAGGTGTATTGGGTAACTGGCATGCAATGACAGTGGGGCTGCAGCTTTAGCAGAAAAGTATCCCTGGCTAATTGCTGTGCCATGTCCATCTCCTATAGATTTTTGACTTGGAGCTGCCAGGTGCCATATTTTGACAAAACTTTTTATTTGTTTGCATTTTCAAAAGAGGAGGAGTCTAACAGGATTATTGCCTCTTAAACTTGGACAAGGATTGAATCAGGGTTTGGTGTTTGAAGGCAGCACAGCCCTTGGATATCAGTATAATTAACATGGATATTGTAAAGTCAATACATGTTGTTAGTACTGCTTCACTTGTTTGCTATATGGCTTTAGTATTAAAGCAGAGATTGTATCTAATGAGCTAGGTCACGCTTATTGGGAGATAGGAAATCGCACTTTTCCCCTATAGTGATGTTTGCTAGCTATTTGTTCTCATTATTTTTTAAATTAATTTCTTCTGTCTTTTATTCTTCCACTTAAGCTAGGGTCTGCTTTGAGAATAGTTACGAGTCATCAGCCTGATGCTGTAATTCCTGTGAAGAATACTGGACTGGGAACTAAGAGCTGATGTTTAATTAATGTTATGATGTGGTTTTAAGCAATGGTTTTAACCACTGCCTAGTTTCCCTTTCCTGGGGCTTATGTTGATCCACTCCTGACTGCTCAGAGATCCTGTTCACAGCCCTGGCATTTGAATAAAGCAGGGGAATTTGGGATTTATGAGACCCTTCCTAGCTAGCTTAGGCAGTCAGGTGCCATTGTCCATGGAGAACAGATTTTGGAAGGCCTGTGACATTTTAAAATTAAGCCAAGCTTTCCTGAAATCCAGGGTGATGACCATGCTGTTGTTCAGAGTTATTGATCAGTATGTGTTATGTATTGCCTTGCAAGGTCAAATCTGACTGGCCAGGGCAGGACTGCCTGAATTGAGGGTCACATGAAACCTTTGCCATAGCTGTTACATTTTTTTCCGTATGCTCCTTTTCCACACTGCAGCAGGATTAGGAAGGGTTTTACTAAGGCATTCCTGTGATGCCAGCAGGCAACAAAATTTTGGGATCTCATCTCCTCTGGGATGAAGAATAGAAGCAACCAATACCCAGCGGCCTTTATTCAAGGGGAAAATACAGGTGGACAGTTTTTTCACTTGCAGTTGGTTTAAACTACACAGTAGAAATTAATCATTGATTCAGTGATTAGATAGATCTCAGTGCAGATACATCTCTTCTGGTTAGAGAGTTTTTAGGTGCAGAACTGAGATTTACATCCAAGCCATTTTGGGATACAGAGACAATGTAGTCCTGCAAAGGAACAGAAGTGTTAGCATTCATCTCAGGGTGTTCTTTTGACGTTTGCTTTTGGTTGAGAAAATTGCCTAGACAGTTTTAAACAAAATAGAAAATTGGGGTATATTAAAGGTAATTTTTAAAGAGATGAGTTGATAAGATGGATATTTTGCATAGTTGTTTACTTCTAGAGTATACTTGGGTTTTTTGTAAAATTTTGAACAGTCAGTTAATGGGCTGTAAATCTCTAGGTTTTTAATAGATAATTTAGAAATAGATTGCTTAAATCTCTAAGAGCATTAATTGTAAAATACATGTTTACATTAACTTCAAACTGGAACTAGTGTTAATTATTTGTGACTTATGTAAAGACAAATGAAATGTTAACTTATTGCTACAATTCCAATTTGCTTGTGGTTTGCTTTTTTTTTTTTTTATAGCACCCATTCAGACAGAAGGAATAAATATTGTGAAATCTGATGTAGGTATAAAGCCTGACATCTTATGCTTTTGTAAAAATGTGTCGAACTTCTCCAGAGAATGTTTGTAGAATCAATAAATCAGAACTAGAGGAGGCCTAAGGATAAGGCTATCTTTTTCAGTCTAAAATCGCTGTTGTGCACACTCCACTTAAAAAACTAAAATAAAATTTTGCACAGTTGGATGTCCAGTCTTGCCCGGTTCCCAAGTGGATTGTAATTTAAAGCTGAAAGCAGGGCACCACCTGCACTATTTGACTGTTTTAATGAAGTCCTGGGAGAATTATTTTCTAGGGAATTATATGACTTGAATAACAGGCCTGGCTGGCTCTTTTACCCACTTAATATTTTTTTTATAATTCTGGTTATTTTTCCTGTTTGCAGCTTTCCTAGGCTGTTATCATCCTGTGGAGCTGGTGATCTGCTGTGATAAGAGATACAGAAAATAATATAAGGGATGCAGAAAAGAGGGTTGAAGTAGGGTATTATAAATGGCAGTGCTGCAGTATTGTGGATTTCAGGGATACAGTGCTTTACATCAGGGAAATTTAGACCTGGCCTGTCATCCCAGCTGTTGTTCAGACCACAAATACTGTATTTGTGAACTTTGTAAGTAAATTGATATTTTGCACTGGGAACAGATAATGAAAAGTCTTGAGATCAATAATTAGGCAGCCTCAGTATATGATCAGTAAAAATCCTGGTGAGTGTGTCCTTAGACAGGGAATGGGCTTGCCCCAAGTACAGCACAGCAGTGTGAAAGAAGAGAAATCTCGATTTTTTAGATTTGGGCAGTGGGGGGGAGGGCAGGATGTATTATTATTTTTTTTTGTTGTTGGTTTGGGCTTTTTTGGATGGTGGCAATTGGGGTTTCTTTCTTCTTTTGAACCTTCATGCTGTAATCCACTATCTCTTTCTTCTGCAGTTCTGCTGTGGCAGTGGAAGGGTGGTCATGTCAGCTGCAGAAGAGGTGGTGGGCTTAGTTTATATGCCATTTATTGATGGCTCAAGCTACCAGGGCTCTGGCAGCACCGAGGCAGTGTTGACTGCCACTAGGAACAGCCTGTCTCTGACCCGGGGTGGCACTAGTCCCTGCACCAACAGCATTCAGACACTGGGATGGGTCAGCCATAGGAGCAGGTGTGTCTGCTCACCTCCTGCAGTGGGGGGTAATAGAGGGATTGCCTGGGTCAAATTCTTGTGATTTTAGTAAATAGAACCTGTCTCTGGGTATACCTTTCCTAAGAGAGAAGGCTTGTCGATATAATTTTTTACGCGGCAGTGAATGCCTGATTGCTCAATAACTTCTCTGGTTTTACTTTTTGTTCAAAATTTATAGGAACTTGTTAAAGTTTTTAACACACAAAAGGATTTAATTACAACCTCCTAAAAAAGAGGTGCAGGTATCTTTGACCATAACCAGTCATAGAGGTCAAAGTATCTCATGGGTATATTTACTGTATGACACTGCCTCGTGCTCTGTCACAGACTGCCATGTGAGTTACATAGACTTCAAAGGATGGAAATGCTAGAAGCCTTCAAGGAGGTGAATTTGGGATGCTCACTCTCAGGAGTCCTAACTGGATCTCAATTACAGCAGTGCACAGAATAGTGCTTGGTTTTTTCCACAGCCTTGCTGATGGGTTTCAACATCCTAATGGGGGAAAGTGGAGGGACAAATACCAATATCCACACTCCTCATGACCAGTGACAGGACTCAAGGGAACAGTTTGAAGCTGAGGGAGGGGAGGTTTATGTTGGATATCGGGAAAAAAGTTTCTCACCCAGAGGGTGGCTGAACACTAGAATGGCATCCCCAGGGAAGTGATCACAGCAACAAGCTCAACAGGGTTCAAGAAGTGTTTGGACACTGCTCTCAGGCGCATGGTGTGATTCTTGGGGTGTCCTGTGCAGGGCCAGGAGTTGGACTTGATGATCCTCATGGGTCCCTTCCAACTCAGAATGTTTTATGATTCTGTGTATCAGGATTTGGTCCTTTCTTGGGTTTTTGGTTGCTTGGAGAAAGAGGAAGATTCCTGGTCATAGTCACAGTAGCAGGAACAGGTTTGGGCGGAACACTCCTATAGTGGTTTTTTCTACCTGTTCTGTGTGTCACTTTGCCCTGCAGGGCCTGTTGCAGGTATCCCCAAGTACCATAAAACTTGTGCCATATATTCCTCCCCTGGTGCCTTGAGTGACAAAATAATTTAGTAAAGTCACAAAGCAATGCTGTGTTTTTCTAGAACATTTATCTGGTTTATTTTGCATTACATAAAGACCAGCCATTAGATGGGTCTCATCCCTTCTGCATTAATCCAGCAGCATGAATGCAGAGCAAGAGAGCTGTGGTTTGAGCGCGAGGGCCCCGTGTGCTGCTCTCCTTATCTGCTCTCCAATCTTTGAGCTCTTACATAATATGTTTAAGACTGTTTTTTTGACTAATCTCTTTTGGGGTCTCATTTTGTGTTCTTAGTCGCCAGCAACGAAGAACTGCTATACTCTTCCCTTGTGAAATCCTTTCCAGAAGGTGCACATTATCTACTACGAGACAGGGCAATGATGAGCATCAATTTCCATGGCAGAATAGAAGCCTGGATTACAAATTACTATTTAATCCTTTTTGCGTCAAAGGATATAATAATCCTTGTAAAATGTGCTCTAAGTCTTGTGCTTGGCTGTGTGAGGTTAGGGGGCAAAAATCAAAATAGGGAATCTCTTAAAAAGTAAGACATGGTGAAATGTATGTGTTCCACATGAATTTCAGAATATATATTTAGTACTGTGTTTCAGCAGCCAAAAATAAGGATCATGGGCTGATACCTAGACTACTAGCTTTCATTTCCCCATATGCTTACTGCTACTCTGCTAGAAAACAATAAGTTTCTGTTGTGAGTGTTTGCTGAATCGCAATAAAGAATTTAGGCACAAAGTAAGCATTGGTCGCATTTGAGTTTTTTGTCCTTCCACAAGTGAAAACATTTACCAAAACTAACAAATACAGAGTTGTCTTAAGGCTGTGAGAAAATTTGTTCTATTTTCTAAATCATCGTTTTATGGGTGTTAACCAGTGTGATTGTATAAGGGAGAGAAGGGTAAATAAGGTTGGGAGGGATAAGGATTTAGTGTTTGAAATTGCAGACTGATGGCTGTACAACTTCCTGCCCAAGCAGCTATTTTAAGAGGAGCAAAATTTAATAACATAAAAAGTTTAGAAAATAAATCCCATGGTGACAGACCAACCGTCCTTTCTTGCCACACTGAGTGTGCTGTGACTTTGTGAGGTAAAACACAAAACAAGTAAGTTGTTTCAAACCAATAGCTTCATATGATTAGTTTATTCCATATTTTTATTACTGGCCTATGTACTAAATCAGATGGGATATACTGGATAGAATCTGTTCCTCTTACTGGGTAGCAACCCACAGAGAAAACCTGTAGTGTTGTAGGTGATGACATATATGCAATATTAAGTAATAGAGGGAACCAGAGTAAGCCATTTGCTGTTATTTTTAATGCAGTGTATTTAGAACTTTACTAATAATTTAATATTCTGTATAGTCAAAATCCTAAAAACAGAGCAGGACCAGATTAAAATTGTTATCTCATATTAAAGAACACGTTTAATTATTTGATCATATAACCATCATTCCACAATAGGGTATTTTTGTGCCAGATGCTAATTGCATGCTTCCTAATGTGACAATGCATAATGCAGTGTCCTTGCTGTCACAAAATGGTTATCTTGCAGGTGAAAACTGTGCTGTGCAGCAGCTCTTATGAAGCCATAAAATGTTTGTGTTGTAAAAGGATTTGTATTTGTAGGTTTGTTTTTTTTGTTCTCTTCTATGACAAACTTACAGAAAACAGGACTATTCTCCTAATCTACCTATCTTAGCTTCTACCTACCTAGCTTCTTGCTTTATTCTGGTAAACCCAGAAGTCAAATGTTTTGAAAAGAACTTCCATATTTCATGCAAAATGAGTAATTTCTATTCCTTTATTTGTTGCAGAAAATGACACTTGACTGAAGAGTATATATAAGTCACTCTGGAAGAAGTCACTTCCTGTGAGCTTTACATGAGCATCCCCATCCTATGAGAAGGAAGAGGGGAAGGATCCATCAGCCTTCTTACCTGTAAAATGGGGACTACAGGTGACGACATGGCTGCAGTGGAGCAGAATGCCTCCTTGAACCCTCTGTGCTTTGAGTGTGGCCAGCAGCACTGGACAAGGGAGAACCATCTGTACAACTACCAGAATGAAGTGGATGATGATTTGGTCTGCCACATTTGCCTTCAGCCCTTGTTGCAGCCATTGGACACTCCCTGTGGACACACTTTCTGCTACAAGTGCCTAAGGAACTTTCTGCAGGAGAAGGATTTCTGCCCACTGGATCGAAAAAGACTCCATTTTAAACTCTGCAAAAAATCCAGCATCCTTGTTCATAAACTGTTAGACAAGCTCTTTGTTTTGTGCCCCTTCTCTTCTGTGTGTCAGGAAGTGATGCAGCGATGTGACCTGGCGGCACATCTTAAAAACAGGTGAGAACTGCAGGTGTTTGCTTTGCCCATTTCCTTCGTGTTTGTTTGTGGCCTGTTTGTGTAGCAGTAGAAATTGGGGGCAGCAGAGGGGAGAGAGGTGGTGGTGGCTTTTAAATTCTCAGCAGAAGACCCTAGGAAATGGTCAGTCTGTAACTGAGCACAGGCAATGCACTGGAGTATCCTTTCTGTGTACATCACGCCAGAAAATAGTACAGACTGCTTGGTGATAGCCATAGGGAGAATGATGTGGATCATTAGAGGTATGAAGAAAATGGTTCATCAAAAAAAATACAATACAATGGGGGTTGATAACAGTAGGGGAAAAAAGGCTGAGGGAGGGGCAAAGTTAGAGATATGCAAACTGTGTGCAAAGGGGAAAGAAATGATGCAATAGGAACAAAGAAGATTAAGTTCAGATTTTAGGGGAAGAGCTTTATAATGGTCAGGCACCGGCATAGATTGCTTAGGTGGTAGTTGTCCATTCCCCATTTTAGAAGTGTTTATGAACATGTTAAACAAATTTAATCAGGAAATTTCATGAAATTTCATCTAGTTACATCAGAATTGATTCTGTTTTGAGGTAGGCAGATGGACAGGGTGTCTCAGGTCAGGTGGGCCTTCTCAGTCCAGTCCAGCGACACTGGTGACCACCCACACGGAAAGGTTCATTTGAGATGTGCATGGACCTACTCCATGGACTTCTTGCCAAGTCTTTGTCTTTGTCTGTTTGGAGACTCTTGGAGACCATCTTCAGGTGAAAAGTGATGTTGCAGAGAAGATTTGAAAGCATGTGCATGGTGTGGGTGTGTGTCCAGGCAAGTGCTCTGAAGAAAAGGGGAGAAGGACAGACACCACCTGCCTTGGAAACCATTTGTTCACATTCTTATCTCCAGTGTGCCCTCTTCCACACACCCTGAAGGCTTCTGGGGAGGCAGAGCTTGGGAGGCCTCTGGGCATATTCTGCAAAATATGCAGCAGCCCTGGGGACTGTGTTGAGCCTGGAGCTGCCTGGGTGTTTCTCGTTGTTGTAGTATGGTGTCCATGTCAGGGAGATAAAGAGACTAACGAGGAGCATTTCTCTCTAGGCTTTTGTCTTCTTTCTTTAAAATTCTCCCTATGGTTTCCATGTTAGCTTAAGCACTTGCTTGTTTCCTTGTGGCAAGTAGTTTCTGATCTATGTGATGACTTGGGGGTGATGAGGAGGCCTAACTGTTTTATGATTTATAATCCTGATATTAAACTGATTTGATTTTAGTAAAGGGCAAAATGCTAGCAAGACTACTACTAAATATTTGATTCATCTGGTTTCCTACTGTCATATCCCTCACCTCTTCAGTCTGTTTTCCTTGTTTGACATCATTTTGAATGATACTAGGGCTGTTTACAACAGGGTCATGTAATTTATTAGTACATAGGACACTATGTATGCCCTCTTTAAGTATACATGAAATATCCATTTACTTAATGCACAAGGCTATTATGGAATCCAAGTGAGCTGAGTCACAAGCTTTTCCTGTTTGTCGGCTGGAAAAAAGCTTTCAGTTGCAGAAGGCTGTTCATTTTCAATTCTTTCTGCTGTCTTGGTTATCTTGGCTGATACATGTTTTGAGTATACGGTGATTTACAGTTTTCAGTTAAGTTTATTTGCAGACATCTGAATGCCTATAAATGATCATTGCTGACATAAATGATGACAGCAACTGTGTAGTTTAAATTTAATTCTATGTGGATTAGTGAATCCAGTAAAATTCTACTACTTACCATTATATTTAGGAAATAAATACAAAACTCAGTGTTATTGTAATTGTCAGCATTGATTAATATAAACCAGTCTTAACAAGCCTTTACATGAGCTGGTTTATATTTCTAAGAAAAGCAGTATGGTTGGTTAATTTTCACTATATAAAAACCTTCACACTAGGGTTTTCCCGTGTTTTGTTTAATCAGTTCCATTTGGGCATAAAAGCTGGAAGAAAATGTCTCTGTATCCACCAGGTGCCTCATAGTGTGAGGTAACTGCAAGATGCTCCTACTAGGAGATGAGAGGCATCAGACACAAACCTGATTACTTCATAGTCTGTAATTGCACTCCATGATACCTCATTGCACAAAGAAAATATTCTTGATTTCTGAAACTCTTGAGCTTCATTACATTCATTTGCAAACTTGGTTTTTAAAGTTAAACACAATACATGTAATATGCTTTAAAGGAAAGAACCACATGAGTAATGTACTGTTTTTCACTTGGCATAGAAAATTTCTTAATGTTTAATTAAGTAACTGCCAGTTCCATTCTCTGGAGGTTTTTAAGGAAAGCTTGGATGTGGCACTCAGTGCCATAGTCTAGTTGACATGGTGGTGTTTGGTCATGGGTTGGACTCGATTGTCTCAAAGGTTTTTTCCAACCTAGTTAATGCTGTGATTCTGTGACTTCTAAATATCAAAGGTAAATTTATGAGAAGAAAATCTGAAAAAAAGTTATTGAGATTTGCTATGCATTATTTTAATTCAGTTAATTCTTATGGGTTATTCAGAAGTGAAAAAAGTCCCTTATACAAAAATGTTGTGAAATTCGTGCAACTTTATAATGAGAGGGTTAGGTATTGTGTTTATTGCTTTTGAGTTGGGCTTTAGCTTTCGCCTCCTGTATTTCCCAATGGTAGCTTAAGTTATCATTTTGAATGGAGACATTTTCCCAACTGGGCAACACTGCAGAAAACTTTATGTCAAGTTAAGTTTGAACTTTATATAGGGTTACATTTTTTGGAATTTAAGTAACAATTGAGGTATTCGCTGTGTCACTGAGCGTGCTTAATATGTGGGTTTAGAGTAACAAAATCCATGGGAAAACTAGTTGTAAAGATACAGAATTTTATCATTCAAAATCATGGCAATCCCAGTTATTTTGGTGTTTATGACAGTGCCGGTGAGTCCTGTTCTTCCCACCTACTCCCATGTTAGCTGCAAGCATTGTCCCTGCCTGGCACTTTGGAGCACCAGAAGTGAGGAGGATCTATGGGATTTAACCCTCTTGAATAAGTGGATAGGCAACAGATACATAGTTTTTTATGCCCTATGGACTCTATCCATTGCTGGAAAGGTAAGCAGTGTCTCTGGGGTTGTTCACTGCTCCAAAGCTGCTTGACACCTTGTAAGCTTCTCACATTGTTGGGTGGGACAGAGAAGTATGCAACAAAGCCATTCTTTTCTTATTTTGTCTCTGTTTTCTCTGATTCCCAAACCTAGATAACTCTTGATGCCTCATTTTCCCCACTTTCTTCTTCCCCCCCCCCTTTTTTTTTCCCTGTTAAAATACAAACCAGGACCCAGACACTTAACTTTACAAAGCAGCACCAGGTTTTGCTTTGAATGGGAGCTGTAAATCTTGCCAGAATTACTGCTTAAGGTCACTTTGCTGGCAAAGTTTTATGAGCAATAGCAAAGGCACTTGGTTTGCTTCCTTGCTTATATATACAGCTCCTGCTTGGAAAATGATTTAGTGCAACTGGTGTGAGGTTATTTAGTGTGTTTGCTTTTATCAAACCACTAGACTGGGCAGAAGCCAATGGCGTAGGTTACAATGAATTCTTTCTTTTCAGTAGTCAGTGAGCAAATGTGTTTTTCAAGCTCCTACTGTTATTCCACAGAAATACCCTGTAAACTACATCTTAATTTTGTATGAAAGCTCTTTTTGTCAGCAAAGAGGGATTGCTGCTAGTGTTCAAGAAGTCAGCTTTTAAATGAGAAATCCAGCAGACTTGGCTGTAAGAAAAAAACCCAACAAAAAAACCACCAAACAAAAAGACCCATTTTTCTTCTCTGTCTTCTATGAATTAAGAGAAATTGAAGGTAAAAGCTATACTTTGTCACCATCCAGAACTGAGCAGAAGCTGGTGCTGAAGAGGGTAGAAGAAGTTGAACATGAGCAAAAGCTAATTTTACCCCCCTAGAATAGCTGCCCTTCAATCTTCCCATTAAGTAACATCACTCAGTTCCTTTAGCTGGGTAGTTTTACTATCATGGAATAGTCTGAGTTGGAATCTTACTCTTGAGCATCTAATTCATGAAAGAAATTTAAGAATTTCTAAGCATTTTAAAAATAGTCCTGCCTTTGTTCTTGCTCTTAGACAGATATTCTGGCTTTGTAGGTAGGTGTGAAATGCTATTTCTATAAGTTTGAATTCAACCCTTATTTATGCAATTTGTTTTATGAGGATGTTTTTATGAGTAAAGAAATCCAATCTTCAAAGTTTGTTTTGATCACGAGATGCCCATCTATGTACATAAGTTGTTACAGGATTTAGTCCAAAATGCTCTTTATCCCAGATATTTGGTATTAGTGAAAGTGTGTACCTCAGAAGATTTATTGGTGCTTGTTACAACTGCTGTATGATTTTGCTGTTTGTGAATAATACATTCTTACTGCCAATAAAAATCTTTTTATGTTGCAAGTGGAAAGAAAAAATCTCCGTATAGATGTGCTTGAATACCAATACGGGGCTTTGCTCCTTGGTAGGTGGCATGCTGTGTTTAAAGACCTAGGAACTGGCATCCCATGAATTAATTGTCTCCTCGAGACAACTGCTTTCTTGGCAATGCAGTTGCACTGTGCTAGACTGAAATTCAGGGTCTAGTACAATTACTGGGTAATTTGGGGAAGAATCTGTGGGGTTTTCCCCTTTCTTGCCTCATAAAATCCTGCACAAAAGGGATTCCACTGAACTGAGTAGGTGTGCCCAGGAGGCTGTTTACATTTCTTGATACTAGCCTTTGAAATGATAATTAAACATCGTTGGCCAAAATAAACCTCAAATCTATTTATATTTTGTGTGATGACTTTCATCAGCTGCCAGGTAATGATGGGAGAATGTGCACTGTGAAGGAGGGTGGAGGAGGACCTGGCTGTGGTTTAGGAGGCATTGACAGAAATAGGACACTTCCAGGGATGAGTTTTGTGCTGTCCTGGTTTGACGCAGCTTAAAAAACCCCAAAACTTTAAGGTGTGCTTTGCCACCTCGACAGGGTCCTTTGGGCTCCTCAAGCCTTGTGAGATGGCTGAGTCAGAGTCAACAACAGCATGGTAGTTTGGCAGGAGGTCTCTAAGGAAGTGTCTGGCTCACAGAAGTAATCCAATAAGGCTGGACTCTGCTCTCCCGGCTCAGTGGGATTGAAGAATGGTTCTCTGACAGTGTCGGTTTTGAACTGCTTATTTACCTCTTTGCTGAAAAATCACCACTTCTATAGCAGAGCAGTTCAGGGACAGCAAGGACACACAGCTTGGGGTGGTTTTGTCCTAAATTCGTGTGAATCAGTGTGGGAGAGCATGTCTGCCAGAGCTCCCAGCAGACAAAAGGTTTTCTCTGCAAGAGCATTTACCCCTTGCTGTGTTGCTGCAGAAGTGAGTGATGTTGGAGACTGTTCCTTTTTTTCCCCCCTATTGCCAGCACTAAGATTTGAGGGAGCACAAGGCTAATGCATCAAGTTAAAGTATTTTAGAAATACTGAGGAAAGCGATGACATCTTTCCTTTTCTTGGTGTTTTGGGACTCTTGTTTTGAGGTTTGCATTGTGAAATGGTCAATGCTAGAAATTTCCTGCTGATTTTCACCTGTAATTGTATGTCTCTGGCCACCAGACAGATATCTTGGCTGATCAGTCCTGCTATACCAATGGTTTTATGTAGTAAATACTGCCTGGGAAAAGACAAGAAATAGGGTTGTGTTCCATCTTTAAAATCAGAGCAATGTTTTCTCAAAGCAAAACTTTTAAAATAATTTTCATCTTTTGTGATTTTTGTTCTTAACAAAGAGCAAAATGACCAGCAGTTGCTTTGGGAAAAGCCCCAAGGAATTATTTCTGAAATGCATCATGTCATAATGTAAACTGTTCTAATGTACATTTTTAATGCATATTCCACAGTATATTTGGGTTACCTTGTTCTACTTTTCTAAACATGGAGAAGACAAAGCTCTGGGGAGGCCTTACAGCACCTTTCAGTACCTAAAAGGGATATAAGAATGCTGGAGAGGGATTTTTTGCACAGGCATGTAGTGATAGGTCAAGGGAGAATGGCTTTGAACTGAAAAAGGTTAGATTTAGGTTAAATAAGAAGAAGAAATTCTTAACTATGAGGGTGGTGAGGCACTGGAAGAGGTTTCCAAGCAAAGCTGTGGATGCCCCATCACTGAAAGTGTTCAAGGCCAGGCAGGATGGGGCCCTGAGCAACCTGGTCTAATAGAAGGTGTCCCTGCCCGTGGCAGGGGGTGTTTAAACTAGATGGTCTTTAAGGTCCAACCACAACCATTCTATCATTCTATGCATATAATTAAAAAAATACCCCAAACATTTAGATACCATGATTTTCATATATATATGTACACATATGTATAATATTATGTATGTATAACATGGCTGGGGGTCATAAAAGCTTTATCAATGGGCTTTGGATGTGAAAACTTTGTTAGCAGGTTATCTTCAAAATCCCTGCTGAAACAGTCTAACCTATAATTACCAAATCCCCTTTACAGAATGGCAGAACGGAATTGTGATTCTCAAAACATTCTGGTTTAACAAGTTAGGATGTCATTAGGTTTCTGCTGTCTTTTACTCTGCTGACACATTTATTCTCTTGCAAAAATAAATCATGTCTTCTTTTGTTATAACAATCTGCCGAGTTCCCAAACACTGAGGCTTTTCAAGAATGTGGTTCCTTTTTTTCTGACATTGCTACAATATGAGCATTTGTAGGTGGTCAGCAGCTTCAGAAGCAGGAACTTTAAGGACATCAAATAATGTAAGAAGTTATTTATCATACGCTGGCAAAACTGTCACAGAGGCAGATGGAAGATTGATGTCCACATCTAATTATGTACATGTGCAAGGCACTTCACTAAATGAAGGTTTTCCATGAATTTGAGACATTGCAGCCCTTTTTATTTCAATAAACTATTGTAGGCTTTTCAACATAAGCAAAAAAACCCAAACAAAACAAAACAAAAAAATAACCAACAAAAAACCCCCACAAAACACAAAAACCCCAAAAACAACAAAAACACCAAAACCAAAAACAAACAAACTTGCATTAAAAATAATGGAAACTCACCAAACTGAGTTTTTAGTGAAAACACCTTCTACTGGCCCAAGAAAAGATGATGAACAAGAGCTGTTACTTTTGCTAAAGCTCTCATACAAACTTCTAGATAAACATAATTTTCTTTCAGTATTTTAACACTTAGATTGCAATATAGGTAAAATTTTCATCTCTCTCCTCCTTTGAGTGAGCCCAGGAAAATATGGTGCTTACTTCTTTTGGCTTACTCGGGAGAAAGGAGATTACTTCAGTGGGTCTCCAGTTGTGTCCTTGAGCAGGGCTTCTCTTATGTGGATTTTTTTTCTGACCATCCTGTTTAATCTTTCCAGCAAGGATATCTTCCAGAAACAGAAATATACAGAATCCACCTTCTAGTGAAAGGTGTCCCTGTCCATGACAGAGAGGTTGGAACAGGATGATCTTTAAGGCCCTTTCCAACCCAAACCATTTTATGATAGTAGAGTAAGTCCACATTCAGAAGGTGTTACAGCACATTGAGTTAATAGCCAAAAAACTACCTAGTAGAAGTTTTGTGAAGGAAGCAGCATTATCTTGGGGTTTTGTCCACTAAAACATATTTTGGCCTTACAGTTCAGAGTGTTTAATATTTTTTTATGCTGTGTTTAAAGCTGTGGCTTTGAAGAAGACTAATTCAATGAAGTACTTGGGCATTTTGTGCTACAAACAGGGCTGTGGGCTTGAAGCATGATATAAATGTTGTCTTCACAGGTGTCCTGGGGCTTCTCATCGAAGGGTTGCTCTGGAGAGAAGGAAAACGAGCAAGCTGCAAGCAGAAGCAGAGGGCGAGAGTGGTCTCAGCGGGCCGGAGCAGCCCAGCAGTTTATCTCCAGACGCTGATCAGGGAATAGTGCCAGCTGAGCAGAGCTTTACCTCGCCTGCCCTTCCTGCATGGACAGACGAGCCTGGCATCGACAATCCACCTTTTGAGGAGAACACAGTAGCAGACAGTATGTCATCACTTATCTTCTCAAGTCTTTTATCAGCTGTGGAAACATTTGTGGTGTCAGAGCTTGTCTCTTACCAGCTGTGAATGTGCATCTTCATCTTTGTCTCTTTTCTTTTGCAATTTCTGGAGAAATATTAGTGGGTTTCAATTATGTGCAAGTTTACAACTGAGATAAAGTCACAGGAAGGAAAGAAATATCTCAGTGTGTGCTAGCTGCCGTGGTGCTATATCATCATTTATTGTGTCATGGTGCAGTAGTTCATATTAATCTGCTAGGGGGACTGGCCTCGCAAGTGAGGTGGAAGGAGTGTAAGTTCTGTAAAATTGCAAAAGTTGTTTTCTAAGATGAGATTTGTTTTTCCCTCTTCACCCTTTCCCCCCCACCGGATCAGCAGCCTTCCCACACACAGAGTGCTGTCCTGCTCGAGCAAAAAGGCAGCTGAGTTACTCCTGCATCCATCTGCACTGAATGAGCAGTAACATCTTTAACATCTGGGATTTTAGAGAGGAAGTGCTGAGCCTTACCACAAAGGAAAGTGGTCCTGTCCCCTTTTTTCTCCTCTGTATTTGCCATCCTTTAGCATTCTCCTTTCTCCTCTTTAGTAGTCTCCATGTTTGCTTCAGAAATGGGCTCCTTCCCTTGACCTGGTAACTCAGTATCAGCTCCTACTGCAATTGCAAGACCAGCTGACAAAGAGGTTATCATGAGGTAACCCCTAAAATACATTTTTATCATCATCACCAAGTGCAAATTTATTATAAAGGATGGGAGCCAAAGGGTTCAGAATATCCTTTTCCAATCCAAACATCCCCATTTCAGGAAGCATGGATGCTACTAAGTCATTAGAGAGCAGTTTCTAACAAGCTAGGGGTTTCAACAAGTAGTGGAACTGATCCGTTTGCACTTGTTTAGTTTTTTGTTAGACTGCTGCTTTGTGACATGTCTACATTATCTTTTGGTGATTTGTTTTATTGAAATTGAATGAGGTAGAAAGGTTATTAATTGTCTTTCTTTTTAAAAATAATTGGCAGCAAATCAACAGCCACCTACCTTGCCTGAAGGAGAGATCACTACTATTGAAATTCATCGGTCCAATCCTTATATTGAATTAGGAATTAGCATAGTGGGTGGCAATGAAACACCTTTGATCAACATTGTCATTCAGGAGGTTTATCGAGATGGGATCATTGCCAGAGATGGAAGACTTCTTGCTGGAGACCAAATACTTCAAGTATGGAACCTAATTACATATTCTGTCTGCTTGCTTTCTATTCAGTCCTTGCAGAATTGTTGTTAAAATGAGATGGAAGATTTTCCTTGTCAGACTGTGTTGTGTCAATGCTAGCTTTGCAATTATCAGTTGGAAAGCAAATTAATATTCCGAGCAGAGCCTGTTGTTCTAGCACTTTTGGCTATCATGCTTTATGTTGTTTGTCGGACCAGTCACTGGAATTAGCTTTCCTCCCTAGCATGTGTTGTCAACATTTAAAATACAAGTCTATTTTTCTGTTTTTAAATGATGTGGGACTTGGTCCTTATTTCAACCTTATGCATGCATTCCAAAGGAACCCAGTTTTATTTCTGGCTAGTAAGTTGGCGTAACTTGTCCTATGTAAAGAACAATTTGTGGATTGTAAGGCTGGCTTCATCTAAACTGTTATTTTAATCTGGCCTCACTGTTGCCTTCCAAAAGCCTAGGAAGTTGACCAGCATCTTTCAGCATGTATAAAAGACTCAGTGATAGCCTTCAATGGAATGATTCAAAGCAAGGTGCTCCTAGTACTTAAAGAAAAAAAAGAAACAAAATTAAAATGTAAGTTGGTTTTGATCACATGTGTATTTTTGTTATGGTTTTAAGTAATTAGCCCCAGCAGTAGAAAAAGATCAAATTCTATTAATTTTGAAGTTTTAATTTTTGTATTAAGGGAAGGGGCTGTTTATAGGACACTTAAGAATGGCAGTAACTGAGTGCTACATAAACAGAACAGTCATCCAGCTTTTTTCTATTTTTAATCATTCCACCTGAAACAAATATATTACCATCAATTCAAAATTACTTCAGTAAGACTGTTTGCTTTTGATCTGGTAGCCTAAGATCTGTCCAAATGTAGTTGTAAGCCTTCTTCATTTCACTGTTTTGAAATCAAGCTGATAGAATTAGCTTAACTACAGTAGTTACCCTTGGAATGAAATTAGTTTGCACTTCAGGAAATAAAGTCCCTTTTGAGAAATGTGCCTTTTTTCCTCTCTTGGAGTGTAAGCATAGTGGCTGGCCAAGAAAACAGCCCAAGAGGTTTCCAAGATGTTGTCTTTTCAACAAGTAATTGCAGACACTGATTGAATGCTGCCTTGTTTATTTTTGTACTAAGGGCTCTACTTCTTTGACAGAATAGGGAGCTTGAGTTCCAGTGAAGCTTTGGAAATTCCTGCTGTTTGGGCAGGTGTCAGTTACAGTTTCCAAAGCCATAAATGACAGTGAATAGACTGTAAATAGGAATTTACAAGCTGCAATGAGTTTTCCCTATCAACATCCTGGTAGTGGGGCTGTCAGATGCTAAGTGGGTGTCCTTGAGAGTCCTCCTCTCATGCCAAGGGAGAGGTACAGAGGGGAAATTTTTGGGGGAGATATTCTATCTTTTTACCTGTGCAGGTGCTGAGTTGTTGTATGAAAATGATCGGTTTCAATCTCTGCCATCAGTAATTAGGTGCAGTTAGGTGCAGCTCAGCATGCACACTTTGGTTGGATGTTTCTGAAAATGTGCTCCAGGGCTTTTATGAACAGTAAACGTCTAAAAGAAAGAGCCAGAAAGGACTGTGAGATGAAACTCAGCATTTTCTTGCCCAGTCAGACAAGAAGTATTACCCTTTTAAGAGCTGTGGGAACAGCATTTAGTAACAGCAACATAAAAGCTTGTGTTGTCTGCAAGGTGCAGATAGGTGCCTAACATTTTCAAAGTGCTCTACAAATTGTCTCTTTTTTGTGCTGGACTGTGACTGTAATTCGTGTGAAGCATGTCCTAATGAGACTCTCTTTCCCCAAGAAGTGCTAAGTCTCTTCTATTCTGAAATTTTAAACTGCCTTATAGAAAGAAGAATTACATTTTATTGCATATATTCTTCTGTGCCCTATGAGTGCCCCCATATTTTATGTATTTACTTTAGCTAGCTACAGTTAAAAATAAAAATGGATTTAATTTAAGGGCTCTGATGGATGAACCCTAGTGGTTTTTGCGGGAGGCAGCTCTAAATGTTATTTCTCCTAGCTATGCTTCTTCTCCCTCTGCCCAAGGTTACAGCCTGTCTCAGGGCAGTAGCAGAGCAGGATATGACCATGGCTCTGTGTCTGAGCTCATGGTGCTGCTGGCAGCGGTGGCTTTGTGCTGGGTTTTGGGCTGGAGGTCATTCAGGGAGGGTGCAGTCCCCCTTCACCATTTGGAAACCACCACAGCCAAATGGTTTGGCACAGACTTCTGGGAGCCCCTCAGCTCAGATGTGTGATGGAGATGCGGTAACTGTTGTACATAGATTTCTTTGTACATTTTTAAAGTTTTAATGTTGCTGTTAGATGGTGGGAAGCTGCACGTTTGTTTTTACTTACTTAAGTTGCACCAGGGAGTATTAAAAGGCTCATGTAAGGCACATCAGTATAGAACATTTGGTGTTAGTTTCTATCTGCTGAAATCATGGGGCAGGGGTTCCTCCCACCAAGGCTCAATAACACATGCTGAGGATGAAATTCTAGTGTTAACTTTGAATCCCTTCTTACAGAACAAGGCAAATACAGCTTTTGTGCTGAATTTTTTGTCATGTTCCTCTTTTCTGCCAAATCTCATTGTACTGTCAGTTCTTATTTTTGCGGTGCAAGAAATGACTGAAGATTACTGATCTTTGTATCTGTGGGGCACATAACAAACACGATTCTCAGTTGTAGGTAGAGAAAGTTTAATATGTTTTTCATTTACAACTGAATTTTGGGTGATTACAGGTTATAAGTCTGAAACTCTGACCTAGCTGAAATCTGTGAAAAATCTCCTAAGTTCATGCTAAGACTTGAGAATTAGTACAACTACCTTTTTTCCTACTGTCTTAATGAACCAATTTCATTATTCTGGATTTTAGGGTTTTTTTGATGTTTTTTTATGCAATGAAAGTACTGCATGTTCTTGCTTGACACCAGCTTGCTTCAGAGATTTGGATGCATTCTTTTTATAGCTATTATTTTGCGGTTTTAAGTCATGCTGGGTTTGACACTGAAAGCACATGCCGTGTTCTTCTCCTGGAGAAAAAACAGTGTAAAGATCTAAGGCAGACAAGTATAGGAGACCAAGAGGACAAAAACCTTGGCTTGTAATGGTAGAGGACGTTCACTTTTGGGGACATGTTGTCACCTTTGTGGGAAAAAGCCTAAAATAGTGCTAGGGGAAGCTTAGGTTAGATGTTAGGAAAAAGTTCTTCACAGAAGGGTTGTTAAGCACTGGAACAGGCTGCCCAGGGAAGTGGTGGAGTCACCATCCCTGGAGGTGTTTAAAAGACGTGTCGATGTGGGACTTGGAGGCATGGTTTAGTGATGGAGTTAGCAGTGCTGGGTTAACACTTGGACTTGATGATATTGAGGATCTTTTCTAACCTAAAAGTAAGTTTGTAGATTGAGGAGCCAATGTGAGTTTGCAGGGGAGCATGGAAGGACAAGACAGGAAGCCTAATAGGGTCAGACTTGTAGGTTGCTCCAAGGCTGGTTTTGCAGTGAGTGAGTTTACTTTGGAAAGGACTTAACTTCCATAACCAGGAATAACTAAACATAAGAAAACATCATTGTGATGTGTTTTTTGCTGTTGTTGTTTCACAGGTCAATAGCTTTGACATAAGCAACGTGTCCCACAACCACGCCCGAGCCGTGCTGTCGCAGCCGTGCTCGGTGCTGCACCTGACGGTGCTGCGGGAGCGGCGGTTCGGCAGCCGCACGCACAACCACGCGGACGCGCCGGGCTCCGGGCGGGAGGACAGCTTCCAGGTGACCCTGCACAAGCGTGACTCCAGCGAGCAGCTCGGCATCAAGCTCGTGCGCAGGACAGATGAGCCGGGAGTTTTCATCCTCGACCTTTTGGAAGGGGGCTTGGCTGCTCAGGATGGCAGGCTCTGCAGTAATGACCGCGTGCTGGCCATTAATGGACATGACTTGAAGCATGGCACACCGGAGCTTGCTGCTCAGGTTATACAGGTAATTTACATTCCCTACCTGAGCCATTAGCTCAGCTTTATTTCTTGGGCAAAGCCTGGGGTAGAGTGTTTCCAGATGGAAGAGCTTGTGGAGGCCTAAAAGTTGGTGTCAGTGTGACTTACAGTGATTTATGTTCTGAAAATAATAGTGCAAAACAGGATCTGCTTTGGCAGATACAAGATGATCTTCACCTCCTCAGAAGTGAAAAATGCATTAGTCTTCCCTGGAATGCAGTCTGAAGGTTAGAAGACAGCTCATGTGAGCAAGGAGAGTAGCCTATTGTAGCCTATTGCTTAGCAGGGAAGAAAAAAAAAAGAGGATTATTATTATTATTCTATTTATGTATGTATTGTATTTTAATCTCTCAGTAAGCTCTATAAAAGTGGGCTTTGTTTTTTATTGATTTGCCTGTGCATGGAATTGAGTTAAAACAAGAAAGTAATTTGTCAGACCTTACAGTCAACAGGTAGCAGCTGGGAAGTCAAATATAGGTTTTCCGTGAGTTCTGCATAGTACAAGTAATTTTCTGAGTGTTCAAAAAATGGCTATTTCCAATGTGTGGTTATGTTCTGGATACAAATATTACCCAAAGCTTGATGCAGTATGACATATGACCCTTCTGTGTCCCCACAGCAAAACCTTTACTCCATGCCTTTCTCCCAGTCTGTAAGGAAACAGATGCAGTACTTTGCTACTTCCTGCTGATAAGATGTTATTGAAAATGGCTCTGCTTTTAGGAAAGTTGGAATATACCAGTAGTATGTTCCTGCAGACTAGTGCAGTCATCTTTGCTTAACCCAGCATCACATAGAGAACTGTGATACAAATGAGTAGTAAATACTTGTTTCAGGGATCATTTCAGTAGTTTTCCTTGCAGTGAAATTAAAATAACAACCTTCTTGGGAATTTTAATTTTAGTTTCCCAGTTTCTGTATACAGTGATTAGAATTCAGCATCAGGGAACTTTTACCTTTTGAGGTGTGGCTTTGCAGCAATAAAAAGAGTTGATGTTTTATTTAACATCTGGTAACTGGGTTTCCCAGTATTCCCCAAAATCCAGAATGTGATGGTATGCTCATGTGTAGCATCTTTCTTGGAAGTGTCTTTGGAAGTACCAGAGGTGTTCAGAGCTTTTGATCAAAATCTGCAGATCTTGGAGCTATCACATAGCTGTGTCTTCCATTTATTGCTATGTGTTGCTGAAGTTCACAGAGGCTGCAAATGGAATGGGGTGAATTTTAAAGTTTGAAGTTTCATAACACAAAGTGAGGAATGATGCTGTTGACAAAGGATTTTCAGCTGATGTAAAGGTAACATCAAAAGTGAAGGAGGAGTGTTAACTTTCTCTCCGTTCTGGGGGGATTGCAAAGAGAAGCAAGTAAGGGACTCTGCAGTCTAAAAAGGAACTGGAATAAAAGTTCTGCTGTTGTCTTGTTTCACATTCTGTCATATGTTTTCCTCCCTTTCTAATAACCAACATCCTATCAAACTTGATAACATTTGATGACCTAATGTATTCAACAGGCTAGTGGGGAGAGAGTAAACTTGATCATCTCTAGACCCCTGAAGTCACAGACAGTCAGTATTATCCGAGACACCGGGACTCACAACAGCAACTCACACCAACACCAGTCCCAGCAGCTGTTTCACAGCAGACCTAGCTCACATAAGGTTGGTGCTTCTCCTTCTGAATGGAATAAATACTGTGGTGGTGTGTGTAGCAAGCCAAAGCTAGAAGAAAGGATTATATCTTCTTTTTTATCTATTTAATAAAAGAATGGCGATGACTTCCAAGTACTCAAGTCCTGCATCATGTTTGGGGTAGGAACAAAAGATACACAATAGGTTTTCAGTATGTTTTGGATTTGCTGACTACAGTGAAAGAAGCAAGTTCTGCGAGCTCATACAGCTGTAGTTGTTAGACCTTGTCTAAGACATTGGCTGGTGTTACTCCTACATGGAAGGGCTGTCATCCAAGAAGGTTACAGCTTTTGTTGCTGCTGTGCTGGCTGCAGCCAAGGAAGGAGGTGTGGTGCCCACCATGCAGCCTATAAAGAGCATGTTGGATGGATGAGTTATCTCCTTCAGGAGTCAACAGTCCTGGCTGCATGACTGCTGAGTACTGCAGGGTCTCGAGCAGGGGGAGAAAGGCAAAATGAAGAGAATTCCATGAAGCTAGTGTCAGATTATTTGGAAGACCTGCAGAAATAGAGCCTGTGCTTGAGATGTTCTTGTAGTTAGAAAAATACAACTTCTCACTCTTAAGAAATTGACTTTGTGAAATAATTGTCACATTGACCATGTCAACAAATCCATCTTTCTTTCTGTCCACTCTATTTGCATTACTATTTAGTGTTGTACTTCTGTTGGGATCATTTACATGTGTTGATAGTATTTTTTTTTTTTAAGTGGGGATCATTTCAGAAAAAAACAAATGATGCTCTAGGAAGGTTGTTTTCCTCCTGACAGACAAAGGTGAGGCTCCTGAATGTCATGGCTGTGGGTATTTGCCACAGCACTAGGCCATACCCACACAATGCTTAGTTCATTGATGTCAGAGTTTGAGCAAATTTCACATGTGCCAGCATGGGTTGTCCTCTTACCACAGCTCCAAAGTTGATCCAGAGTTGGATGAGTGGATTTCCCCCACTGATCAATACTATCCATGGGCTCTTTTAAAATGGGAAGTCCCATGTAACAGCAATGGACATTTCTCATGTTTTGTATCATTTATCTTTCTCTCATGAACCTGTAGTTGGCTTAGAAATAGAATTAGAATAGAAGTTGTGGCTTAAAATATGTTTATTTGATTGTGTGGCAGCAGCTAGTCTTAGAGCCTGAAGCCTTAAGAATGAACTGTGTTTATAAGCTATGGTGTGTTTACCTATAGCTACTTCCATGATTGGGTATGTGAGGAGCAGAGCCAGTCAGAAGGAGCACATAGCACTGGAGGTCAAAGACAGTGTTGTGATTTTCCAAGAGAAGGCAGGGGAATATATACATCTATACAGTTTGAAGAATATCCCAGGTTATTTCTTCCATTATTTTGGATTCCTTGCAAGTATTCTGTCAATTTAAGATGCTGCTACAGGTTGTGCAGGGGTTTGAACCTTTCACTTAATAGCCCAAGGTTCAGGAAATAAAATTTACTTTGATTTAGGTTTAGATCTTTTTTATTGGGCAGAACTAAATACAGGCTGAACTTCATCATTCAGCTGTTGGAAAATTTAATACAGGATCTCTCTTTTCAAGTTTGAGTCTTCATTAGAGTCATTAGGGAGGCTGCCCAAGGTACCCATTACAAGCCATTAGCATCAATTGTCCTTAGTTTGTGCTCTGGGAGGTACTACAAACCAGCTGCAAAAGAGAACATGATGCATAAGGACTTTAAAGGGTGTCTTACTGTCATCATGAAAACACATGTTTTTGTTTCTTAGGAGCTTCTTTGTAGTTCTGGGGCATATTCTACTGGCAAATGAAGTAATGCTGATGTTCACCAAGACATCAAAAGATTTGTTTCTGGGTTGTCTCCAGACTTTTGACCATATGGTTTTGTAGTGCAGTCCTAAAGTTTAGCCTGTTCCGATATAGGATGTTAAGAAAAACTAGAGTGAGATTTTCAAGATGGGCTTTTATAAGCTTTCTATCTATATGTAAGTATCTACACCCATGGGGTTTTTGTTGGTGATTTTGGGGTTTTTATTGGAGGGGGCAGGGATCTGACCTGGAAGAAATCCAGCCAAATCTGGTTTCCACTACTTAGTCCTTTTAAACTGTTCCATTAAAGTGCCAAACTGTGGCTTTGGGGTGTATTTAGTTGTTTTGTTCTGGTTTTGGGGGTTGGTTTGCTTGGTTTTTTCCTTAGTTTTAACAATGTTATTTATCCTTATTAAACAGGATCTCTCCCAGTGTGTTACATGCCAAGAAAAGCACATTACTGTGAAAAAAGAGCCACATGAATCTCTGGGAATGACAGTGGCGGGAGGCAGAGGCAGCAAAAGTGGCGAATTGCCCATCTTTGTGACAAGTGTGCAGCCTCACGGGTGTTTGGCAAGAGACGGCAGGATTAAACGAGGTGGGGTTTGGCTTCCCTGGTGGCACGGCTACCTCAGATTGCTTTTTGATCACTGTATTCTCCAGAGTCAGGCGGTGTCAAAAAGTCTTCTCACATATGTAGGGAAATGCTTATGAATGCTTTTATTCATGATTCAGTAATGGAAATACAATATTTAGTGTTGCACTTCCCACCTTTTGTGGGAAGGGGATGTTTAGAGCATGACAGCAGGGCAAGTGGATAAGATCAGGAAACGTATGGTTAAATTCTTCAACGCTGATGGTAATCCCCTGAGCTGAGGGTCTGGTGTGATGCATACACATCCTGTTTTTGTGTTTAATATAATGGGTTGGACCACATCTCTGTCCAAGGAATCTCTGCCCCCCAGTGTAATATCTGAACAGCAGAGAAGCTCTGATGAAAGGCCGCAGCTTACCCACGCAAAGTTTACCCCAAAAGCTACAGCAGTGTTGATCCTGGTTCCCAAAAGCTTTCTTAACCTCTGGGAGAGCATGAGTTTTCTGGTCTTCAGGGGTGCTGCAACACCTGTCCTTTTTCCTTGGCTTTGTAAAAGGGAATGAGGAGGTGGAAGTTAGGCTCAGCATAGGTGAAGGCAGTCCTGCATAATTGATAGCAAAGCATTTGATGATTAAAACATTTTATGTCATATGTGAATCAAAGACTGCTTATGGGATCTCTGTGATTCACAGTTCACAGAATTACAGAATGTTTCAGGATAGAAATTTAGGAAAAAACTTCACAGATTGTACATTTAAAAGAACAGTGTGGGAGCATCCTATGCTTCTGAGAAAGGGAGATTTACACCCACACACCAGCAGGTATGCTTTCTTTTTCTGTACTACTATGAAAAACACACTTGATAGAAGAATCACTATTGTTCTTTCATTGTGTAACATTAAAGTAGCCACAGAAGCTGCTGGAAGGAAAAACCTTCTAAAAACTGAGTCTCATTCCCAATGTGACCCAGGTGTTTGCACTTTTACTTTGCTTTTTCTGACTTTCATTGGTGAGAGATTGTGTGGAAAAGGAGTCTGCCACTGGATAGTTAATAACATTATTGTTTTCATCCCGAGGCTTTTAAAAAATGTTAAACTAAAATTCTGGAAAAACTTTTAGTGGCTTTGATTCTTTCCAAATTATCTTTGCAGAGGTGTTATTTTTCTTTCTTTGAATTAACTGGGTTTTGTACCAAACTTTGCAGTAGTTTTTGAATTCTCTTTTCTTCTCCCAAGTAACAAGTTATTAAAACCAGATGAATTAAAGCACTCCGTGGAACCTTACCTGTCTACAGCAGTCGGTTACTTTGAGGTGCCTGCATTGTTCCTGCCACTGTTCTTCCTTCACTTTTAAAGTTAGGGTGAACCCAAGATCCACCTCTGGAAACAATTGTGTCATGGCATCTGCAGTAGCAGTTGCAGCTGAGCTGGTGAGGTGCTTAGGTAATTTCTGTTGCACATTTTCTGAGCAATATGCCATAGGAGTCACAGTGTTTGGTGTGTTATGTGGAAATAAATTACACTGATCCAACTTGATGTAAGCTCAATACATTAAAGTTTCAAACTGACAATATAAGGCTTCAGAGCTATTCGCATTCCCAGTCTGTTGCTTCAGGCTGTCTCAGGTCCAAAGAATCCAGTATGGAATGAAACCGTGGGGCGGGAGGTGCTGTGGGTGGGCAGGACTGTCAGACTGATGTGCTCTCCCTCGCACCTTGAACAGGTGACGTGCTGCTGAACATCAACGGCATTGACCTGACCAACCTGAGTCACAGCGAGGCCGTGGCCATGCTGAAGGCTAGTGCTGCCTCTTCTGTAGTTGCCCTGAAAGCCCTGGAAGTCCAGATTGTAGAAGAACAGCCTCAGGCTAATGAAGAGCAATTGAGTACCATCAGTGAAAATGAATATGATGCCAGCTGGTCACCATCGTGGGTCATGTGGCTGGGACTTCCAAGGTACAGAATTAATGAAGTGTTTACTTAGCTGTTTTAAGCTAAGTCCTGTGAGAGATATAAGGAGGCAGAGACCTTCTTAGTTGCAGCACATCTGTCCTTACTTCTGCCTGACCATCTCAGCTGTATTCAGTTGGCAGTGTTCTTAGGAAGTGGGCTGTGAACAGGAGCAGTGTTTTCTTAGGAAACTCAAAGATGAATAGACTGGATTTATCTCTTGACAAGCCATAGTAACTGCACATGTGGAATCTTCTGTTTGGACACAATTCATCTTTATTATTGTTTTATTGTACTGTAACTTTCTATAGAATATCTAAAAGCAGAGCAATTACTAATAAAACCTCAAGGTATATACCCATCTGTCTCTTTGCTAATCTGCTACCTAAGTTTATGAGGCCAAATACCTGACTTAAGAATATTGCATCAGATTTTGGCCATTCTGACAGACTCCTGACATGTACCGTGCCAAGACTGTAGCTGAGTAACTATAAGCTCACATTGTTTTTTTTCCAAGAATCTACTACTGTCTCTGCCAAACGCAAAATCTCTCAGAGGTTTGCAGTGAGCTCCCTGCCTTTAACTACTCTGCAATCTGCTGGACATCAGTGTTTAATTTGTACACCTCTCTTTTTCACTCTCTTGGGGCTGCAGCTTTAAGCTCATTCTGGCATTGCTTGTAATCAAGAAGAGCTCCTACCACAGCTAGTAGAGTTGTTGACTTCAGTCAGGGCATGCAGGTTAATTCCTTTCCCTCTGATGGATTTACCAGGTCTGTACTTAAAGTGTCAAACCACAACAAGAACCAGACAGACTGGGAGCAGAATGCAGCTGAAGATAACACAACTATGCTTTGGCCCTCCAGAGATTTCACTTCTTCTAACTGTCTATTAATTTATCTTCTATTAAAGTATTAATGAGTTACCTAATCTCAGTAAATGGCTCTCAGTTTTGGTAAATAGACTTCCTTTTCATCCTTTAGCAGTGGTTTATTTCTTAAATGCAACAGATGCCCATGTATGGCTCCCAATGTTATGCTATGCATTGTACTTTAAAGCAGTGTTGAAAAACAGTATAGAACTTGGTATCTTTTTATCAAAAAGTTAATTTCTATGTCTGTCTGTCTGTTCATTTGTTTTTTAAATTACAGTCATTGCTAACTTCATTGGCAAGAATTAATTTTCAGTAGGGCTGATAACATAGAGCAGTACAGTTAGTGAAGCATGATCTGAATTATTTACATTCTGTATAATAAAATGGTTAGTCATTTATATTTTCATTACTGGTGATGCATCAGTTCAGAGGTAATGAAGAAACCATTGTGCATGGATTTTTAGTTTTTACTTAAAGTAGAAAAAGCTTAAGCTGACTGGGGGTGGAAGACAAATGCTGTGCATTTTTGACTTGCGAACTAAACACATCAGGTATTGATTTTCTACCCACATTGTTGTCACCTGTGAAATCCCTAAAATGCAGTTCTATTACTGTCAGTTTGCAGAGTTAACTGTGTTTAAGTAATTATTCTAGCATTGCATTATTTCTTTTAAAACGCTTTTCTGTCACAAGATTATGGGGGGGCTTTGGTAATTGGTTTGAATATTGCAAAATTACCCTGGGAACAGAGGTCTAATCACCATCCCTCCCCTTCTCTTCCACACTTAGTGCAGTGGTAGTGACGAGGTAGCAGATGTTGTGCCTACTGTAAAATTATTATACATGGCTTTTTCTCTTGTTACCCTGTGCTTCCATTCCACAGCTGCCTCCATAGCTGCCATGACGTGGTGCTGCGGCGGAGCAATTTAGGGAGCTGGGGCTTCAGCATCGTCGGTGGCTATGAGGAGAACCACACAAACCAGCCTTTCTTCATTAAAACAATTGTTCTTGGAACTCCTGCCTACTTTGATGGAAGATTAAAGTAAGCTAAAGTAGCAGTGGTAGAAGTAATAATGTTAACAGCAACAATAATAAATCACTTTTAAACAGTTAGGTGTAACTCATTGCTTAAGGAAATACACTGTAGCATCTGGTGCTGCTGGATCATACAGCCCTGTAGTGCTTTGCCTCCCTGATGAGTGGGATGCAGGGAAGTAACAGGGTGTTTCTACTGGGGAATGGGCATCTCTCAGAGGTGATGGTTGTGCTGGCATCTCCTGTGCTCCTCCCCAGCTGTGCTGCTGATGTCACCTGCCACCTCCCTGTCCCTGCCACCTCTTCTTTGGGCCAGGAGACAATGTGCAATGCATATGTGCAGAACTAGCTAGTTTTTGTCTTCCTATGGAACAGCTAAAAGTTAGAACTTCTGCAAAGTGAGCAAAACTGCTTTATCCTTTCACATAGCCTTCTGAAGCCACTGCTGGAAACTTGTACTGAAGATGGGTGCTGCTGCTTTAATAGAAGGGCAAGAAAGTAGGTGATAAAGATTTCTGAAAAGATTGTTAAGGAACCAAGTCCCCATGGCATTACCGTGAGAGTCATTAGTTGGGAGGAAAGCCACTGATAAATGAAGCAATTTCAGTAGAAGTCCCTGAGATGGTAGAGCTGGAGCACTTGCCCCACAGGGAGAAGGTTTCAAGGGCAGCCAACAGCCCCTTCCAGTACTTACCTGGAGGTTATCGAGGAGACAGAACCCAGGCTTTTCAGTGGTGCAGGGGGAGAGGATGAGTGAGAGTGAGCAAAATTGAACAACTTGACAAAGTGAATGAAAGAGCTTGAGACTGGTTATAAGGAGTAACTGTTTCCCCCTGAGGATGGTCAGGCAGTGACATAAGTTGCATGGTCTCTGCCCTTGGAGGCTTCTGAGACCCTGCTGGGTAAAGCCATGAGAGTCCCGGTCCGATCTTAAAACTGACCTTGCTTGCAGCACAAAGTTGGGCTACAGACCTCCTGAGGTCCCTTCTGACCTTAAAGATTATATGATTTTACTTACACGTTACATTTGGATGCAGCCCCCCAGTCCAGTATCCAGATATACATCTTAGTCTAGTGTAAGATTAGTTCAGAACTAGGACTTAAAATTCCTATTAAAGGTTCACTTGTTCATAAACTTGATTTTTTGTGAAGGTGGCAGTCAGGAATATGCAACTTGAAGTTCCATGGCATGATTTTTGCATACAGATTTTCTTACAAAGTGACTTAAGAAAAGAATGTACTTATGCCTAGAGCCTTGACAGTAATTGATTTTTCAGTTCAATGACTAAATAAATAAATGAAAAAATAGCTTGGCTGAACACAAAATTACTTTTTTTTTTTCCCAACTGTGGAACAGTTTGGATTAAATTAAAGATCTCAGTTCAACCCAAATTAAATAATTTCAGATTGGGGATTTAATAACTAGAAGTCTTCACACACATGGAAATTCAAGCATCATTCCTAAGAGGAGTGGAAAAATCATTGTAGTCACATTTACCCCATTGTAATGTATGGAAAAGATGTTCCTGTCTGATAATGTCATATAGTACCCTCTTTTCAAAGGTACTAATCCATTGAAAATATGGACTTAAAAATGGGCCATCAACAAGGGAGAGCCCTTTAGAACCTACTCCTTGAGTTATTGTTGGGCAGGTCTCTTCTAAAGCTGTTCTGTTTTGTTTAAATTATCTAAATGTTTTGTTAGGCTGGAGAGGAAGGGAGTAAGTACCTTCAGAGTTCAAAAGTTTAGACAATTTTCTGCTTACATGATCTGTCTGGTGTGATTTTATAGAAGGCCAAATGACTTCATTGGAAAGGCTGTGGGAGTGAGATGTCATTCAGTGAACTGCAGCATTGTGGTGTGGGTGATATGAGGTTCCTTGGTTCAGGCAGGGAAGCACTTTTGAGTGTGCATTTGACTGATGTTGGTTACTTGGCTTCCTCTCCATCTGCTCTGCCCTAGGGAAAGCTCAGAAAAGCATCTTTTTGCCATCCATTTTGGTGCCTTCAATAGCTGGGAGGATGAGTTTCAGGAAAAGTCCTGTTTGATCTCCAAGTCACATTTCACTACTCTAGAGAATGTCACACACTCAAGTTGCAAAGCAAAGGTGTCTAGAGATGGTACCTGCTGAATACAGGAAGAAATTAGGTGCATTTTTGGAGTTTCTCTTGAGGTTTTAAAAACCAGAACTTAACCCTTCAAGGTCAGTTTTCTCAGGGCCAGCAAATGGCACCTTCACAAATCTCTGTTACGCATTTCAAAATGCAGAGACACTGCAATTCTCAGTTGAACCATCTGCTGAGGGAGATTTCAAGCCAAATGGTTATATTTGACAAAATCATAAGCTACTGAAAACAGGGTTCTTAGTTGGAATGTGGTTGGTTGGTAACCATAAGTATCTTTACTTACACCTCCTACAGTAAAGGCATGTTTGGTGTAAATGTGTTATAATCCACACAAACAAACAGAAATGCTTCTGTCATGCACATGCTGTCTCATCTTCTCTTGACTCCATTAGGTCTTTCTAAATCTCTCTTGTCATATTTCTGTACAGGTCAGCTCTTAATGGAAAACTATCTTGGTACTAGAATCGAAATATAGTCATTTGGAAATTTCCCAGATGAGTTTCAGAGAATCCTAGAATCGTTGGAAGAGACCTTTTACAAGTTATCAGGTCTAACACTCCTGCAATCCACAGGGGCATCTTTCAATAGTAGGACAGACTTCAAATTGAACTGCCTTGGGATTTTTAGCTGCACTTTCCAGCCTGATGGAAACCTATCACCCCAGCAATGAAGTACTGTTTGTTGGTGTGTGCTAATTACTGCAGAGCAGGACTCATAATGTGTTTTCTTTTCTTCTTGTGTTTTTCAGGTGTGGTGATATGATTGTTGCTGTAAACGGACTGTCCACAGTTGGAATGAGTCATTCTGCACTCGTTCCCATGCTGAAGGAGCAGAGGAACAAAGTGACTTTAACTGTGATTTGCTGGCCTGGAAGCCTCATATAGAGTGAATCCTGAAACTTTGGTTCAAGCAGCATCTTCTTCTAGATAGCTGGCACAAAAATCTCCTCTATATTTTTTTCCCTATTGATACAGCTGGTTAAAAGCAGGGCCAAAACTGCTGAATATTCCTTTCTTGTAGGCCTTTCAGACTTACTCTACCTATTTTTCCATCCTGAAATAGCTATTTCTGTTTGCTATGTCTATTGCTGACACAAATGCAAATATATTCAAGCTCACAGAGAAACCCACACTCCAGCGTGGCTGTCATTAAGCTTTTCCCATCAGGCTTGTAAGGTCAGCAGAAGAACTTAGTGGTTCTTTGGGTTTCTCTGTACAATCCTCAAGTTGTATCAAATGTAACATTCATGTGCCCGCTCTTCCCTCCAAGGAGAATGTGTGTCAGTACCAGAATGACGCATCTATCTGCTGCTATGAACCAAAACCTCTTTCCAAAGGTTACATCTCTTCATTTTGTAAGCCTTTCCATTTTTGATTCCATATTTAGGACTGATTCAAGTATTCCATCTTACTCATCAGAAATTACTCGGTCCCCCAAATTTTTTCTTGCAGGGCATCAATGTTCATAGAAAAGTAGGACAAAAGCCTGATATTACTAGAATTTTTATAAAGTGCAATAATTGGACTCTTTGTTAGGAAACTTTAATATATTACAGAGTTTGTACCCTTTAATGACAAGAAATATGGAAGTAATTCCCATTGCAATGCTGGCAAGGATACGTGTGCCCAAGGTCGCCTTTGAGTGAATGGCTTGCAGTAGTAGACTTTACTTTACAAATGAGTGTTTTGCTATGTCAGAGAATTTTGATGAACATTTTTATGAAGATCATTTTTACCGTTTCTATTGTAGTTGTCAGCTCTCTTTATTCAAGTGTGGAAACAATACTTTGACTTGTACTTTCTAAATGAGAGAATTATTTCCAGGGAAAAAAGCAAGCTATTAAGAAACCATATGTTATGGTTTACAGATGGGTAGGGTAGAAGGAAAGCTCTTCAATTTCAAGTCCAACTGCAAAGTAAGCTGCAAAGTTCACTCTTATGTCACCTCCTGACAAAAGAGCAAATGCCTTGATATCAAATGCTGAAACGATCTCTTTTGCATTTCAGGATATCTTTTTTTCCTTTAGAGAGCACCTGCTATTAAGTTGTCAGTAATACTATTTGTCTTGGATTGTATTTAGTATTTTTACAAACTACCTGTAAGACTAGACTTTGCCTTTCCATTATATTTGCGGGCTAAGCACCACTTGTTGAAGAAAAGAGGGGTGGAGCACAGAAAGAAATGTGCTGACCTGGAGCTAACCCTGTGTGTTGTCAGTATTCTCAATATTTGAAAAGAGCTTCATTTATAAACCAGGTTCCCAACCTGAACTGATTTTATGAATGACCTCTGTATTGTATTATTAATTACCAGAGAATGTATTTGAGAGTCACAGCATATTTCAATTGTGAAGCATGAACTTTATTTTCAAACTTAGCCGGTATAATATCGGGGCATATTATTGCATGTAATTAATTCCAGTAGCTTTGTTTTCAAAAGAAATAAAGTTACTCTTTTGCTAGGAAAAAAAAAAAAAAAAAAAGGTAAACATCTCATATGAATGGTTTTACTCCTCTCTGTAATGTATACTATTGGTTTAATTTCATAATATTAAAATACAAAAGAATGTCCTCTCCAGTATATTACTGTAGTGAGAATCCTTGTTTCTGAAGCAAACACCAAATTTATTTGATACTCTAACTGATTTAAGAACCAGTTTTCTCCCATCCCCAGATGGTGTTTAACTGTATGCTTTGCCCTTAATGCAGACTTTTTTGTGAAGTACATCTTAGCGTGTAGGCTGTAGGGAAGTTTTTGACATAAGTACTAGATTTAGTGGTTTTTATTTTTGCAATTACACTTTTCATTCAAAATCCTGCAAAAATATTTTTAGAATTTTTGTTTTCCCTTTTATATGTTATATGTAACAAAAGCATGAGTTAGCTTAAACTGTGCAGTTTTGTTTCTGTGTGCTGTAGCTTTTGATCAGAATATCTAGCGATAAAACTTTTTGGAATAAATTCACTTCCTGAATAATTTTCCCCCTTTCTCTTGTAGCAAAATAGTTGGGTTTGTTTTTCTGTGCCTTCTGTTTTAAATTATTTCAAGATTATTTTTTTCCAAATATTGCTATCTAATTGTATGGTATTAATGAAGGATGAATGAAAATAAAAGTTCATTCTACACATTGTAATAACTCAAAAGTATTGTCTCACTCTTTGCAAAAGATGTGGGGAGCTCGGTGCAGACTCAGTTTAAAGATCTTTTTTTTTCTCCTCTGATTTATAATAAATTAGAGTTAGTGAATGTACCATAAGGGTCTGAGGGTATGCTCATCCTGCCAGGGTGACATACCAGCTGTTTAACCATTAATCCCAGCGCTGAGAAGTGTTTCTAAAGTGGAGGTAAGACCTGTGCCCTATGGTACTTTGCCACAAGTAGTGTTTCCTCTTTCCCTCTCCATGCCAGCTGGTACTGATCAGCTGGAGGATGTTTCCACAGCAGAGATTTGATGCAAGGAGACAGTCTTGCTGGAAACATCAGTTTTACAACTGAAACTTGAGCCTCCTGGTTATCAGTTCCCATCTCCATCTCCTGCAGGCAAGGATGCTCTATCCTTAGATATCTGCAATGCTAGAATGAGTCTAAAAGCAATTTCTTAACGATTTGCAGTAAAGTTGCCCAGGCTCTATATTGCTGCTCCTTGCAGTAGTTACAAATGGTTGAGTTCCTTTAAAACAGAACCATGGCTATGTACAGAAATGTAGAAGAAACCTGCCACATCTGCCAGTAGGTTATGAGCGCTTGTACTGCTTGTAAGGTAGGAGCCAGACCACCGGAATTTTGGTTTATAGAGAGACAAATGAGTTCACTACTGCAGGGGGAGGTGCACAGAGCTTTGTCTAAGGTGGTGGACTCAGTTATCTGTGTGCTGCAGCTTCATGGGAGAAACACCTTTTCCAAACAATCGTAGGGATCTCCAGTTAAGAATGTAAAAGAGTTTATTCTGCATCACAGCGTGCTGGTAAAGTGAAATCTAAAGAGTTCATTTGCCACTCTAAACTTTCTGTTTGCAGTCATGAACAACTGAGGGAAAAGATCAGGGTCACAAAAGAATTAAGAATATATATTTAGAATATATTTGAAAATTCCATAATAGATCTGGGGTGGATATAATGAAAATCTAAGCCTGGTTCTCAGAGTGTGACTCAAACAACATCAGAAGCAAGGCAAGTTCCTTTTTTAAAGAAATGACCATTTGCCTCTGAGGCAATTTTAATGAATCCTAAACATTTATTAACAAACTGAGGTAGGAGATCCTGATGACTTAAAAGTCTGTGTAGTGGAGGCAGGGCAGCAGTGATGGCAAACACGGAGTTAAGGCAGTACATGCCACATGACCCAAGAAAGAAGGTGTTGTAATGCCAAGGAAGGTCAGTGGACGTCCTCATCCTAGTTATCTCAGGCAACTTCTAGGTGAGCTTACTTACCTAAAAAGTGTCTGTTCTCTGGAGACACATAGAGAAAGGAGAGACCTTGTCACACCTGAAATAAGTCTGTCCAGCTAGTGAAGAACAATTAAATTCCTTATTGCTCAGAGGATGAGAGGCTTTAGACTTTATACTTCTAAGACAATTCAAGTAAGATGATATGGGTAAGAAAGCTTAATCTGAACTAACTGTTGATGTTGTCCTTCTGTTTGTTGCCATACCGCACATGGATGAGTCTCCTGAATATCAGCAGAGCTGTAGGGATGCGACACCTATGTCAGTGATGCATTGCAGTTGATACAGTGGTGATGAACTCCCTTCTGTAGAGTCACAGAAAGCTCAGGAATTAAATTGGCCCAGGAGTCTGGTTACAGGCAGCCTGCTCAGCCTCATCTGTGGCATCCTCTGGGCCTGAAGCTGGTTTAGAAGGAATGTCTTTGGGTTTGGGGGTTGTTTTTTTTGTTAAACTATGTTGGTAAAGGCTGGCTGGAAGAGTCTGTGGGTTGCAAGCAGCCAAACAAACAGCATGCTCCTCGGTGGGGAAAGCCAGGGTTTTTTTGCTCAAGGAGATGAGGGCCAACTCTGTCCATCACATGCTGGGAAGGAATTGGGCATGAAATAGAAGGGCAGAGCTTATTCTGTGGCTCTAAAGAGCAAAGCAGCAGCTCAGGTTTAGAGAGAAGAGGGAATAGCTTTCAGGCCACTTTGCATCCCACAGAAGCCTGCCTTGGTGGCAAGGACCAGCTTCAGCCACATGGGAGTTGGTGGTCCCAGTGGTGGCTCAGTCTTGGGGGTCTTAGAGGGAGGTGGTCTGCAGGACAACCACCCCCCATTTTTAAGATGCAGGTGCAAGTGTTGGTGTAAACACATCAGGAGCACTCTCTAACTCTGGTCTTGGAGCTGAGCTTGCCAGTGTTATGGATCCATAGCACATAGAATAACATCTGCTGGGTAGGGCGTTCATCTCCCAACTCTGTTTTACCACCAAAGCATGGATGCAAAACCACCAGGCAGCAAGACCCAAAATGCCTTTTTTCTGCCCCTAAACAGGTGGGTATTGAGCCTTAAGCAGCCTTAGGGCAAGCCTGGTCCAGTTCCACAGCTCTTTCTCAGGGAACAGCTCCACTAAAGCCAAACAAGCCAGGTTTGCAGTTCGGGCACAGGTTTGTAGGGTAAGGAATGAAGTACATAATTAAGGAATCCATTTGGCATTTTGTTTGATCTGGGACAAACCAAAGTGCTGGTTGCTTTGCTCCCAGTTTTCATATTAAGTGATTGTGGAAAGCTACAGAAGAGAAGCCTTTTAATCAGATTAGAATAGATAAAGAGTGTAACCCCTTGGTTATACAATTGAGCTTTCTAATCATATTAAACTTTAATACCGGCATCAGTGCCATATTGGAACAACAATAGCAAAAATCTGTAAGCATAAAATATTACAGATCCTTAAACATATTACAAAATGTCATCCACTAAAGTTAAAAAATGTTATCGTGTTTGGGGAAATGTGCCAGCTGAAAAAAAAACAACACCCGCGAGGCTGAAGTCCTGTGTACATGTGCAGATTAAATGCAGCACAGCAGAGGCAAGGCTTGACCTTTTTGTTTCTTACATTTTTATTAATTAAATTGCTTCCCAAGCAGCTACTTCTGCCATGGCTATTACCCACCTTAGCCCTCATCTACCAAGGTGCTAAGTACACTTAACTCTTTTTGCAATCAGTTAAAGTGTCCCTTGTTGTAGGATGCAGCAAGAAGTGCACCTCTTTACTGGTGAAACCCCTGGAAAGAAACAGCTTCAGCTCTCTTGCCCCACCACTGCTGCAGCCACTGCTCAGCATCCAGCACTGCTTAAAGCCTGAGAGGACTGAAGCCAAAAGCCAAAGGAAAGGGATGTTAATGCATTTCAAATGCCTGATTTAAGTGGGTTGATTTTCTGGCGTCTCTGTGTTTCTACAGATCTGCGAGTCAGGTTTGCGAGTACAAAGGACCCTGCTTGGAATCAGTGGTCTTGCACTGAACCTCTGCCCACGGCTGCAAGTCCTGCCAGGAAGCCTCCAGGCTGCAGCCGCCTTGAATTGTAGCAGATGATTGTGGCTGTGCCTCCTTGAGCGAAACAACCAAGCAATAATTCAAAAATGAAGGTTTTCCTTTCTTCTTCCCTCCAGCTGGAGTTGCCTCTTCCCCCAGACGTGCCAGAGGTGCTGTGTGGTTTGTTTGGATTGAGCAGTCAGGGTACCAAAGACCTCAAATTTAAACCAGGCCGTCTCTTCTGGCTGTGATGTGAGTGTGGCTGGCAGCCTGGCATGGGGTGATGGCTGAGAGGGCAGTCTGGACAGGCCAGGAGCCCCCATGCCACTGCAGCCCTCATCCCATCCTCTGGAGCTGCTCGAGGGATCCCGGGTCAGCTCTCCAGATGCAGTAGATTTTTTCCTATTTTCACGGCAGGGTGAAAACCACACCAACCTGTCTATGATTTTCACCTTGGGATGAAGTTCTATTCAGCTGAATATTTTGCACCTCACAGAGTCTTTCTCATCCTTAAACTAAATAGCATTTACCTTCAGATATTTCTTCCCAAACTTTCCCCCATTTTTTCTGACCCTTCTGCATATTTCCTGTCCACTGGCCCTCTGCAGTGATGCTTGGCTGCTTCCTTACAACTGTCTTAAGAGCTGCTTTTTCCAAGGCATCTTCCAGCCCACTAATGCCTCCTCCAGGCTCACAGGGTGTCTCTGCACCATCCTCTGGCACACAGGGAGGTGTAAGGGCTACTTTGGACTGGCACTGATGGTGCTGGGGCTTCAGGGTGGCACCAGGACAACTGCTGGATTTTCTGCTCCCCACTCGGGGGAAGACTGGGACCCATCACAGCTGGGTTTTGGAGAGGTCCCCAGCCTCTGGTGCCCACCCCAGCACCCCACACACCGGTTGGCCCCAGGTTGGCGGGCGGGGACCGGTCTCTAACAGCCTGGGAAGTTTGGCTCTTTGTGTTTCTTTGTGATTGGCACCCTGGTAATTATGCACCTTATGAAGATATCCGATGTAATCATACCCTTCTAAAAATGCCTTGGATTAAAAGCTTTTCCTGGGTCTTTAGGTGATGGGCCTGCAATTACAGAAAATGAACTGCATTTTAGCTTTCCATTGAAATTAATAACAGTGGTTCTCCAGTTGACTCTGTGAGTAGTTAATGGAACAAACTGGATGCTCCACTACAATGAGGGTTTTAAAGCTATTTGAGAGAGATTCTGGGTTTCAAATAGGAAAATAATTCACACGATGCAAAATCATTTTGTGTTTGCATCTTTGAGAAAGAATGGCTCTGTGTAGCTTCAAGATGCAACTGTTTGTCAATAATTGTTTCAATGTGGTCTTCCATCCTTTGCTGCACTGGAAAAGAATGACCTGCAGAGAACTCTGGAAAAAGAAAAACAAGTCAAGGAATTAATGATGCAGAAAGGAACTCCAGCCTGGTCTGAGCTCCATGAGGGGGTTTTACCATAAACCTTGAAAAATGGATTTGTGTGACTTCATGCAGGGCAGCACAACAAATACTCTGAGGCTTGTTGAATTTCACTTACCCCATCTCTAACTCGGCTCAGTTAAATTCAGCCTCCGAGAACTGAGAAATTTTGGAGTGCTGCTGGTGAGTTGCAGCCAATATCAGGGAGAGAGGAGCCAGCCCCTCTGCTACAACCTGGCTAACCTGCCCCATAGGCAGGGGAAAATAGCTCACATATCTGCTGCATCAGCTTCCTTTCATAGTTTCCTGCCCATGAAGTAGAGGTGCATTTAGTGCATCACTCTCCAGGGCAGTGGAAAAGCAAGTGGTCCCTCTCTCCCCAGTGCCTTTTTCATATGAACTGGGCAGAGGATGGACCAGGATTCAGCTCTGCACCTCTCATGGTGAAACCAGTCCCACTGCTCCTCTGCACTGGGGATCCTGGAGATTGAGAGCAGGTTCAAACCGTTCTTCCCATGGTACAGGTGTACTGCAAGGCCACCCTAGATTTACAGACACTGTTTCAGTGTCCCCAAATTTATCTCCCATCCATGGAACACCTTTGCACCGTGATACTGCAGCAGAAAGGGCACTGAGTGCCATGAGCAGCTCCCTGGGATTGACACCAGGGCTGGCTCCCTGATCCTGGTTCCTTTAGCAAGGCAAGAAGAGCCCTGAGCGTTCCCACTTCCTGCCCAAGCAGTCCTACCCTTGGGCTTCCCCCGGGGTATGGGGTTGGTCCTTGCTCCCACATATCCTGCCAGGAGCTGCTCATCTGTCAGTAGTGCCAGTGTTACTGCCTTTTCCCTGGATGATAACATCACCTATGCAAGTTTCACTAACTTCCCTGACATCCAAAATGGTTGTGCTTTCAGGGCAAATCTCTCAGCTGTCCAAAGCAACCTGAACTGCAATCTAGAGAAACTGTTTTGCAAGGAGCTTCTTGAATGAAACACTTGCTCTATTTTTTTTTTTGCCTCCCCAAAAGTATCTGCCAGAAATCCAGTGAGACATCAATCACAGAGAAATCATTTTCATCAGCTGAGTCTCCTGGGACTCACATGGTCACAGGAAAATATTCCCTCAGTCAGTGGCCACATATGCAAACCTGTAATTCACCTGCCTCCTCAGGTACTCCTGGGAAGGGTGAATGGCATCAGTTTCCAGCAACAACCCAAAATCTCTGGCCTGGACCCAGAACCACTTGTAACAGCAGTTCTTGCACGAAGACAGGTTTTGGCAACGCCATGCTTCCCAGCCAGGTTGGATGTGATCAAGAATGAGGGTGTGTAATTAACCAAAACCTCAGGACATGAAACTCTAGATAGTTTTCTAGCATGTTTATAGATAATATATTTTTATGACCCATATATTATGTATTACCCATATATTATAATTACATAACTAACTAAAATTATCTGTATGATATAGGTTACAAATTAGAGATAATTACCTAAAGGTTTGCAGCTTTTGGGTGGCCCAGTGGGCAAAACTGAACTTTGCTTGTTTGTTCTCTTTTCAGACTTGCTACTCCTCAAGGCACAGCTCTGCTTCCTTACACAGCTGTAAATCAGCCTAAACTGAGTTAAAAATACCACCCACATTCAGCTTTCCTTTTTTTCCTTCTCTCCTAATTCACCTTTCCCTCACTGCTTGTACAGCCTACCTTTTCCAAAGGACCAAGACCTGGGAAAGTCTGACCCCACCAACCCTGGCCCAGAACTGCTGCTCCAAGTACAGCCAGGATGGGTGGCTCAACCCCAGGACAGGCTTTGAAGGCATCCAGCAGCAAAGCTTCTGTCTACACTTACCCGATTTTATGTCTGTGTCTCATTATTTTTGTTGGCAAGGAAGGCACAGGGAGGGGTTTTTCATTGGGAGAGGAGTGAATCAAGAAGCACCACAGAAACATCCTTTGGCAGCTGCTGCTGCTACAATCCCATCTTCCATGAGGCAGGGAAAAACTCGCCTCATCTAATGAAGTCTGACGTGTTTGTCTGCTTTTAGAAAATTCTTCCTTTATTGCTATGATTGGCTAATTCTGTTAGCAAATAGATCAACTACATCCATGTCTTCATGTGTGTGTTACGGTCTCGTGCCACACAACCACACTGCACGTGGACTATCAACAAGAGGTGTCTGTAAGGGCTGTGCCATAATTCGTGCTCTGCCAGCACAAGAAGACACAGCTCCTCAGCTACTGTTGGTGGTCATGGCTCGGGCACTCAAATGCCTGTTCTTGGAGATATAATTGCACAAAAAACTCACTCCCTAAACAAACTCCCCTGTGCAGAGCCCGAGGGCAAATCAGCCTTTACACAGATGTGCTAAAGTCCTGAAAGAGGAGGTTTCAGCGGCAATGCTGCCAGTCCCCTGCTCAGAGCCACTCTGATGACTGGCCTCACAGTCATGACACCGCCCAGTGTTGCTGGCCTTGTGGTGACCATCGGCTGCCCCAGGCTGGCAGGGTCTTCCTGGGCACCAGCCACAGCTCCCTCTCAGGGACCCCATGTAAAGTCAATGAGGAATGAAAGGTGAGGCTCGGGCTCATCTTTTGGTTGTTATTTTCCAAATGAGCAGGCAGATGGACACTTTCCTTAGTTTAGGGTAAATGCCCTGCCAGCCGTACCCTTCCGATGCTGTGCTGCTCTGCCCCTGTCTCCCATTTGCAGGAGATGCTCACCTAGGCTTGGGAGTGTTTGATTACCAATCCTATGGGTTTTGATGCTGAAATGGAAAACCTGTCTACTTCATCTCGAGGTGGAAGGCTGAGCACAGAGATGCGTCTTTGTGATGCAAATTTTCCCTTTATTTAGCTTGATTTTTCATTGTGGAACAGATAAAAGCTAAGCAGGGAGCAAGGAGCAAACCTGGCATGTTGTGACAGGCACTTGCAAACAACAGACAAAATGTGCTGATTCCAGCTTCAGCCAGGTGTGTCTGTCACTCAGTGAGTCTTTGGAAGATTTGAGTAGCAGATATTTTAATTATAAATGCTCAGTCAAGGCAATAGCTTTCTCAGCACAGAAGCAGTGACAGACAAGAAAAAGTGTTTTCTTAAAATTCAGCATTGCACAGCAACATCCCCAAAATTTAAAAATTAGATAAGCATATCTTTAAAAACATTATTAAAACTCATATATTCAAAACAGGAAGAGTAAAATAGACCTCTAAAGAGACTGCAGGTAAGCTTCAGCCCAAACTTGGAAAGACACACAAGCCTTGGAATTCTGGAAAAACTTGCCATTGGGTAATTAGGTTGCATTTCCATACCTAGAAGTAAAACACAGATGTAGCTATCCAATCTTTGGGCTATTCAGGACCTTCATGATGGAGAAGAATTGCACCAGATGAAATCCTCTCCCACCCATGGTCCTGGAGTGAGGCACAAGGATAGAGATGCTTTGCCCAGGGACAGATATCTGTCATGTGATACCTGAAGTTTATACCGGGGAGCTTGGGCTCCCTTTCTCCTTAATGGAGAGAATTTGGTACTTTTAGGTGCTGTTCATCTCATCCTAGTGTAGTTATCAAAAATGAATCAGATGACTCACACTGTGGGCATAGCTTTTCTTCTCCCCTCTCTTGAAAGGGAGCAGGGATGAGCAGCCACTGTACCAACTTTTGCACAGCAGTGTCTAAAGCTCCGTGAGAGGAATCCTACCACAGACAGGAGGAGTTTTCCAAATAAGTCAAATGTAAAGCCCCTGAGAAGGGCTGCTCTGAGAGCAGCCAAGGAAGTGTGCCCTCTGACTGGCGAGGGGGTTAGCTGAGCCCTAAACCTGCCTGAGGGGGGCCTACCATCACACCGTCAGAACCAAGTAGCAGAGGTAGGCTTGGAGGGTAGACATTTACACCAGGCATAAGCAGTGGCTGATTTTAAACACAAGAATCATGTATTGGTCTGTCTATTATGGTAATTCATCATTTCTCAGAGCCCCACGTTGTCTGATACACCTAAAATGAAGAAATGTCAACTCTCACCTTGATGATATTCAGAAGCTGCCTGGACATGGTCCTAGAGAAGTGGCTTGTGGTGGCCCTGCTTGCACAGGGTGCTGGACTAAATGACCTCCAGAGGTCCTTTCCCACCTCAAACCCTCTGTGATCTTATAAAATCTAAAAATAATACAGAAATTAAGAATGTTCTCAATCAAGCTTTTCCTGAAGGACAACTGAGATTTTCAAAAATACTTCCATCACTCAGGAGCACTTTGTGTTTGAAATTTCATCAAAATACACTTTCCTGGAAGCCTGCCAAGATCCACAGCTCACTGAGCACTTTCCAGCAGAAAGGATCATCCTCCTCCTGCCTGGCTGGACAGGGGGTGATCACCACCAGCACTCATCAGGAAGGCAGCACCAGGGCATCATCCTCTCCCAGTGCAGACTCCCTCCTCTCCTGGCTTGCCCCTGCTCCCTGCCACATGATGGGGAGGTGGCAGTGGTGTCAGGCATCCTTCCATAGTCACCCCATGGCAGCCAGCCTCACATCTCACTCCCGTTCAGATTTTCATATCCACTACATCCGCTCCTGTGAGATACGGACAGCAAAACCTCATCCCTTCTTCCCCTTCCATGGCTTTGCACCTGGAGGGGAGGAGGATGCTGATGCTGTTTAGAGACAAAGGTAAAAAGAAACAAAAGGAGCAGGAGACAAAATTATTCTTCCCTGATGGAAAGCTCTCCTGTTTGTTCAGATCATTATCATATCAGCAAACCCATAGAAAAGTACCATTAATTTTAATATTTTCCCAAGACTAATTAGGTTTAAATTGGGTGGAAAATATTGTGCAAATAACTAGCCATGCATAAAATCCTCAGTGAAGTTTAATCAGGAGGGGTAGAAAACAGGCAAAATAGTTTTTATTAATGCATTTACACCATCTTAGAATTTCCCTGAATTGTGTTTTACCTTGGCTATAAAAATGAAAACATTTAAATTTCTTTAAAATTACATTTGACTTAATTACAGCCAATCCCTAATACCAGCAAACAACCCATTTTGCCTACTTTTCAGCATAAATAGCCACCAGCCTCATCATTTCATAAAGAGTTGTTTTCCTACATGATGTTCTCTATGTGCAGAATGTTAATAGCTACTATAGCTGAATATGAATAGGCTTTGTAGCTCCACTTGAAATATAGAAAAATGGCCCAGACATTAAAAAAGATAAAAGGGAAAAGGGCAGTAATGAATTTAGAGGAAAATGAACATTAATGGTACTAGCATTACCTCATGTTCCACATAACAAATTATTGGAAATCTGTCAAGCACACCAAATTATCTACTCATCTGCTGTTGTGGGGCCCTTTGGAGCCATCCAAAACCAGCAAAAGCAAGACAATTTAAGCTAATTTTACTATTTATAACAATAGAACAGACCATTAAGATAAATTAATGTCATTATCAAGTTTCTATGAAAATGACAAATACCGCTATTTCAAGCAGCTTTAGAAGCTGTTGACTATAATGAAATCTGCTGTACAGGTACTAAAAAGAAACACTCCAAGTAATTATTTTCTAGTAGCTTGTTTGTTTCCTTCACATTCATTTACTTTCACCACAATTAGTTCTGTACACAATATATGGTAACTAAACAGTCAACACTACGCAGCATTAGGACTAATTGGACAATTATGATGCAGTTTTCAGCCTTTTAGGTCCTAAAGAGAGCCAGGAGTAAACATTTTAGAGGCTACAATAGCAGCACCACATCGATTTGCGGGGTTGGAGTTTGAAGGAATACAAAGCAATGCGAGAAATAAAGCCAGGTAAAATGCTTTACACAAAACAGCCCAAATTGAGATGGTTATTAAATGATCTAATTGCTGAGGCTCCGGGCATGAGGCTGGACACGGCCAACAGAAGCCAGCCAGGGTTAGGATGTTGGAGCAGGCCAGCTCCTGAGTCGGCTGCGGAGCTCGGGGTGAGAGCAGCACCAGGTCAGTGCTGGCAGCCTCCGGGCTCGGAGCAGAGCAGCCAGGTGCCCAACAGCCAGAGGGACACCAGCCAGGGGTGACCAAAGTGCACGTCTTGGGAAGATTTACACGGGTGTGGCAGTTCACCCTCTCCATTTGTAACAATGGGCTCTTTCAAAACTTCCTGGACGCTGCAACTCCAGGTGTTTCACATGTACCGCCCCAGCCCTTCAGACATCCGGCACAACTGCGCTAGACAAAGGATTATGCAAAAAGAATGTATTTTCTTACTGCTAGTCTTGACTTTCTGCTTCGGAGGATAAAGAAAACAGAAGCCCACAGTGCCTCCTGCTCTACCACTTAGGGTTTCCTAGATGAGTCTGGGAAGGAGCCACATGTGCTGCAAACACAGCACAGATGCCACTTGGTATGTGAACACATTCCAGACAGAATATCCATGTTCAGCTGCACTAACCAAGCACAGTGGAGGTAGCCATGGAAAGCCAGGTGGATATGCCACGTTTTCCCTGGCCAGCCTTGCGTCTTTTTCCCCACCTCGCTCACTCATACAGAGGAAAAAAGAGGATGAGAGAGCTCAGCATCCCTCTTTGAACTCCCTTTCACTTTCCCCAATTCTGTAGCTGCCAAGCTTTTATCTGCTCTGTGTGTGCCATTTCATGCCAGCAACATAATGAAAAAAATTTGCATATTTGCACATAATTTCCAGGGAACTGTCTCCAACTTTGAAGCCCCTGTATGGCTGGGCTGTGGGGCCAGCATGAGTTGCAGGGATTGCTCCCTGGTGTGATGCCTGGGGAGCAGCAAAGCAAAGCTCTGCCTTCATCCCCACTGGGGGATTTGCAAGTTGGGCCAGGAGCCTCCTTCCTGCTTCAAACACAGCAAGCGCTTGAGCCACACGTGGGGACAAGCTGTGCCAGAGGAATCCCAGGAGCCTGAGGACAGTGTTCCCTGTTACCAGGGCCACAATGTCGTCTCCAGCTCAGGAACCAGTGAGGAAGGCACCAAAACCAGCTGCTGACACGAGGATCCCTCCTTTCTCCTTTTCTTCCTGGCCATTCCTTGTCCTGCATCTGGCAACACCACTGTGACACAGCAATATCTTCGTTTGGGTGCCTATCTGTTCTGTGCTAATGATAATGAAAGGTAATTAGTCTGCAAAAGCATTATCACAACATTCATTGTTATTTATGACATTTTATTAGTACTATCAGTGAGGGACTTTATGAAGTAGATGTTTTCTTTTTCCTTAATTAGATCTTTATGAGAGAATATCAAATCTGACAGTCCATTTAGGAATTTATTACCAAATAAAGAGACTCCATCTGAAAGCCAGCTTTGGTTTATATGACTGGTTTTGCACTGGACTTAACAGAAGCTGCATCTATCTCCAAATTTGACTCAATGTCCCTGTGATGGACTAAGCATCCATCAATTTAGGGAAGGCTGAACCATCCACCGTGCTCACCAGCTGCTTCTGAAGGCTGGAGATGCTCAGGTTCTGTGAGCATTCAAGAGCAAAGGTCCTGTGAGCTCCTGCAACAGGATATTTTCTAATTTTTTTTTACAGTAACTGCCTGAGTGCTTAAAAAAAGTGCTTAAAACCTTCTTAAAGCTCTCCCAGGAGCAGCTGGAGCCTGGCAGCCATCACACAGCAGGGGCTCAGCAAGCTCAGTCACTCACATGGATGCCTGAGCCCTTGGGACCTTCACTTTGGTTTCTGTCTTGTTACAGTCTTTGGCCCTTGTGCTTTGCCCTGCTTTTTTCATTACCTGGACAGATACTTGCATTGCTCCATGTCAAAAAGATGCTAAAAGGAATTAAAATTCGACACCTGAAAGGGGTGATGACCTGGCTGCTGGTCCCTCATCCAGCAGCTGTCAGCAGCACCAGGACGTTCATCAGCTGTGTGCAGGATGGAGTGGCTTCGATGGGTGACAGCAGGGACTGGTCATCTCCCTGGTGACCAGGAGAGCAGCACCTTTCCAAACAGCCCAGGAGCAGCTGGAAGGCCCAGGACAGCCAAGCTGGACTTCTCAGTCTGCTGGAACTAGCAGCAGAGCAGCATGGAAAGGAGCAGGACAGCAAGACTGTGTCCAAGGAGAGATGAGGAAGCCAGGGAAAAAGCAGGAAAACGTGTCCCCTGTGTGCCTAAATGGTCTCTGCATACCCAAAGGAACTGAAAGGGATATTTTAACTGTGCACACTGATCACCTTAACACTGTATCCCCTTCTGCCCTCGGCAATTCTGGAAGCTGTCCAATATTTAGCAAGTTACAGTAAAAAAAACCTTAAACATTTCAAGACTTGGAGAAAACACTACTGTGAAAAACCTGAAGTGCTTATAAAGAATAGTGAGAGCTGACCTTGCTACAATTTGTATGAACTTTTTTCAGGGAGAAAACAGGGAAAGGAACTGCAAAGGAACTGACATAGAGGCGAAAGTCATAGCAAAAACTGAGGAATGAAGCTGCAGCCACACAAATGCGGCCTGGAAGTGGAGCACAAACCCCCACCAGCCAGGGTGCTTAACCGTTACCTCAATAGCTCTTGCCAGCTCACGGCTGGATGCCTGTATTCCCACACAAGAAACTGGGCTCCAGACAGAGGTGAGCAAATGAAATGTAATAGCCTGCAATAGACAGGCAGTCTGCCCAAGCGATTTGAGGTTCCAGTCTGCCCTCAAACGCTGCGGGTTTATGAGAAGGATCTGCAGGCTGAAAAGCTGGGTCAGCAAGGAGCTCACCTGGGCACTCCCTGAGAACACACACCAAAAAGGACTGTGATGGAAATACCACAACATCAGCACGTTTGCTGATTTTTTCCAGAATTTTAGCTCTGTAAATAAAGCACACCCTGGGAAGTTTCTGAGAAAGCAGGATTTTTCTTTTATTATTTTTTTTTGGTGTGGTCCTCTGCAAGCACAGGATTGTGGTGGAGGCAAGAAGGGAGAGATTTACCGCAGGAGCCAACTACATGCTTAAATACCAACTCTCCTTGTTCCACTACACACAGATGAATCCCCACAGATACCCACACTCATCTTCGTCTCCGATGAAGGCAACTGGGGGTCAGCTCAGCTTTGGCAGCCGCAGAGGCTGCGCCGGCAGTCGGTGCAGAGCAGCAGACCCAGCCAGAAAGCATCAGATGCCCGACAGGGAACCAGCCCCACGTCTCGCACCTCAGCTGCGCTGCCAGGCGCCTGGGGCTGCTCTCTCCTCGTGGAAGGCTGCTCAGCATTTTCTTTATGCAATAATAATAAAAATTAACACACGTTCTGCAGCAACAAACCCAAGTAGGGAAATGAATATTCTTTTCCGATCCTTCGTCCTGCCTCTTGCCAAAACTGCTTTTATCTGTGTGTGTGTGTATTTAGGAAAGGGACACAGACAGACGATGGGAAAAGCTGCAGGAGCACAAGTGAGGATACAGAGAAAGACAGAACAGAGCTTTTCCCCATTTCTTCATGCTTTAGCAGGAGATGCAGGACAGCAGTGTCACCATGGCTGGCCCTTTCCTTGGATCCCTGCCTTTTCTTGTGCAATATCCACAAAGTCCCAGTTCACCTGGCAAGTCCTTCTGCCATGACGTACAGCACAGAAAATTACCGGCAGATTTCCTGTCCATCAAGCTGGTGCTTTCCAACAGATCCAGCCTGAATAACTGAGAAAACCATGTGGTCACTGGTTTATCTTGTTCTGGACTTTTCTGAATTTAAGTTTTCTGTCTACACCCCAGAACTACCTGGGTAGTGATGAAGAAATCTCCTCCTCCCACTACCACAAGTATTTTTTCTTGCCCCCTTCTTATAGCTAATGCAAGCATGCCAAGATCAAGGCAATGAGATGGTGGTCAAAGTCTGCAGGCAGCCTGGCAAAAGCCGCTCCAAGGCATGGGCTAGCATGGCAATTTAAGCAGCAGTGAAGTAAAATCCAAAGTCATCAATGTGCAGCTTACTGAAAATTGAAGTTTGTGAGCACAGAAACAACACATTAATGTACTAGCAAACCAAACAACATCAAACAGATCCTGTTACATAGCTCCTGTCAGGTGAATTTCATCAGAGCTCTCCATTTCAAGAAACAGATGGATTTTCAAGGACTTTTCCACTCAAAGAGCACAGGCAGCAGGAACCTGGTGCAGAGCTGACAACCAGCTCACTGCAATGCTCAGAGACCTGCAGACATGATGCTAATAGCTGCTTATTAGATCCTTCTCCAGGCTGGATGCAGAGACTCAGCCTCTTTTGCAGGAAAATGATCCATAGCACAGGGTGTGCCAGGCTGTGCCAAAGGAAAAGCTGTAGTGTCCTTAACTGTCTTTAAGCATCTCTCCTGCCCCCAGGAGAAATTCACCACCATTCCATCCTGAAGGTAGACAAAAGTGTGTTCCCTTCCATAGAACCAACTAAAAATTGCAACTAGTGAACACAGTCACGCCCCAGATGAATGGATCACCTGGCAGTAATTACTGTCCCTGCACTGATGAGTTTTTTAATCCCAGCAATGCTTCCTGCTCCCTCCAGAGCAGCCTCCTGAGAAGGCTGCAGAGGCAGGTCCACAGGCTGCAGCCCACATTTGCTGCCCCTGTGAGTAGGTGACCTCAGAGAGGCTTTTCCATGGAGTGTATTTCATGCCCAGGGAATGACAGTGGATTGCCATTTCCTTTACACTCTCTGTGCACAGGCAGTGATGGGCTGTCTAAGGCTCTCTCTGGTGCCCTGCTACCATCAGGAGCTTCTGTGCCTTTGCTGGCCAAGCCATGCCTGGGATGTCCCAGCACTCCACCCACATTAAATGCCACTGGCTCTGCTACCGTCAGGGCTGGAAATGTTCTCAGAAGGATCCACCTGGGCGTTCCTGGCCTGAGAGGGATTTAGGGGACAACACACTCAGGCTGTGTGATTTATAGCCAGCTCGGAACAAACTACTTTAAACTGAAAAAGTATTTGGTCCAAGAGAGTCTTGGGGCAGCGCTGGGTGACGTGGGGACTACATGGCCTGCTTCAGCAAGTTAAGGAAAGGAACTGGCACAAAAGTTGTCTAGAGAGTCAGATTTCTGATGTGCCTTCGTGCGGGAAGAAGAGCATCTCCTGCCATGCCAAAGGCAGCCTGACATGCCTGCTCCAGAAGGCACCTGCCAGCCCCTACCCCCACAGAGCTCTGGTGGCACACATGAAGGGTACAGACACCTTGCCAAGACAGAGGGCTCAGAGGCACCCATAGGCTGTCAAATTCCACAGCTTCTCTGTTCCTGTGCCTGAGCTCATGGGGAAGGCTGGAGCACCAACTTATTCCGGCCACGATGAGGAGAGGAAAGGTGCACGCACACAGAAAGCTGACATGGAAACCTGCTGAGCAATGTTGTCTTGTGTCTCATGTCCTGGAAATTACTTTCAGCTGGACAGCAGAGGGAAAGGCACTAGCATGACCACATCAGTGTGCCGCTGTATTATTTGAACAAAGCACTTTATTCCTCAGCAGCCGGGGAGTCCATATGAGGGACACAAATACCTGTGCACGAAGACTCTCAGGCGTCAGGAGCAGCTGCTCCTTGTGTTTGGGCTCCAGAGTAGGGATGGAGGCACACGGATATCCTGGAGGTATCACAGGTCCAAACATTCCTGATACCAGCGCTGCGTGGGGGATCCTGGTGTCTGCATGTGGACCTTGGAAACATGGAAAGCACAAGAGATGATTCCTGGGCTGTACACATTTCAAATCTATTTGTATTGTGTAGATTTCAACATTGCCACTAACAAGACAGTCAGTCCATATTTCCTCCCAAATCCATCTTCAGCATTTTCTTCTGCTTCTAGTCTGCCCACCAGTTGTGCCAGCAGAGTCATTTGTGCAGTGCAGGGTGACCAGGATCACCATACTTACCTGGATGACAAATAACCCACCTTTTTGCAAAGTCATTTCTCAGCTGTTTGGCTCAGCAGTCATGAAGCTGCTTGTGCCAGTACAGCACAGGTGGTAGCGTGGTGGGTGGGAACAAAAGGGCAGGGAAAGGAGAAGAGAGCAGTAGCTGACAGAGAACTGTCTCTGCAGGAGGCTGCGGCTTTGTGGCAAGCAGCAATGCATCTCTGCCCCCTCGCTCCTGCTGCATGTTCCTTTGCCCACCTGCTACCCTGTTACATCGTGGATCTGGAGCAACCATTTTGCAGCCACATTGTGAATCGAGTTGGTGTTTTTGGCCTTGCCTCTTAAAAAAAAAAAAACAACCCTGCAAAATATTTATTTTTAAACGGGATCAGTTTTTCAGTCACGATTCCCAGCACAGATGTAAGTTTCCCACTCAATTCAATGGGTGGTGTGACATAGCATGGGCTGGAACAAGGGAAATGCAATTTACAGCAGCTGCCGAGACTGCTTCATAGAGTAACACCACTGAGCACTCTAAGTCAGGACCAAAGTGGGATGTGTGGGTCCACAAAACACTTCACAACAATAATCACAACATTCTTCAACACCCCCACACCCCTTTAAGCTTAGCAAGTGCAATCTGCTGAATGGCTAATGATGTAAGCCTTCTTAAAGGAGTTTGTGTTTCTTTTAAGATGGGTGTGATAAAAACAAAGGAAGCAGGAGATGGACATCGTCACACTTCGTGACAGGGACTGAAGAGATAAACATGGAATATAAATGATATTGTGGTCCAGGAACTTTATCTCAAAAATCAAGCCCTATAAATAACAGGGCTTAATACATAAATTAATATAATAAATAGCGCTTAATAAATAAATCTTGCCAGCTCCAAGATGGACCTGCTGCTGACCAGGGCTGAGCCCAGTAGACACGGTAGTAATGCCTCTGTGATAACATATTTAGGAAGGAAAATAGTTTATAATGCAGAAGCAATTGCAGCCAGAGAAGAAAGGACTGAGAAAATGTGAGACAAACAGCTCTGCTGACACCAAGGTCAGTGAAGAAAGAGGGAGAGGAGGTGTTCCAGGTGCCAGCACTGAGATTCCCCTGCAGCCTCTGGTGCAGACCATGGTGAAGCAGCTGTGCCCTTGCAGCCCATGGAGAATCAGAGAAGAGCTGATGCTCTTTCCTCAGTGGGCCCGTCTGCTCACACTGCTGTGCCCTTTCTGTTAAGAAATAAATCCCTTTCTCCATTACCAAGTGTACCAGGGTGATGAACTGCACCCCTGAGCCTCAGTCCCACCTGGGGAGCTCCCTGCACTCTCCAGACAGAGCATTTTGCACAGCACCTTTGCCACTGGCCTGAAGGACACAAGCAAGTCATGACTAAAACATGAAATGGCAGCTTGAATTAAACAGCAATTCACTTTTTCACAGCCCGTTAATAGCAAGCCATCTCTAATTGCAGTAATTTGTGGTAATAAATGACAATTAATATCAGATTTGACTGGGAGAAAGATAATTTTCTATCTAAAATGAGGGACGTGAAATGAATTATTATGCAGGTGCTGCTCAAAGATATGATTTGGGTTGCTCATGGGGATCATCACAGGTTAGGCCTATGCTATCTTTGGCCAGGACAGTTACAGGAGAACTTGACAAATGAAACATTCTGAGTCGCAATTGCTGTGGATGGAGCCTATGGACTTTTCATTCACTGCTGAAAAGTATGACTTAAAACGTGGATCTGAGGGCTTTCTCCAGCCAGAGTCTGAAACTTTACAAAGACAGATTCTCTGGCTGCCTGGGAGAACATCCTGTCTCCATGGAGCATCTTTTCATACAAAGAGTTGCCTTAGATATTTCATTTCCCACTTGCTTTCATCTTACCCCTAGGTACAGCAAGGCCAGTAGGAGCTTTGCTTCACCCACCTTCATAAGTACTTTTCCCTCTGGGCACAAGGAACTTTGTGCTGTTACTTTTTTTTTTTTTTCTTGTTTTCTCCAAAAAGCTCCCACTCAGGTCCCTTATGAAGAATCTTACAGAAGTGGGGCTGTCATGAAAGATCCTCCTATGAGGATTAATGACTAATCTAAAGTGGTTAAAAGATGTGAAACAAAAGGTGAAAAAGATGAGACAGTTTTTCACAATGAAGGAGATAACCACTGGGGAGCTGTGCTGGCCAGGATTTTCATAAGTGGTTTGGACAACGGGTGAATAGTGAGGTGACAAAGTTGGCTGATGTTGCAAAAGTGCCTGGGAGTAACAATGACAACTGGGTGTGAAGAGCTGCAGATGCATTTTATGCTGTACAGTGACTTTGAGGATAAAACAGAAGATGAAATCCAAACCTGAAAAACGCCAAGTAATGTGCATGAGGGAAAATAATCCTAACCATGGATGCCCAGTGATGGGCTCTAAATTAGGTATTATCACCAGGCAAGAGATCTTTGAACAGCTCTCTGAAATAACAGCTCATTACTCAGTGGTGGTCAAGAAGGTAAATATGATGTCAGGAGTTATTAGGCAGCAAGCAGAGAGCAAAACAGAAAACACCATTATGCCGTGATATGGATGTACTCAGACCCTGGATCCTGCATCAGTCCTGTCTCACTGCCTTAAAAGCATGGGCTAGAGCTGACAAATGATGAAATAAGGATATTAAAGCTATGGAATTACTTTTATGGGAAGTGACTCCAAATATGAGGATACTGAAATTTACAAAAGGAATGAAGACTGATATTAATAATTATTGTTAATAAATTATTAAGAATGAATTATTAATAACGTTGAGAAAACAAAAGAGAATGGCTATTTGCTGCTTCTCAAAGAACAGGTTTTAAAAGGAACAGAAAAGTACTTGAATTTGGCAATTGCCAAGAGATATCAGATCCATAAAGGCACAGATGAGTTGTAAAATGGATAAAATACAAATAGCATAAGAAAAAAGCCAAACTCTATTAAAAAAAAAAAAAAAAAAAAAAGGAAGGGAATACAATTTTTAGCTCAAGAAAATAGAAATACACATTTCCACAAACATGAAAGGATACGTAACTACAAATACGCATATGAATGCACACAAACACAACTATTCCAAAGCCAAAAGGGTACACCAAGGAAGAAACCACTTACTCTGTCAGTACATCCTTCTGTAAACATCCACCCTGACCACTGCCAGGGGCCTCTCTCCCACAAGACTCATTCCCATATCCCTCCCCTTCTTTTCAGGATCACTGTCACAGATGTCAAGCACTGTTCTCTGCCCTCAGGTCTCTCACTGGAATTGATTTTTCACATACAAGTGGTTCCTGGGACACTGGCAGCTGTCTTGAGCATTCAGAAAGAGAAGGTGCTTTTGTATGTGACCATCTTTGTTCACAGAACAGCATCTGTGTGTAAATAAGAAGGGTGTGATTAAAAACAAAATCCAGTATTTATTCATTTGCTGATTACTCCTGCCAGAAGGAAACTAAATTGCAAAATCCTGAATTTTGCTGGACCTGACAGGTAAGAACATTGATTTTCTGTCCTCATACAAAGATTCGGAATCTTGTATGACAAAATTAAGTCAATAAACACCATGTTTGCACAGGAGCTTAGAACATAAGAGCTAGCAAACATTAGGAGGATTGTCCAAGTCTCCTCAGACCTGCAAGGGCAGGATTGATGTTTGCAGACATATGTTTTAGTGTATGTCACACTCTTAGCTTCTGTTATAGCCAAAGTGAGTGTCCTGCTCCTCTTTTCTTTTTATGACACAAAATAAACCTTGTGACTGGGAGGTGCCAGCCAGCAGGAAAAACATGTGAGACTGCTCTAATGACACTGCACGTTCATTCCTTTCTCATGATTCAGTGGACAGGTCTGGAAAAGGTGAACATAAAAAAGGACATCGCATTTCCATACTATTGAGAAATAAATAATGCATTGGAAAGCAAGCATAAGCATCATTTCTGTTCTAATCAGTATCTGGTGGTTTGACCCTGGCTAGATGCCAGGTGTCCACCAAAGCTGCGCTGTCATCATCCTTCTCAGCTGGGAAGGGGAGAGAAAATACAACAAAAGACTTATGGGTCAAGATAAGGGCAGGGAGAGATCACTCACTGGTTACTGTCATGGCCAAAAGAGGCTCAGCTAGGGAGGGAATAATTAATTTATCACCAACCAGGTCAGAGTAGGATAATAAGAAATAAACACAGATCTTAAAACACCTTCCCCTGACCCTTCCCTTCTCTCTGGGCCTAACCTTACTCCTGATATTCTCCACTTCCTCCCCACAAGTGGCTCAGGGAGCTGGGGAATGGGGGCTGCAGTCAATTCATGTTCTCTCTGCCACTCCTTCCTCCTCAGGGGGAGTACTCCTCCCACTCTTCCCCTGCTCCAGCGTGGGATCCCTCCCACAGGAGACAGTCCTCCATGAACTTCTCTAATGTGAGTCCTTCCCACAAGCTGCCTTCACACATTGCTCCAGCATGGGTCCTTCCATGGGGTGCAATCCTTCAGGATCACTCTGCTCCAGTGTGGGTCCCCAGCAGGTCACAAGTTGTGCCAGCAAACCTGCTCCAGCACAGGCTTCCCACAGGTCACAGCCTACTCCGGAGCTTCCACCTGCTCTGGCATGGGGTCCTCCAGGGGCTGCGGGTGGATCTCTGCTCCACAATGGTCTTCACCACAGGCTGCAAGGGAATCGTTTCACTGGTGCCTGCAGCACATTCTACCCTTCCTTCTTCACTGGCCTTGGTGCCTGCAGAGCTGTTCCTCTCTCTTCTCTGGTTCCATTAACTTCTGCCCAACATCTTTTTTCCCCTCTTCTTAACTGCGTTATCCCAGAGGTGCTGCCACCATCACTGATGAGAGTCAGCCTTGGCCAGTGGCATGTCTGCCTTGCAGCTGGCTGGCATTGCCTCTGATGGACACCAGAAAAGCTTCTGGCAGCCTCTCACAGACCAGACCCGTAGGCCCTCATTACCAAAACATCACCATGCAAACCCCATACAGTATCATGAAGCATATTACAAATTAACCACTTTCCCCAGACACTTGGTGCATTAAGTAGCTCTAGGCTGGGCCCCTGTTAGGGTGGACCATGCCATCTGCATTTAGAAAATTGCCCATACATTTACTAAAGTGAAATTCACCCATTAATTAGTCCTGTCACCATTTTCCCTGGAAACTGTCATTAGCACATTGAGCTAATTACTACAACTAACAGCACCAGTGGGTGTGTGGATGTGCAGGGTGGGGAGGAAGAAAGGTTATTCTAACTAAATAATGAAAATGACACCTCATTCTTACATTTACACTAAAATCTAAATTCAGAATAACATTGGAATGAGATAAAACTGCCATTTTATTTTCCTTCCATACTGGAATCTTTGCTGTAGGTAGAAAAATATATTCAAAGCATGACAGAAATTTTCTGAAGCTGATAAACCAGAAGGAACAAGACTGTCTTCTAGTTATCCATTCCTACAGAACTCTGTGATGTTAAGTGTATTTTGACCTAGGAAAAGGAAACTGAATTTGTGTAATAGTACTTGGTTCGATCCCACAGCAATGCTACTCAGGTCCTTTTCTACACATATACTTGCTCAGGATATTTTCCTATTTGCTTGTGTGAAGACCCTGGCTGGACAGGAGGCCTTGAATGTATCACAGAGTTATTCTGATCTGCCCAGTTCCTCCTGCGAGGTGAGCCAGGGGTGAATGAGGTAAGCTCTTGGTGTGACAGAACCAATCACTTATGATAACATGAACACTTTTCATTGAGGTTTGTGCTAAAAGATTTTCCTTGTGAGTCCCACAGGTCAGGAGCAGCTGTGCAGTCAGGGAATTGTGCTTCAGTTGATGGACAGTCTTTTTTGATGCCATAGCCGGATATCCCCAGGATAAAAGTCCCTGTATGAACATCAAGTGAAACACAGTGAAAACTCCTTGGGAATCCTGCTGGCTAACCTGACAAGGTAACAGGTGAGAGGTGAAATGGCTGTATAGAGAAATGAAATTACTCTTTAAGGTCTTGAGAGGAAAGGAGGTAAATACTAAATCCAGAATCTTAACTCCTCTTTGAGTCAGTGACATGGTTTTTTCTGGGATGGAGTTCATTTTCTTGGTAGCTGGTACAACATTGTGTTTCAGATTCAGTGTGAGAATAATGTTTAAACACAGAGGTGTTTTGGCTGTTGCCAAGCAGTGCTCACCTGAAGTCAAGGACTTCTCAATGTCCCCCACTGTGCCGGTGAGGAGCTGCACAAAAAGCTGGGAGAGAGCATGACTGGGACAGCTGACCTGAGCAAAGGGATATTCCGTACCATGGAGCATTATACCCAGTATGTTAACTGGGGAGTGTTGGCTGGGAGTGGGGTTGGCTGCAGCTCAGGGACAGGCTGGGCATCAGCCAGTGGGTACTGAGCAATTGTGTTGTGCATCACTTGTGTTTCTTGGGATTTATCACCCTCTCTCCCTCTCCCTTCTATTATTAATACAATTAGCATTATCATTATATTTTACTTTGTTTCAATTATTAAGCTGTTCACAGCCCACGAGTTCTATTTTCTTTTCTTTCCTCATTCCTCTCCCCATCCCACAGGGGAATAGTGTGTGTGTGTGTGTGGGAAGGGAGAGGGTGTGTGTGAAGTGAGTGAGCAGGTGCGTGGTACTTAGCTGCCAGCTGGGGTTAAATAACAGCCACCTTGCCTGCAGACACAGTTGCCCACCCTAAGCATCTCACAAATATTTCCTTTTACAAATATTTCCTTTTTAGGAAATTCACAGGTTTCCTGGGGAGGATACAAAGGAAAAAGTATTTTAACTCCTCTACATCACACTCTTGTGGTGTAAGTGCAAATACATCTGTAACTGCCAGTATTGTCTGCAACTTTTCCACATGGACAACCCTCTACCTGCAAAATAGGAGCAGTTGGAAGGGGAATGGCAATAGTCAGATCACTCACAGCAAAATACAGCTGGCAGATGGGCACATTATTACAGCTGGCAACCCCAGGACACCTGTTGTGTGAACACCACAGCAATAACCACACACGTGGGCTTTCCACAGTCACATAGCAAAGAGGGTGGGATCTGAAAGCATCTAGTAAAAGTGAATGTTTAGAGATGAAAATGTCAGAAATGCTGTGTGTGCCAGGAACTAGGTCAAGCTCCACAGGTCTACATCCTCAAGAGAGAGGAACTGACTGCTGGTCATACTACCTATAGATTACACAAGTATCAGTACTGAGGATCCTCTCTTCTCGAGACACTGCAGAGCACAGCACACATTTGTAAGCAAGAGACTCTATAAGGTCACCGTAAAAAATATTCCACTCCAATTAAACACAATTTGCTTTTACAAATTTCACTGCAGTACAGTCCTTGCAACTATAACTATCCACAGCTCTAAGCAAAGATTTGTGCAGGTACACACCAATGAGCCACTCAGTAGTTCCAGCTCTTTAGCACTCTCCTGCATACATAACTTTTTGCAAGCCTTTTATGCCTTCAATGTCAGTAGGACAGTCCCTATGTATAAAGCAGTTCTAACACAGAGGATCAGACCTTAAATAATGCTTTGTTAACCCGAAAGCATCTTCTATTTAATAAAGACTAGCAAAAAGTGTTTCTTTTTCAATGAGACAAAAATACTTTAAATGAAATCAGGTCTCTGACCTCAAATAGGGAATTGGATTACTAAAACTTGCAAGGATTTTCACTTGCACTTCCATGTCTTCTAATACTGACAGATTTCAGCTGTATTCCTCTAGCAACAAATGGATTCTCCTGTGGCTAAAATAATTGTATAAATAGGGTTGCTAATGTACTCCTTTCAGCTGATTAATATCAAGTTGTAGAGACAGTGAGTTCAGCTTGTACTTGTGTTATAATTTCTATTAACTTCTGCCCCCAATCTCTATGTGAAGATACTCCAGCAGAGAAGTAACATGAAATAAGCACAAGGTGCAAAACAATTCTGGTGCTGAAAAATGAAAAGAAGAAAAATTTAAGGAAGAACTTAATCTGTGTCATTCATGCCAGATGGCTGCTTATTTAAGTAATCAAGTTAAGCAAGATGTATTTAGGACTATCTTGTTTAATTTGATTATTTAAATGAATAAACTGCCTGTAAGGCAGTGGGGTTTTGCACATATAATCAGGTCACATTCAACTCTGGTTCACATTTGCTGATTTTGATATGGTTAGTTCATAATTTCTCTGTGTAGCCAAACTCTTTTGCCTACATGAGGAATGTTTTAGATCAGATGAGAATTACTCCGATGCACCAACTGATATTATGTTAATGCCTAGCAGATTAATGCTCCAGCAAATTTGCATATAATGAACACAGATCATAACCCTTTGCTGAAGTGCACATCCCTAAGTGCCTGCCCCAGATAATGGGCCCTTTTCCTATCGACAGGGAACTGAGAAGGGAGGAGAAGCAGGTTCTTTAATTCCTCTTTTATGCATTCAACAAAACTACCACCATAACTGCAGAGTATCGAGTAGTTACTGCTACAGGAGTGATTATGCAAATGGCATTATGTAATTCCAGTGACTGAACTAACACCACCCTAGGACTCCACATTTGTTCAGTCTACGGCAGATATTTCCAACCCATATAGTCTTCAACAAAGGCAAGTGCTTATATGGTCAATAAACAATGATGTTCTGCCCTTTTTCCTGGCAAACTTTGTGAGCAGTTATTATCTAGGGCTTGTCCAAAAATTTTCCACTGAAACTGTTTTTATGGAAAACTTCAAGTTAAAACTGAACAGCTTTTCCCTTTTTTTAAGTGAAAGGATGCGTCCTGTCAGTGGAATATTGTCCCTCTTCTGTCCCAGTGAACTGTGTCCCAAACAAAGCACATTTCCATGGGGCCATGCTATTCTGGATATTCAGAGAAACTCAGAGTGGGGATCCTTTGGGCTGGGTGGGTTGACTCACCACAGGGTGGTCAAACACTGGAACAGGTTTCCTGGGGAGGTGGTTGATGCCCCAAGCCTGTCAGTGATCAAGAGGCATTTGGACAATGCCCCTAATAACACTCTTTAACTTTTGGTCAGCCCTGAAGTGGTCAGGCAGTTGGACTGGATGATCATTGCAGGTCCCTTCCAACTGAAATGATTCTATTCTATTCTATTCTATTCTATTCTATTCTATTCTATTCTATTCTATTCTGGGCTCAGCTTAACTATTGAGGCACAATTTACTAAAATTAGTAATTGGTGTACTTAATGAAATTTAGTTTAGCTAGAAAACCCAGCCTGAAGAGGGTAATGAAGGTATGAAGCACCTCAGGGTATTTACATATCAAATCATTCAGGTCTATAATTTGACAAAATCCATTTGAGAGGAAAAGATCAGTAACTTCATCCACTGTACAAAAATATACTGATTGCCAACCAAAAGCTAATTATTTAATTTCATTGAATGCACCCAAATTTGGAAATTTTGTATGCTTTTTCTGTTTCTCCTGCAGTCAGTTTGTGCACAGCTGGGGAAGGCTGCATAGGAACACGGAAAACTACGTTCATGTATCTAGCCTGGAGCAATGAGAGATGGCAAATTTTGATGGGAAGCTGATAGAGTGAAAAGTTGAACCTGCCTTTTGCTCCTCTTGGGCAAAGCCTTTGGCTCCAATGAAATGTGACACTATATACAACATTTAATTTTATCAGAAATACATCAAAAGATCCATGATTAATACAATTAAAACAAAATACAAAACCAGTGGGACAGCCTCTATATATTTATTCAGACATTTGTTACATTTACTCTATATAAATCACTTTGCTTGGCTCATGACTGGGTTTTTTTGACATAATTAGAAGGAACCTTTTAGGGCATCAGTTAATTACACTTCAAGCTCACGAATTACAGTTGTTTTTCATTATCCACATATGGAACTGCAAAAGGAAAGCAAATGCTACTGTTATAACACAGCATTCCTCTCCAAAGTTTACAAAAGCAGGGTGAGCTAATGGAAAAAGAACCACTAAATAAAGCACCAACTGGCCTGGTTTCTAGGCTTGCTTTTAACTTTTTCCCTTTTTTGGCCATTTCAGAAAAGATACTGAGATTTCTCCCACTTTATTTTTAACCAGACATGAAATAGCTAACAAGAACTCTTATCTTTTTCAGAGACATGTTGAAACATGTTGGTTCAGATTAATGAGATTTGCATTTTAAAAAATAATTCCAGCTCTGTTGCTCTATTTCCTTGTAAATAAGCAGACAAACAAGAAACTTCAGCTTCCCTGTGTATGCTCATGCCCTTGCTTGTTAGGGCCAGCACTAAATTTATACTACATTGAACACAGGGAAAGACTATAAAGCTGCAGATTAATAAATTCATACTTTTTTAAAGATACTGTTGTGGTCAATAATACTTATAGAACTTTTATTAGCATATTTTGCAGGATGATTTTCCTTCTACAAATTTTAACAGAATAAATGTATATGAGTCTTTACAGCATGAATAAATTCTGCTCAGTCCTTTTAACGCCATCTATATTTGATGGTTACTTGATCTTAGCTGAATATGGGAATAATTAATTTGATTTCTGAGTACAGTTATATGTTCTGATGCAGAGCTGGTTTCTGAATTCCTTATAAAAACAATTACTTCCTTCTGTTCTTTAAAGAACAAAATTATGACTAATTTCTGTGGCTCCATCATCCATGTTTTATTTATGTAAATAACTTATGGTCTGATACCATGCAAGCATCACTGGTATATGAATCCAAATAAATACATAGTTTTGCTTGGAACGCAAAACTGCCTCAGCACAACTAAAGTGCTTTAAAATTATTAACAAATTTTCAGCCATCTATTCAAATACAGATTATTTTCTTATATCTCAAGCAGACTGAGCTTGTAGGACTGTAATCGCTTCTAAGAAAATGTATACATAAGGGTCTCTACCCTTCATTAGAATGTAAAAAGGTAGCATCACAGAATAACTCAGGTCCTGGTGATTCCTGAACTGATTCAGATAAGTAAGGGGTTTTTTTCACCCAAGTTGAGGTCACAGTCCAAAATTCTTAGTATACCATTGGAGCAGATGACCCCCCTGAAGTCCCTTCCAACCCGAATTATGCTCCAATTCTGCACTTCTGTCACAAAGTACTAAATTGTCTCTGACAGCCATTTCTCCTGAAGACAAAAACTTGTTCTTATAATCCTGTATCATGTGGAGGGGGGGCAGAAGGGAAAGGAGAGGAAGACTATCAAAGTTAAACATGAGTTAATGTACTGTGGGATCTGGAACCACAACTGCACAAACTCTGGGATCAGATATTTACTCAGGATGCTGAAAGTCGGCACAGCCATGAGAGGTTTGTTGCAGATGCTGTCTGAGAGCACACCTGATATAAAGAAAAAAAGACAGAGCATTGTAGGAAAAGGTAAAACACAAAACCCTGGATGATGAGTTTCCTTATGTATCTCACGGAAAAATCCACTCTGAATTCCGGTTGGAACAGAAGGAGATGCAAAGGGATGATACGGATTATTGGTATGCATGCTTTGTTGCTGAAGGATGTAATTTTTTCCACCAATATTATAGTAGGGTTTATTTATATGATGTTGACATCTTGGGCCAGGTAGAGGAGCATATACAAGGAAAGCTGAACTTAAAGAACATACTCAGTTTTGCTGAGCTCACATTGCAGAGCCAGTTATCCTGGCACTGGACCCCAACCTTATGGGGATAAAATCGAGTCAATTTCAGAGGTACTGTGCAATTAATGCTGAAGGAGGCATTGTCCTTAGTCTCAGGCACATGAACTGCACCTACACAAAAGAGCAAAATTAGGGAAAACCTATCAAAATGAGTAAGATATATAGCAGCATGCTGGTTTATAATTCACTTTGAAGAAAATTGGGTACTGTGAAGTACTGAAGTTACGGCTGAGATTTCAGGAACAAAAATATGTTACCAATAATCAGGAAGTATGAAATACTATTAATCATTATTTTCTGACAACCCAGGGATCAGAATTGATGTTTTCTCTTGTTCAAGATGCTACAGAAAAAGCAAGCAGTTGGGCAGTAGGCAGGAACACTCAGTCTTTTGAAGGACTTTTATTTTATTAAGGTTGTCAGTGAAGCCCTGAGGTAACAGGAGAGTCCTAGTGAAGTGCTCAGTGCAGTATTTCTTTATGGTTCACTCAGAGTATTGCAGTGCCTAACCTGAGAGCACAGCTGCATTCTGATAGCCATGGTCCAGATGTACAGCTAGGGAAAGACACTGCAAAAAAGGGAAAGAGATTCTAAGTGTGCAAAAATATGAGAGAAGTGCAGGGATTAACAGATTTGTCCAAGGTCACAGGGCACATCAGCAGGGCAGTCAAAACTCACATCTCCTGACTCTCAATCCAAGAATCACCCGGACAACAGAAGCACAAGACAAAAGATGTAGCTGAACTTTAGGCTATGTGGATCCAGGGCTCTTCAGGCTGCTCTAACTCTCCTTCTCTGCTGTTCCATCATTGAAAGCAAGTTATGATCACTGACTTGTAACAAACAAATAACCTTGCTTCCGTGTCTGCAGCCATCACCCTTGCAACCTACTTCACAATTCTCCTCCCCAAGCTTCCACTTAGCCTGGACTGTTTGATGCCTGCTGCTTTTGTGAAGCTTTTGAAATTAATGCTTTAAAGCCTGTAAGAGCAGCTCAGAGAAGGAAAGGAAAAAAAAAAAAAAAAGAAGACAGTTTTACATTTTTAAAAAGATGCTCTTATTCTCCTCACAGCTGAGTTTTGGTGGTGGCTTGTGAACAGAATAGTAAGTGGGAGTTTTTGTTGTGTTTTTCCAGGCCAATCTGTCTGGGCTGTGGAGACCCATACTTTTCATCATGTGTTTTTCACTGCAGTTAGGCCTTTCGAAGTCACTTCCTCAGCAGAGGCTGCCCCTGTGAGGACCAAAGAGAGGGAGGTACACAGTGCTTAACTGGTTGAGCCATTTTCCCCATCTTTGGGGACAGAGAAGGCCCCACATTTCTCCAGCTTCCTCCTCCCCTTCTCTAGCCCATAGCCAGCCAAGAATCTATACCCTTGCCTGTGCACCATACCAGTGCAAATGCTTCTTCTAGCTGTGATCTGCACACGCTTTCTCTAGGTGTGCTAGCTGTCCCTTAGGGAAGCATTAATTCTACACCAACAAAAGAGTCCATACTGATTCCAAACAGAACCCTCCCAGAAGAGTCAAAGTGACCATGTGCACCAAAAGGCCTAATCCAACCTTCTGGAGAGCAAAACCAGCCCTTGGTTCTACAGCTGGGAACCCAACGCCAGCCTGAGTTAACAGCAAGGGAATTGGAAGCTTCAAGCCGTCATTACACTGATAGCAATGACAACACCAAGCAGATGAAATTTCTCCTGTGAGCAAGTGAGCACTGAAATAACTGATACCTGAATTGTTGTGTTGTCAGTTCCCAGCCTTCTTACCTTCTACAACAGACCTGTAGTATCAAATACCAAGATTAGAGATCCAAATCCCCCCAGCATGTTCCCTACACCTCTCCATAGCCATCAAAATGTTTTGGCTACTTCTCCCGTTTCTAAATCCCCCTCAGCCTCACACATCACCTGTGCAGCCCCTGAGCAGCTGGTAAGGCAAAAGACACCATGGACTATAGCTGATCACGGCATCACAGAATGATAAAGTGGTTTGGGCTGGAAGGGCTCTAAATCTCTCCTCTTTTAGTTTAAAAGAATTCCCTATGTCCTATCTCTATCTGCCAGTGTAAAAAGTTGATTTCCCTCTTTTTTATAAGTCCCCTTTAAATACTGACAGGCCACAATCAGGTCTGGTAATGCCTGTGTGTTGTCTGGGCAGCCCACACACATACCCAGTCTGATCAGCTGGATGAACCCTTCTGCCAGAGCAAGACACCAATTTGAAGGTCTCTCCACTGTTTTCACAAAATTTGTCAGAGATACATATAGTTATTATAAATGTACAACATCTTCCAGGCTCCTATTTCTTTGCCAAACTGGGCTGTAGTGTCCAAGCAATTAAAACTGCCAAGAGAACTTGCAGAGAGACAGATGGATAGGGAGACAGGATGATCACATTAGCTTTTTCTTTCCCCCTTGAGGAAAATATGTTAAAAAGAAAAAAGAAACCTACGAAAATGCATTGTTTGTAATTATGAATTGTTATCAGACCTAATTAAATTTTTATTTCAGTTCTTTACTTTGTATCAGGATAAAACAACAAAAAAATAGCAATTTTATTAATTTTGATTAAAAAATGATTGGCAAAAGATGATCTGTTGTGTATAAAAATGTGAAAAATGCTACTGAACCTTTTAAAATTTATTTTTCTTCAATAATTTTCAGAAATATTTAAACTTTCCTCATTTTGCATGCCAAGAATTTGACTGAGAACCTCACAGAGCAGCTACACTGAGTGCATTCTCTAGTTTCTGCTTCTTCACTAAAGTGGGAGAAAAAAACACAAAAAACCCAGCATTGTACATTATAGACTAAAATATCTTGAAGGGAGATGATGAAGACTGCAGTTAAAGGCATTTGACTTTGATCATCTTTAGAGGGCGATAAAAAAGAAAATAAGATTACCTTGGAAAAAATACATACAGAATCAGGCAGATTGTAAAGCTTCTGATAAAACACTACTCTTGGCAAGCTACACGGGAGGAAAAAAAAAAACAACAAAGTAGTTCCTCTGTCCGTAATGTGTATTTTTTTTAACATTTACAAATTATTTTTGACTTAGCCATGCAGGGAGCCTACTTTCAACCCTCAATTTGAAAATCATGGAGGCTTTATAAAGTCTTCCACCTGCATCTCTTTTTTGCATCACAGTTCTTTATCCTCTAAAGGATGAAAACCCTGGCATATAAAAACTTTGTTAAGCTGTCACTATCAATAGAGTAAAAAAAAATAATGGTTGACAAAGAAGAAACAAATTGCATCTTCGAATAAGTTTCCTTCATGCTCTTGTTAAAAGCTATAACCTCTGATGTTAACTAAATTTAACCCATTCTGACCCTTGCGGTGGCCCTTAACCTTTTCTTTATTCTGCTTCCTGTGGTTGCTGAAGAAAACTGGCCCAGTCATTGGAAAAGCGCTCTCTGTTGCACACAAAGCCCCAGCCTGGCTGCTAGTCTGTCAGGAGGGATAGAATAGACGGGGAGGTCAGCACCTGTGCTGAGAAGCAGGTGACAGGGAACTGCTTGGACCATTCTAGGGCAAGTTGTAATAGTTTCTAGCCTTTAAATATCACACTGTAGTTTCGGGTATTCAAGGCAGCGAAGTTCACATTTTCTTTGTGAATGCAGACTTTAAACAAATTAATCTATTGCTGTTCAACTGACTGTAAAATTAGTAGATTTACTGTTGCAAAAAAAAAAAAAAAAAAAGGAAAAAAAAAAAGAAGAGAGCTTTCACTTCCACTTTAATAAGGTCACAGATGTGTCCTAGGCTGCCAACAAAAGCAGCTTTTAAAATCTTCGCAGCTGAACTCAACAACTTGCAAAGGCTGTAGAACAATGTCTTCAATGTACAGTGGAAACTCCTCTCCCTACAGTCAAGATGTAAAACTAGACAGTTAAAAAACTTTCTATACTGCAAAGTTTTAACTCTAATTGCATCTCGCCCCGGGGACCCACAGGCTTGCTCTATGATTAACATTTTAATAAATTCAGGCAGCCTTGCTTTTCAGGGAGCAAAATTGGTTCTTTGCCTGGATTCAGTAATTCAGCCCAAGCAATTTAATAGCAGAGTATGCGTCTTCAAAAGATTTGTTTTAACTCCCACAACAGGGGCAGATCTCAGAAATCAAACAAAACTTTATCTGTTTCAACCATATTTGTATATTCTGTGCAGGGCATCAATTAGCAGTGACCATTTATCACTCACTACAACAACATTTTTAGGTTTGCTTTAATTTTTTGCTGTCTCTTGCTAGAACAAAAATAGAGAAATTTGTGTAGGAAGCAACTTTCAAAAGCTGTGGATGGAAAAGGAGTAATTGAGCTACTGCAGATACAGAAATCTGGACCTACTACATACCCAGAATTTCTGTGTCCTTTAAATACATGTTTACTCTGACGTGTTCTCTGCCATATGGCAATGCTCAGCTCAGCACAAGGGAGTTTTTCATCTAAGTTATGTGCAAAAGTCTTTTATAAACACCAACGGGAAAAGGAGCTACGGCCCGTCTCTGAACCAGGGGTCTGCAGGAACACACAGCCACGATTATAACCAGCAGGAAGGTGGAGGGGGGCCATGCCAGCTGCCAGCAGGAGTGGGGAGTGGGGAGGAGTGAAAGACTCTCTCCAAGTCTTCCCCAAAGCTTCCCTGCTGAAATGCCCTGTGAAGGAGGGAATTATACAGAAAAAAAGGAAAACAGAGGTGTGCACAGGGTAAGCAGCCCTCCAGATGTTTAACATTTTTGTAAGCACCAGTATGCAGGAAACTAATCACAGATTTAGTAGTAAGACCGAAAAAACCTGCTGTCCCACCCACTGCTATTGGTCCACGTCCAAGGGTCCCAGGCATTGCATAAACCCAACAACACCAATAATAAATTCCTGATGATCTTGTTTGGCACTTGAAATTTTTTGGACCAGATATTCGTAAGTACAGGTCCAGTTTAGGAAGCAGCAAGATACTCACTGTGAGCCAAGGAAAGACCAGCCCTCCACCCAGGGCCAGCAGGCAAGAGCTCCTTGCAGGTGTAAGGCACTTTGACAGCTTGCTTCCTGCTCCCACAAAACGAGTGATGAAGTTTGAATGACAGCAAACTGCAGCCTCAGGTCTCCAGGTGAACGTGTTCTCATCCAGCTAAGGGCACCCTCACTCCCTGCTGGACATTACAGACTGCTCACTTTACCCATCATGAATAGCTTTGGGGGGAGATTTTAGGGCAAACTATGCTGGTGCTGGATTGATGGCTGGACTAGATGATCTTGAAGGTCTCTTCCAACTTTGATGATTCTGTGATTCTTTGATTTTGAAATTAACCCCAAAACACAGAAGGACTGGAATGAGTTTCCAGCATCCTCAGGGGACATTGAAACCATCCCCCAAGATCAGTTGTTAATGTGGAAGAAGTTTCCCAGCAATATCTTGAGTCTCACAATAATTACTAACATTAATAACATCCACACTGGCAGATCATTACACTGCTCATGTACGAGGACAAGAAATCTCTCCATCCACCCATCCTTTCCCTTTCGCATATATTTGCACCTAAAATTATCTGGGGAATGAAATATCTACAGTTTAGCCCAAGGTCTAGAAGAACAGGCCTTAATATGGTACAAAAAATAGCAAAGTGAAAACAATAACTCTGTAAGTAAATGTCAAAAATTTTTAAAAAAAAAGAAAAGAAAAAGAAAAAAAGAAAGGCAGATGAAGACTTAGGAATTAAAAAGCAAATAAATGATTGTATTGTCAGGGGTGGGCAGAGAATGATGTACATCAGGCAAAGTAGAAGGAAGAAAGTTATTATTAACTGCATTTATTATGATAGTGTCTTTCAAATAATTAAGACTGCAGCCTCACTGTGGCAGGCACATATGAAAACATGGCCCCAGGACAATTACAATGTAAACAGACATGAGACAAAGAACAAGGAGAAAAAGTACAACGAACCCCCAGAAAGATCAAGTTAATTGAGGACAAACAGCATGAGGAGGCTGCACTGTTTTTTGGCACACTAAATTTAATTAGAAAGGCATGAAGTAAAACAAGCATCAGGTTTAAACTTAACAGAATTAAATAACAGGAAGAGAGAAGGAATGTGAGTTGTATGCTCTGAAGTACCTTGCTTTCATGCAGGTAGTTTTTATCACAGTGAAGAGGATTATTAGCTTTATTGCTGCTACTAACACTGCTGAAAATTATCTGTCTTATGGGGATGGTTCTCAGAGTGGCTATAGTCACTAACTGCAAGCAGGGCTGCTGAGAAGCGTTCTTCTAATGCAAAGTGCAGAGCTGATGATGAAAATAATATCTCTCCAGGCTTCAGCTCTGCCAAAATTTCCCTTCATGCTTATTCAAATTCCACACTTGATTTCCAAGCCATGAAAAGAGCAGTAAAAATCTTTCTTGTCTCGCCTTTTCTTATTGTGGAATATTTCACTCTCCACAACTGGATACTGTAGAATTTCAATAATTTATGTTTTAATAGCATCAAACTGAGATCCGGTTTTCTTAGCATTCTACTGATGTGAGCAATGGTAATCCCTGATCCCAAAGAGCTTACAACTCTAAAGGCATAAAGCCTGAGTGAAATTTTTAAAAAGCACAAAAGGGCAGGATGAAAAAACTCGGCTCTATTTGCATATAATAGGAGAAGCTACAGTTGTCATTCAGCCTCTTAACACAGCTCACCATCTATTTGGCTAATTCTGTTACTGGCATTTTTCCAAATTCATTACTGCAGGCGAGGAGTTTTAATGAGGATAAGGTGATATGAATGAACTTCAGACTGTGAACTGATTTAGTAAAGTTTTCTGGGTTTGCACACAATTACCATATGATGTCTTCTGCGAAGACGAAGTGCACAATACAATGACAGACTTTTTTTACATGTGTGTACCACAATGACAAAACAAAACCAGGAAGCACATGAAACGAAACCATTCTAAGACCACAGTTATGAACAGAAAGCTTTCAACCCAGAAGGATAAAGGTCAGATTTTTATTGCATTTCTTCTTCCTGGACAGAAGAGGGGGAGAGGAAAGAGGGGTCACTGAGCTGTGGCCTAAAGCATATAAGCTAAAAAGTTCTAATTGTTTTTAAGCAGGAAGGACAGCAGATGGCCTTCCTCACAGCTGCTTCCCATAGCTTCATTTTGTACTAAATTCTGAACACAAGCACACTTTCAGCTCCCACCCGGCTGGCTAAACAGTATCCCTCGACAGACACGAATACCTGGGCTCTGGAAACATGTGCCTGCCACACACTGCCTCTCCAGAGCAGCAGAACAGCAAACTCCCCTGCTGTTCAGTGGCTGACTCCCTTAGCGTGTTACTTTACAGCTCGGGAAACAGCGTTTGCACATGAATTTCAGCTTCTCTTTCAAAGGTTTCTTTCTCCAAATTGGATGGAGGAGCTCACAAACCCAAGGCAGAGCCGCCTACCAAAGAAGGTAACAAAACTAAGCATCCAAGACGCTTTCGGACTGACTCACTCATGTCCAGAGCCGCACACGCTGCTGACCCCTGCAGACTCAGCTCCGCCGTGCACTGCCCGCACCCCGCACACACCAGGGCCCCGCAGCCCCGCGCGTGGGGACAGGGACAGAGCTACTGTGTCACACAGCCCGCTGGAGTGCTGCATCCGGCCCTGGGGTCCCCAGCACAGCAAGACCATGGACCTGCTGGAGCGAGTGCAGAGGAGGGACACAAAGATGCTCAGAGGGCTGGAGCACCTCTCCTATGGAGGCAGGCTGAGAGCTGGGGCTGCCCAGTCTGCAGAAGAGAAGGCTGTGGGGAGACCTTACAGCAGCCTTCCAGTGCGTGAAGGGGGCCTGTAAGAAAGATGGGAACAGGCTTTTTGGCAGGGCCTGTAGTGATAGGACAAGGGGTTATGGTTTTAAACTAAAAGAGGATAGATCTAGACTAGAAGTAAGGAAGGAGTTTTTTACAAGTAAGGTGGCGAAACACTGTCATAGGTTGCTCAGAGGGATGGATGGCCCATACCATGAAACATTCAAGGGCAGGACAGACTGGGCTCTGAGCACCCTGATCGAGTTGAAGATGTTCCTGCTCTGCTTATTGCAGGGGGATTAGAGTAGCTGAGCATTAAAAATCCTCTCCAAGTCAAACCCAGATTCCATGATTCTATGCCTCAACACACACACAATGCACTCAGCACCCACGTAATCCCCGCTCACAGCAACAAACTGTCGTGCGGGGATGGCCCCTGCGCACAGTGCAGACCCTGTCCCAGCCGCGGTCCTTACACCCACCGGGAACCAACAGTTCCCACCAGCCGCACACACGGACCCGGGCACACCACGCGTGTCGGTCTGGAAATGTGGGAGCACACAGGAAACTCGCGCCCCCTCACCCAGCATGCGCGCTCACGCGGCCGCGCACCGGCAGAGGCGCGCTCACGCCCACGGGCACGCGCGGACGCAGAGGGCCGGAGCAGGAGGCGGAGGCGCGCGAGGAGGAAGAGGAAGAGGAGGAGGAGGAAGAGGAAAGGGGAGAGGCGGGACGTTCGCAACTTCCCGGCCGTGCGGGCCCGTCCCTCGGCTGCGGCGGCGGGCCGGGGCCGGCGGCTCGGCTCGGCTCGGCTCGGCCAGGCTGGCAGGTAAGAGGAGGTCACAGGGAGCCGCGGGTCACGCGCACGGGCACGCCACACGCACAGCCGGGGACGCGGACATGACAGGGCACGGGCACACACCCACGCACGGCCCTTCTCCCTGCTCACAGCGGGGACACGCACGGCAGCGGCTCCCGCGGGGTGCTGACCGCCTCCCCTGAGGGCCGCCCCCACGGGAACCGCGGCTGCTCTCGCAGGAAGCACGGCTGTCCCTGCTGTTCCCAGGGTGCTCCTTGGAGCTCCCACCCAGCGAAGTCAGCCGACCTTGCCAACACAAGGAAATGCACAACGCGAAACACACGTACCCGCCGTGCTACGCCATGAAAAACCCTTCCGTAAAAAAGGGTTATTTTCTTCCAGACAGCTAAGGCTGGATTTACTAGATTTAAATAACAACAGAGAATGAAGGAGAACAAAGGCAGCGCCGTGTATTTAGCAGAGCAAGATCAACATTTCCTTAAAACAAGCTACTGTTCCATTGCTGTGATACTGTTACTTAGTTTTAGAAATCAGTAGCTCTCAAAGGCAACCCAGGTTCCTCTGAATGGAAGATAAATTTAATTATATCGTTTAATAATGCAGTAGTGATGCCCAGATTACAGACCAAGTCTGCAGTGCACGATCCAGAGTTGATTTATGAAACCATTTTAAAAACAAGGACATCGTGGCTTTTGTGTGGCTTCACTGATAATGCACAAAGATACTTGGCTGTTGGCAGTGGGTGTTCAGTCGTAGGGCTGCTGTCACAGCCAGAAAAAAGCTGTTTTCACAGGGGTCTGGACTTGGCAGAGGCAGAGCCCAGGGCAGGAAGGGACGGTAGCTCTGCCAGCTGGTTTTAGACTGTTGTGGATATCCTGTTACTTCTCTTCTGTGTCCTTTAGCTAGCTTGAGTTCTGGATCCAGCTGTAGCACCCAGCTGTTATCAGACTGCCCTGTCCATGAACTCGTAAGGGACCATCTTCAGGCAGTTTGCATGGACTTTGCCCCTCCTGCTGAGGTGTGAAGTCCATCCCAGGCTCCACACTGTCCCCTTTTCAGACTGAGTTTATTCACAGGCAAGTCATTTTACTTGTTCCTGTGCTAGCACTGCTTAGAATTATAAATACCTCTTTATCCTTGCTGATGGTTCACACCTTTTCCGTGTGTATCTATGCACGTGGATACATGTTTAACAATGTCATATATGTATGTATATATATGTGTATGCGTGTACGTATTTATAGAGCAGAGTCACATTCTTTCCTGGCCTAAAGAGGTCACACTCTTGCCAACTCCTCTGGTATGACATGCATTTGGTTTCCTGTAGCATCCTTGGCTTTTCCTGTAATTGCTTCCTTTTAAACACAGAATATGAAAACTGTAGGTAATACTCATAGTTTGCTCTTTAATAGTTTTTTGCAGCTGTTAGAAAATGGAAGATTTCTGAAGGTCTGAACAAAATGCAAGTAATGGTCAGCTGCACCAAAATTGCCAGGGGGATTTCATGAACCAGGGATGAATGGGGAAAGAAAATCCAATGGAAAAAATGTCTTAAAGATGAGTTTTAGTAGTCTTCAAGCTCAGGTGTATTTTGAAGCTTGTTTGAAAGTTTATAGCTTCATGAGTACCATGTCAGGATAGATGCCTGTAACAATTTATTTAAATTTGAAAGTGAGTAGAAAGGAACTAAAAGTATTGGATTCTTTAAAGGAGTTCAGGCTCAGATACTGAAGGTAATATCAACTTACTAATTTTGCTCATCTCTGATTTTCTCTCTGGGTTAAATCCCTTTGTTACTGTAAAATTACCATGCCTCATTTTGAAAGAGTAGAGTGAAACACTAGGGTTTACTGAACTGGAGTCATGCTTTTCTAATATAACTAGAAAAATCTGACTGAAGGGGTAACTTGTTTTTTTTTCTTCCTCAGAATGACTGCCTTGTGCACAATGAAACATTTATGCCAAGCAACCAGAAATGAGAAATATGCAAAAAGATTCTTTGGTACTCTTCTGACACAGACAGCACAAAAATGGTTCTTTTCTCCATTCTGGATAGTGGTACCTGACCCTAGGAAGTCAGCTGTGTTTGAACTTACTCAACCATTTTGTACAGATGAAAAATGTCACACACAACCAAAAAGGAAGGCAGCATTTGGAAGTGTTGGGCGAAGAATTCCCTATCGTATTTTGCATGTAATCAACCAGGATGGAGAGAGCTTAGGAAACATGCACCGAGCAGAGGCACTCAAACTTATGGATCAACATGGCCTGAAACTAGTTCTGCTTCGTGAGAATGTCGAACCTCCAGTATACAGACTAATGACTGGGCAGCAGATTCACGAAGAACAGCTTAAACTTGCAGAGAAGAAAAAAGCAAATCCAAAGCCAGGTATGTACATTTTAAACACTACAACACTGAGGACTTTGAAAAATGTTGCATTAAAAGTGGTTTCAGCAGATTAAATCCTCTTACTTATATTTGTGTAAATCCAAAGCAATGGCACTGAAGTCCACGCTATTAAGGATTTGCAGTGGTGAAAATAAAATTTTGGATAAGTCCAGTATTGCCCTCTCAGGATTTACTATTTTGGCATCTGCTGACTTTTAAAAAAAAAATTTTTATTTGAGTGAATATAGCTAGACTCTGCTTCCATAAAACTCACTGAATTTCTGTTCTTTTACTAAGGCAAAGAGTGACAAGCAGTTTTTACAAAGTATGAACCAGATACATCAATACAATTACATAGTTTGTCACCAGTAGTCGTGAAACACTCTCTTCTTCACTTGCTGCTAGAAAGACAAAGTCTGGAGCCCTTTCTTGTACAGAGTAAGAGAAAACTTTCAATATTGAACACTTTTCACTTTGTTTTTTTTTCTTAAGGCAGCCTGCTCCAGCAGTTTAACTGAGTTTGGCAAAGAGGTTTTAGAAAAGGCATGTGACCTTGTATCCTCTCTTATCCTGAAAACAGCTGTGCTTTGGGTAGGGTTCTGATTTTAGAGGAGAGCATTATTGTGGTAGTGAGTTGCTCTGTTCAAGAAACCACAAAAACATTATTCTTTAACTACTTTAGAGACTTTAAGGAGGAAGGGACAACAAGTTGTTCATATATATTACAAGGAGTGGTTGTGCTTCCAGTTGAATATTGCACTTCACCATTCAATAAAATGGGCTTGAGATGAAGAGCTATCTAACATCAAAGCTTTTATCTTCAGCTGTCCTACGTGCAGAGTGCAGGAATTTCCACATTAAGTCTTTAATTCCAGATCCAGTGTGTACCTGTTTGTTAGCCCTACATTGTGGATCATATGAACAAGACTGCAATTAAAAATACCTTAAGCCTTCTGACCCCAAGGAGATTTCCCTGTGTGCATTAAACATGCACTCAGTCTCCCAGTTATGGCAGTGAGTGTGAGAGTATTAAGTAGCCACTCTCTAAGGTGAGAGTGATGCACGCTGAGACACTGAGATCAGGGTGCTCTGAGAGAGCAGCATGGGAGGAGGGAGTCAAGCAGAGAAAGCACCATAAGCTGTTAAAAGGGAGCAGCTAGTACAGGTTTGTCAAATGTTAAGCAAACAGTTTCAGTTCTGTTTTAAACAGGGGTGGTTCAGAAGGAGTTATCCTTTTCTTCAGCTATTGCCAAGAACGACTTAGAGACCAAGACTAAACAGATAGCACAGTGGATTGAAAGGAAACACCATGTTAAAGTCACCATCCGGCAAGCCAAAGGTAGCAGTACAGACATGGTAAGTTCACTGCTCAAAGTTGGACCAATTAACATCATTAAATAGCTGCAGTTGTATTCACTTTCCCTATTCAGTACTGCCAAAATTTTTAGTATCTCAGTGAAGATCTAGGTCCCATGCATGTAATGATTGCCTGCCTTAAGCTGCTCCTGTCCAAATACAGTTGCAGAAAAGTAGTCCCAGAGAGACAATTCAACCACCATGCTTCCTTAAGAACCCAGCTGCAATACTGGCTTTGACAGCAGAGTCTAAGCAGTTCCTACTCCTCTGCAGCACCACCTTAGTAGGGGGGCTGGTGAATTTTTCTTATCTATGGCTTTAGCCAGGTGACTGACTGTAAACTTAAACAGTGAGGTTTAAAAAAATTGATTTTTAGCTGGATTATTCCACCAACTGTTCTTCTGGAGCTGCATTTGTGCAGCTTTAGCTAAGGGCAGCTGTCCATTGTTATGTGAAAAACTACTGGAATGATGTTCCAAGACTGTCAAATTGAACATCTCTAAAAATGTTAGGGAGCTGATGGCAATGTACCAGTATAATTGCAGGGCCTTGAGACCTCACTGTCATTTGCACAAATGGATTTTTATAAATACTCTGTGTAAGATTTATTTTCTCCTTGTCATGTCTGTAGTGAATTAGGTTTCCTTAATGATTGTCTCAAATTGTTGGGGAAAATGGCAATATCACTTCATCCAAAAAGAAAAAAACTTTTTACAGGAATTCACAGGGAAAGGGTGACAGGAGTAACTGATTATGGGAGGGAGCAGAACATTACATGACACAGTCCAGACTTACATTGTCCTTACATTTAAAGGCTTAATTACGAGTTTAGGAGTTCCATGAATGCGTTGTTACTACTCAGTTCAATACTACCAGGTTCTGCTAACCTTAGAACAATACTGGCCCTTAAGAGGAAAGCCCCATAATAATAATAATATATCTGAATCTAGAGGAAGAGGAGGGTGCAGAGGAGTCACATGCAGACCATTCTCATGGACCCCCTTAAAGAGCAAAGCACGATGAGTCAGCAGTCCAGACTAAATGTTAAGAAATGGCTTAATCCCCCCCTAGTGACTTGTCTAAACCTGCTTATGAGCAAAGAACAGTTAGGAAAGGACAAGCTGAGGTGCTCAAAACAGGACTAGCAACTAGCTTGTTTCAGCTAATGGCTAAACTAAGCAGATCATGTTATTACAGAGCAGCTTGAAATATTTTTCTACCTGTATTTGTACATTCATTTAGTTCCATTTTTCTCCTCCTTTTTAGTTCACGCTTTTTGATCAAATTCTGGAGACTGTGTCTGAGAAAGCCACTTACCTTTCCAAACCAAAAGTGGCTAGAGAAGGAGTGAGTACCTGTATTTTGAGGCACATGTCTGACAAAGAGTTGAAAGCACACAAGAAGATGGGAAATCAAGAAAAACAGACAGTAAAGAAAGATGAAAACTAAGATCTGAAGTCAAATGAGTTGCATCAGCGACTTTCTGAAGCAGTGTAAACAATATTAATTTATTTAAAAAACAAAATAAAAATATTAACTTTATCTGAAGTTATTGCTGAGCTTTGCATTGGTCATTCCATGAAGAACATTGTCACAGTTAACCTTTGCTACAGACTCAGGATTTCAGCAGATGGTATTCCATTTTCCACAAGCTTATCCACTGTCTTGCTTTCCTTCACAGCCTCCTCCTTTCCTGGTTGCTTTTTAGGAGGAATGTAGCCACTGAGACGAGACGGTAAACTCCTCTTGGGCCGAGAACGCTTTGCCTGGCAGAAATAGAGCCAGAATTAATAAACATAATGTATCTGTGGAGCAAAGACTACTAATGTGGTGGGGAAAGAAGAAATCAATGTAGAGGCCATGACTGCATTAGCTAAAGAAGGTTCCGAAATTAAGAATCTCACAAATTAACTAGATATTTCACCTGTTTCATGCTTGAAGTCACATTCTAAAACAGGTAATGTTCACCCTCCTCTGCGGTGACAGGGTTGGGGTGAGAAGACTTTTCCAAGAGTGTAACTTACTTTCAAGTTCAGCTTTCTCTTTTCAGGATCGTGTACAACAGCGTGCCTCGCTAGGCTCTGCTACAGTTACAAAGAGGAGAGGGGAAAAAAAGGAGTTAAGTTTATAATTTCAGATTATCGGATTCAGATAAGAACAGTTAAAAAAACACATACCTTCATGGCAAACACTTTTCCACAGCCTGGATAATCACAAGAGAATGGTTTTTTTTCCTCATGAAATGAAAGGATATGGCTTTGAAGGTTAAATAAAGTTGTGTAAGTTCTTCCACATCCTTCTCTGGGGCATCGGCAGACTTCCCTCTCCGCAGCATGTGTCTTTTGATGCTGTTTGAGGTAATCCTTCCGTTTAAAAGTTTTGTTACACTCACTGCAAACTATTGGCTCTGAGGGGGAGAAAGAAAGACAGAGTATAAATCAATGATTTCTTACAGAAGCTTGGAATCAAACCCTCGTGGTCCACTAGAACAATGCTGAAATCAACATGAAATGCGAGGAACATGGAGATTTCAAGAGAATAATGCATTATTAATTATCCAGATCTGAAATTCTACTTAAAACAATTTTTGGTTAACTGAATCATAAAACTAAGTTAGTACATTGAGTAGCAATTTCATCAGATCAAGGTGTAGCCGGAATGACAACTATTTTACCAATAAAGTGTTAGTAAACAAGTTTGGACACAATGACAAGTTGATGAAATGAGTTCTGCAAGGATTCCTCTTCAGATTAGCAGCTGGTTTCCTATTTGTAGCAAAAGTTTACTAAAGCACTTGGAGTTTACCTGTATGACTGACTTTATTATGTTTCAGAAGTTCTGTCCAAGTTTTTCCAATGTATGAGCAGTTTTCCTTCTTGCATGTGTAGCCTGTTGGACAAGACAGATGTTTACAAACACAAAGGGTCTGGCAAACACAGTCCAGTTTTACAAGGGGGAACTCCACTTCCAGTGTTTGAAAATTAAAAGCCAGTTATTCCTTGTCTCCTCCCATACTGCATGGCAATGGGGTAAGAGACAATGAACAATCAACATGAATTAGAACAAGAGAAAATCTTAACAGTTTTAAGTAAGAAACGTGTATAACTGACACAAGGTGTCTAGAGAGGCTGTGGAAGCCCTAGCTCTGGAAACATTCAACACCACTGGATGAAGTCTTCAACAACCTGATCTAACTGCCCCGCCTTGAGCAGGGAGCTGGACCAGATGACCTCCAGAGGTCATTTCTGACCTAAATGATTTTGTGAAACTCTCTCCCCTTGACTTCAGGAGCCATACACTTGCTCTCAAATAGATGAAAATAACTAATAATATACATTACTTCTATATAAATATTTGTACTGCATATTAAAAAAGGATACTGACCATAGAGTAATATTCCAGAGTCTAAATAGAGTCTACCATTCTATCAACCAGATAGGAACCATGGAAACTTAACACTATTTAAATCCTAGGACAGGAATGTTCAAAAAACTATGAACAAGTCCTTGTCTTAAAAAAAAGGAATACAGTACAAATCACAGTTTTCTGGATACTCTTCCTAGTCTGTTGGCTTGGTTTGATTTTTGTCTATCACTGGAAAGCTGGTTATCTGTCAATAAGAGAATGGATAGGAGTGTAGCAGGATTAGCTCAAACATACACGGGCACATCATGATAACTTCCCTTAAAAACCTCTAACATAGACTAATTAATAACTAAAAGTACACACGGTTCTGCCAGGGCTCCATAGGAAATTCGTGGCAGACTTGGCAACTGATCCTAAGTTCTGGAGATCTAAGTTAATGCCCTAACCATCAGCCCATCACCAAAAGATGGATTATTGACAAGGAAGCATCTCGGGAGAAGAAACAACCAAAAGAATCCTGAACTCTGTTCAGCCTGCCACAAACAGTAACTGAACACTGCAATGCCTTGCAATTGTACCCCACTTCACTACTCAAAACAGGTGCTCTTGTCTTGTCTGTCTGGATCACTAGGACCAGAATACTTTCATGTCTGGCATGCATCCATGCATACTCTGCACTGGAAGCAGTCCTTTTTTCCTTTGCTGAAACATAATTTAAGCAAGAAGGAAAAACTTTTACCTTCGTGTGTCTTCTCATGCCTCTTTAGTCGGCTTGGAGTAGAGAAGCACTTTCCACATCCTTCTTTATTACATCTAGGTACAAAATACAGTGGTTTAATTTCTTTCACTATATCCATGTATTTTTTGTTCTTTAAGTCAAGAATAATTAAACTTAACAAAATAATCCAAGTTTCCCCTTGCCTAAAGGTCTGTGTGTGTCCCCACCTTGTGAATTCCATAATATTTTTCTAATAGACTTGGATGCCTTTGTGAGTCAGAACTATAGTATGATGTCCACATATGCAGCAATTAAGCCCTAGCTAAAGAGTCAAGCCTTGTATCATTCCTACACAACAGATTCTTCAAACATAAAAGGACAGAAAGTGGAAGATTTAAGTGGTTTGTACAGAATCATCAGAGCAACAGCAGAGCACTGACTATTTCAGTCCGTCATCCAACCACAGCAGTGCATTTCACTTAAGGGGAATGAACAATCATGTTAAGTGTGACCCACCTGTAAGAAATTCAAGGCTAAACTTTGCTTTCAGCCAATCTATAGTGATGTGTTACCCAAATGGAGTTGCAATGCACAACTTCTAAGATTAGTGTCCAAGTTTCCCCTTTTTCTAGGTACTACTCACTTCAATGCCAGCCGAGTCACTGCTTCTTACTGGGAAATAAAGGTAGGTGCATTTTTCATTACTGTGCAAGCTCTTATGCTTATATTTTAAACTATAAACTAAAAACTGGAGGGGGGGGTGTTATTTTTGTATAAAAATGCTGGAATTGCTGGAATGCTGAAGTTACAGACCACCAAGACTGTTGCTCAAAACAGGTCACTGAGCAAAGGACTAGTTCAAGAAATATACTTGCAGCTGTGACTACAAATTGATTTTTTCTTTACTGCCATATCAATGAAAAGGCTGAGAAAAGGCATCTGTTTTCATCTACAGTGTTTAAATAGAATTGTTAAAGTTCAGTATTAAAATTATCCACCTACTTGAAGGGAGGTTCATTGGTGTGGTGACACTGATGAACTTTAAGTTGTTGATGCTTCTTGAAAGACTTGTTACAGCCTTCAAAGTCACACTATTGAGGAAATTAAGTTATCATTAGAGGCCAGATAATGGCAGCCCAGTTCAGGTGTTTACTGAAATCCCAGTCATGGTATTTGAACTTATACAAGTACCACATAATAACAAGTTGAAGTATTTCACCAGATACACAGAAAGGAGCTTGTTTAGCCTCCACTGTACAGTATAAATTTCTATAAACTTATATAAATGTAAAATACAGAGCCATTACTCACCACATATTGCTTTTTCTGATCTTGATGCTTGCGCTCAATGTGCTTCTTTAAGTTTGATTTTGTTCCAAATCTCTGATTGCACCCATCAGTTGTGCACCTGTAAATGAACTGCATTTTTTATTACTGCTGTCAAACAGTGCTTTGTTCCCTAGGCAGATACAGAAATCATTGTACAAAAAGAACACACAGAAGAATTACTGAAACTCACAACTCAAATACAGAAATTTGCTTTAAAGACACTAAAAGCCAGAGGCTAAGTTAGCCTTATAATACTGTATTCTTGGGGGAGATCTGCACATTCCTTTAAGTATCTATTATGGACCACTGCCAGACAGGAAATTTTAGGCTAAGGAGATACCCATGTTCCACCCTGTAGGCGCACTGTTATGACAGTGCCCACAACACCAAAGCGATACATGCATGCCCTGTACCACCACCCTGGTTTAACTCCCTTTCCTTACGGAAAGTGAGTTGAGCTTACGAAGTAAAAACGTCGGCCTTACTTGAAGGGCTTTTCCCCGGTGTGCGTGAGGAGGTGTCGGGCGCGGTGGAAGTCTCTCGTGAAACCTTTGCCGCAGCCTTCGTACTCGCAAACATACGGCCTCTGAAAGAGAGGAGCTGTTCCAGGGGACAACCCCACCCCCTCGAGGGCCCGGCCGCTCCGGAAGGCCGCCGTCAGCGGGATGCCCCGGCCACAACCCGCAGCCCCGCCGTGTTGTGGCACTCCCGGGGAGGTGACGCGACCTGGCCGGTCCCCGCGGGGTCCCAGCGCGGTGCCCACACCTCGGTCACACAGGCCCCCCACTCAGTCGGCTAGGCTCACCTCACCCGTGTGCCGGCAGAGGTGGGCGGACAGCCGCCAGGCCTTGCTGAAGGTGGCGTCGCAGCCGGAGAAGGAGCAGATGTACCGGTGGATGGGGAGAGCGCTGGCGCTCCCGACGCCGTCCGGCGGCGCGTCAGCCATGCCGGAGGGCACGTGATCGCGCGGGTGGGCGGGGCGCGGCGGCGCGTGCGGTGGGCGGGGCCGCGGCAGAACCCGGGGGTGCGGATTGGGCTTGGGCCCCGGCCGTGACGGCCGTGAGGGGCTCTGGGCCGTGAGGGGCTCTGGGCCGTGAGGGGCTCTGGGCCGTGAGGGGCTGTGTGGAAGCTGCGCCGCGGGACCCCTTCCCGAGGGACACGCACAGAGCCCCGCTGTCTCTGCGTGCGCGGAGCCCTCACCCAGAAACACAGGATATCCCGAGCTGGATGGGACCCACAAGGATCATCGAGTCCAGCTCCTGGTCCTGCACAGCACCATCCGCAAGAGTCACACCATATGCTTGAGAGAGTTGTCCAAACGCTTTTTGAGCTCTGTCGGGCTTGGTGCTGTAACCATTTCCGTGGGCAGCCTGTTCCGGTGCCCAACCACCCCTTGGGTGAAGAACCTTTTTCTAATATCTAACCTAAACTTCCTCTGACTCAACTTCAGGCTATTTCCCTCAGGTCCTGTCACTGGTCACCAGAGAAGACATCATTATCTTCCCCTCCTCTTCCCCTCACTAGGAAGTTGTAGACTGCAATGAGGTTTCCCCTCAGCCTCCTCCATGCTGAACACACCATACCACCTTAGCAGCTCCTCAGATAGCTTCCCCTCCAAGCCCTTCACCGTTCTTATTGCCCTCCTTTGGACACTCCAATAGTTTAATGTCTTTCTTACATTGTGTCACCCAAAACGTCCCCCAGCACTTGAGGTGAGGCCGCCCCAGTGCAGAGCACAGTGGGACAATCCCCTCCCTTGTCTGGCTGCAACTCCATGCCTGATGCACCCCAGAACACGCTTGGCCCTCCTGGCTGCCAGGGCACTGCTGACTCACGTTCAACTTGCCATCGACCAGGACATCCAGGGCCCTTTCCATGGTTCTGCTTTCCAACATCACATTCCCCAGACTGTGCGTACATTCAGGGTTGCTTTGTCCCAGGTGCAGAATCTGGCACATGGCAGAGGAGATCTGGTCACGCAGAGATCCACACATCTAATTCTGTGTCCCTCCCCACACATAACAACCCTCCAGAGGTTTTAGGGACATAGGGGCTCTGCTGCCTCCCCGAGAAGCACTTTATGGCTTTTGCAGGTGCCAGGTCATGTCTTAGGACAAAGGCTCTCTGAGCAGATTCAGTTTGGCTCCCTGTCTTGCCTGTGATTGTCAGCCGCTGGTTCAGACCAGGGGAGTCTCATGGACTCTGGCATCAACCTCTTCTGGATGCTGCTTACCACCTGCCCCAAAATTCAGGGGTTTTCAATCTAGATTGTTCAGGACTGCACAACAGATGGCCTGTTAGCCTGGCCTGTGGTCCTGCTGTGTCACCAGGACACCTGAGGTCACAGCTAGAGGAAGAGGACATGAGGCTGAGCTGAGCTGAGATCAGTGATACCTTGCCCAGCACCTTCCTGGTACTGACTTTGAGCTAAGGGAGCTGGGGGTGTTTAGTCTGGGGTAAAGGAGACTCAGGGGGGACCTTATAGTTCTCTACATCTACCTGAAAGGAGAGTGTAGCTAGGTAGGGGTCAGTCACCCAGGTAACAAGTATCAGGACCAGAGGAAATGGTCTCGGGTTGTGCCACGAGAGGTTAGATTGTACATTAGAAAAAATGCTTCAGGAAGGGGTTTTCAGGCATTGGAACAGCCTGCCCAGGGAAGTGGTTGAGTTACCATCCCTGAAGGTATTTTAAAGATGTGCAGACATGGTACTTGGGGACATGGTGTAGTGGTGGGCTTGGCAGTGTTGGATTAATGGTTGGACTCGATCTTAAATCTTTTTTCCACCTAAATAATTCTGTGATCACATCATCTGCTTTGTTTTGCCCTATTTGAGTTGTTGCACAAGCTTTATTTTAGGTGACATCCTCCATCTGCTGCAATTCTCTCTACAGAGTGACTGTGAGGAACAGGGTAAGAAAGCTGGAATATGATTGTGATAAGGGAACCATCCTGTGGAGAAAAAAATTCCCAATCCTTCTTCCTTGTTTGAGTCCTCAGAGCTGTAAAGCCTGAGGAGATGGCTGTGCTTGGAACAGGCTGGAGAACTGGGGGTAGAAAGACAGGGGGAATAAGGATCAGGAATCCAGTGTATGGGGGCTGGATGAGGGAAGGGATGCATGAAGTGAGGTGGCAGCAGTGCCAAAGCATGGGAAACCCAATGGCACAGCACACTGGGGAGAGAAGCTGCTGGGCAGAGCAAGGAGTTCATGCCAGCCAGGAGCAGATCCCCATGGCCCCGGGAGATGTCTCTTATCTCATTCATCTGTAGCAAGATTGAGGGGAGGGATGAATCAGTCAAACCCTCACAAAGGAATGTCAAGAAATCAGCTTCTTTTTGGCAGGGTAGTTAGTATGAAAAAAATCTCAGCTTCTAACAAATACTAACCAAAATACATAAAAAAACCCCCATTTCTGTGTTTTGGTTGGGTTTTTGTTTGGTTGGGATTTTTTGGAGGTTTTTTGGGGTTTTTTTTTTGGTCTGGGAATTGCAATATAAACAAACCTGAAAGTTAAAAAAGAAGTTACAGATGATCCTTTTTGAGAACATTTTTTCCTTTCCTGTGAAAACATGATACTGCCTCAGGCCTATCTAAAACAGGTGAGGAAATAGCATTTAAGGGAGAAAACTTTGAAAAATGTTGCTACTGGCTAAACAGAGAAGAAATATTAATCACATTAGGTTTTGCACTAAGCAATGCCATTTTGAGATTTCAGCAGAGTCTTCTGGGAATTTTAATCCAATTTTGGAATTATATAAATAGAGGGTGACTCAAGGCCAGAGGGATTCTCGTTGTGTTGTATTTTTGATATCTTCTGATTTGACTAGTGAGAGGGAGGATTTTGAAGAGTCCTCTAGGAGAGCTGGAAAGAGAGTGGGTTGCCTTTCAGATTTGATGCTATAATTTTCCACTGTGGGAGGTGAAATGTAAACCTTCTAAGAGGTTAGAAAATTAGAAAATCTTTCTCCATGCAATGGAGAAAAATTAAATCTGAAGATAAACATTTCCAAGGTAAGATCCACACTGCAGCTGATAAATTTTAATAATCTGTGAGCTGAAAGGGAGCAAAAACTCAGAAAAATGAGGCAGTTCATTCCCTCAAGAAAAACACAGAACTCCCTCACACACAAGTAAAACCCCGACAGGGTAGTAAATCCCTCAGACTCTGATTGAGACTATTTCTTTAAGCTACGAGGATCTACTCAGTATTAAGCATCAATCAGGGAAAGGCTTCATGTAGTGCTGGGAATGCTCATATCCCTCTGAAGAACTGCTGAGTGAATGGGCCACATATTTTTTTCTGCCAAAGGCTGTTTCATTTTCCTATCCTATCGTTCTGCTGCAACTAGTGATATTTACTTCATCTCCAAGGTGAGTTGTTTATCTTTGTGCAGCACAATTGAAGTCCAAAGATCTTATATTTATGAAAATTACACTAAAATGCAGATAAATATGTTTAAATGTGCTTCCAGAGTAGCCATGTGATTGCAGAAATTATTCCCCTGCATGAGAAACTTTGGAAACAGAAAGATTATTTTTTCCTATAGACTTCTTGCAAGCTGAATATTGTTTGCTTGAGGCACCATATCCAGTGGTCTCTTGCCCTGGTCCAGTGGAGGTGGGATTCAGAGAGACTGTGACTTAAGAATGACACTAACTACTCTTTATATATTTTGAGCTGGTTGCAAAAAGTTTTGGGACCCTGACTGCATTGGTGGTTCAACAATCCTGCAACAAGATCAGACATATGTCTAAAAAAATAAAAGAGCTTTCTACTTTCCAGAGTAAGGGGAGAAATTGTGATGAAGATGGCAGGAGTTGTCAGGAAGCTTCGTGCAGTTTTTGGAGAAGTCCTTCAGTTATGCATGGTGAACCATCACATGTAGGGTAGGACAGAAGTAAAAGGTACTAAAGAAGAAATGTTAGCTTTTTTTATAGAGGTGAATCTACAAATGGGAATGAAAAGAGCAGGGGTTGGGAGAAGGGCCCTGGTGGTTGTTTGTACTGAGAAAGATCAGCCCAGCCACACTGGAAGTACTTCCTGTGTCTACCGTATTACTGCTCTAATCTTCTCTGCCAGTTTCTCCTGCTCCAGTCTACTTGCAAGGTTGTATGGACCCCAACTCTCTTTTCCTCCTCATGACAATGACTTTATTCTTTCCTTCATTGAGTGTGGGCTCACTCTTCCTTTTTTCCTAAATCACTAGTCTGCCGCACAGATAAGGGAGAGCAGGATGAAGTACATGTGAATTATGCAACCTGGATGCCAGAGGTGAACTGCAGTCAGGATAATGTTTTCTTCATCTCTCTGTTTACTGAATTATAGCTGGCTTGTAATGGTGCCAGTGTCCTCAGGAGCCCTTTCTAGGGATTTCTGGGAACCACAAAAACATGTTAGGAAGAGGATGGAGTTAATCAGTTGGGCTTTCCTGCTGCTATATTCAGCCCAGCAAGCCGCCTCTGACAGATGTTTCTGCTTTTAGGCCACAAGGAATGTTATTGACTGGCTTTCCCTGTGTTCAAGAAGCATGTAAAGCTGTCAAAGACTTGTATTCCGTAAGAGCATTTTCTTGTCAGGTGATGTTTTTCTATCTCGGGCACAGTGAATTTTAATGAATTTCTCAATAGACTGATTCTCTGAAGAGAAGAAACAGACGAAATCTGCATTACTTGATTTTTCCTTCTATCTGTGGGAAGCATGGGATGTAAACAGAGCTGTGGGGAGCAACACCCAGAGCCCTCTGCTTCCCATCAGCCCTCCCACTAACTATCCTGACCCACTTGGTTAGAATAAAAATTTCTGTATGTCATGCAAAGCGAATTAGAGCCAAGTCCCAGGTGTTCCTTGTGCAGTTTGAGGCCAGTTAGTTCATACTGCTGCCTGGGTCCTGGATCCCTACCAATCTCCCATGACTTGCATGAAAAGAAGGGGAAAAACCTGACTCTGTAACCTGGTTCCCCATGAGCTCTTTCTGGGCAGGATGAGGGAAAGGAGGACTTGGGCACAACCCCTCCATGGGCTGTGAGGTAATGGAAGGGCCTTTTTCTGGAAAACACCTCTTTTCACCCCATTCCTGCATTCACACTGAAGGATTTGCATACCCATACCTTCAGCTCACCCAGCCATTAGACAGGATCAGACAAGACCAGATTAAAACAAAATGGTCCCAGTTCTCCATTTTCCCATTGTAGGCCCCTGAAGTGAGTAGAGTTACTCCTCAGTTTCCCAGATCAGCTCTTGGAAGGAGCTGCCTGCTGAAAGGACATTGTGCCAAGCAATAGGACAGAAGGCAATGGGCAGAAACTGATGCACAGGAAGTTCCAGCTGAACATGAGGAAGAACTTCTTTACTGTGCTGTGACTGTGTACTGGAATAGGTTGCCCAGAGAGGGTGTGGAGTCTCCCTCACTGAAGATATGCGCAAACTGTCTGGATGCAATCCTGTGCCATGTGCTCTGGGATGAGCCTGCTTGAGCAGGGAGTTTGGTCCAGATGACCCCCTGTGGTGCCTTCCAGCCTGACCCATTCTGTGATTGATGGGGTTATACTGATTCACGACATGGGCAGTTTTCAGAAGGGACATAACACCTAGCATTATGTCTGCTCTGCAAACAGTGCCTTTCCTAATAAGCCACAGCTATTTGTGCTCGCAGCACTGGCCTATTGAGGCATCACATGATGTGTGTCTATAAGGACCACAGTTATCTGTCTGACCAAAATTGCAGGTGCAAAATTATGCCTGCAGCTATCTGGGGCCATAAAAACAAGGTGTCCTCCAAAGCTGCCACTCAGTAGCTCAGTGAGCCCTTCCTCTCCCAGCCAGGCCTCACAGGATGCTTCTTCAGCATGTGGTCTATTCACTCAGATGAAGGAGAAACACAATCTTATCCATCCTCTCCTGGAAGCATTGGCTAGGAGGGATGGTTGTTTTAGTGGACCGTTGTAACTATTGTAATAATTGCTGCTTCATCAGACAGAATTATTAGCCTATCAATAATGTGTTAGACAGCAACGCTTGTCTCAAATGCCTGTTAATTATCTAAATGAGCAAATTTGCTTCCATTTCCACCATGGTCACTCGTGTCTTGCATCATTTGTGCAGCCAAAGCTGTGATCCTTTAAAAATCCCTGCAAGTATTTGTTAATACAAGAGTTGTGTCCTCAAGGCATAGAGGCTGCTGATATGAGGGAGAAATGCTGGACTAGTTCCTCAGGGCGTGATTCAAATACTTTTGAAATTGGTAGGAAAATGCTCCCATTCTTTCATGGCTGCGGATTATATCCTCAGATAGTAACTTTTTCCAGGCAGGAATTTTGCTTCAAACATTGCTCAGCCTTAAGCCAATACAGGCAGTGAAAGCCCTGAATATATTGGGTTTTTTTCAACATAACAGTATTTTTTCCTGGGGAAAGCAGCAATCTGATTTGCTTGCTTGTCCAGAGTCAGACCTGCGACAGCTTTCCAGTTACTTAGAGACATCCAAAACATGAAAATGTAGCTGTCGGTGAAAGGGTTTGGGGCAGCAGATGTCCACAGGGCTTCAGTGCTTCCTCTGCCTGCTGTACAGTCCGGATTCAGTGTCTCCTCATTTAAATGCCAACGCTCTGCTCCAACACACAGAGCTGCCTGCCTGCTCCACCTCATGGAAGCCAAAATCGCAGAAGACTGTCCTACCATTGTCATGGGCCAAAAAATGGGATAGCCTCTCTGCAACACACTGTCCCCACTGCCTTCATCATCCCAGACCTTCCAGGCTGCTGTGCCTGGGCTGTGGCAGTGAGCTCCCTGTCCCTCAACAAGAGCATCTTCAGAAGGTAAATTAGTGCCTTGAAGCTGTAGCCCCCAAGAAGATGTGGCACAGAAGCAGGTCCCAGGGGGTGAGTGTGGGACAGGATGGCAGTTGCTGACATGGGGGCAGCATCCCTTGGGCAGGGCCAGGTGACTCCGGGGGTGGCTGGTGGTGCACAAGAAACCTGGAAAACCTCATCCCACCAGTTTGCGTCATGTCAGGGATGTGCTGGGAGACAGCCCCTCTTTGTCTTCCACTAATAAAGGACTGAGGAAGAGAAGTTCCTCTCCCTCCACCAGCCTGTACCTGAGTTAAATGCCCAGGAGCTACTCAAATTCCTCCCTTTTTGGTTTAAATCTGCACAGAAACTGGAGTGCAATAACTGCCAGAGGAGTCCAAGATAAGGAAATCACGGAACTGCTGCCCAAGGGCACCATTTCATACAGATCTCTAAACATGAGTTTTCTAGCAATAGTATTCATTTTCCTCGGGGAAGTTATCACAGACGTAATGAAAACCATCAAAACCCAGGTGAATTTTTCCACCTCCCGGAGATTTCCTTTCCCAGCTGTGGCTGATGACCCTGCAAGCACGCAGCTGTAGAGCTGCAGACTGGAGGCTGTGAAAAGAAAACCATGTGCGTTTAGTGAAAGGATCTAGGGCCATCTAGTGACAAGAGAAAGGCGTTCTTCATTCCGTTCTTCATTCCGTCCTTCCTTTCACAAGCCCACGAAAGCCCGTGCTGGTCACCAGGACTGGCACGAGCAGCTCCTCGCCCAGGGATGTGCAAGGCTGAGCCTCATGAGGTTCACACCGCTGGAGCTTTGCATGGTCTTCAGCAAAGCTTTTGTGAGCAGAGATGGCAGTGCCAAGCAGAAAGGCTGCTTGGATCTCTGACAAGGTTTGGGTTTGGGAAGAGCCCGTGGTGCCTCACAGGCAGTGCACGGGGCGAGGCACAGGCAGAGCTTGACCCGGGATCGACAATGGGAAGTGGGGCTCTTGTGTTTGCTGGGAGATGGTTTCCGCAAGACTTTTTTTTAACTGCTGTAGGCAAGCAAGGAAAAATTCAGGACAGGGAAGATGCTTCTTAGGGAAAAAATAATTAATTTGTTTCAAAATATGCATGAATTTTATTTAAAAAAATAAAATGAAAGGTTTCTAGAAACTGTAGAATTGTGTCCTTTTTAAGTAAGAAAGTACTTGGGCATGGCATTCCCTCTGACCAAAACAGGAGTCTTCCATAATACCGTTAACATATTGAAAAAGTTTTATTTCTTGGCAAAGGAAGCATTAGGTTTTTTCCTTCCTTTTACTTCTCTCTTTGTCTAGCACATTCCTCCTCTCTGCTGAAGAATTCACACAACTCATCTTGTTATCAGTTCAGCTAAGTACATTACAGCACTTCCCAGCAAATTAAGATACAAGACCTGCTGGTTTACAGTAAACTCCACAAAGAAAGGGATAATGAAGCTACTTAGCAGGTTTTGTTCATTGGGTAATTTCCATACACTTAATTTATAAAGTGGGAGATAAGGTGGCTGCCGTAGCTTTTATGTTAGTCTTTCCAAGCACTTCTGGGAAGGAAGGGATTCTCCTGCTGTAGACCCAGAGGTGAGGGCATTTTCCCCAGGGTAGAGAGAGGGACCATATGTGTACTGAAAGCAGAGCTGAAACACGGATCATTTGTATGCCTTAGGCTGTATCCGTGCTGCTCAGGGATGGACCCCTGAGCAAACTGGTTGTGTTCCTGCCACAAAGCCCTCAAGCCTGGGTCTTCTACTTATGCCATGAGATGTCCCCATGAGCAAAATACAGAGTTGCCACTTTGTGCCAGGAGCAGAAACCACTTCCAAGTACCCCTGAAATGGGTGAGGGGTGCACGGTAGCCCATCAGAGTGGTGCTTTCATAGCATGAGGATGGAGATACCTGTAGGAGCGTGGCATGACATCTGAAGATGTGGGGCTGGGACCACCACAGCAGGTCTGCACTGAACCAGCAGCAGACTAGCTTGGGGCACGTAGGGACAGACTAAACTATACCAAGCCGTGCTGGGAGGGGAAAGGACTCTGATTTTGTGGGGACTACAAAGTTTGGTTTGACTCAGAATGGAAACATACCCAATGCTGCATGAACCACAAAACACCCCAAAGCAAACTAACCTGTTTGGGATCAATCTATTTGTTTGGATTAGCCCTCTGATTTCTGCTTTTCTTTTGAAAATAAAGGCCAAAATTTTACTTTTGTTGTTCCCACAGAAAGGTTTCTTTCTATCAGATAACAGGTTTTGGACATTTTCTGCTTAGTGGTTTGTTCATACCTGCAGTCACAGCCATTACATTCTGGTTGTTCATTACATTCAGCATTAACATTTTGGTTATTTCACATCCCTAATTAAGCTAAGGTGCCATGAGTGGATGTAATAAACTACCAGAGCAAAGGGCGTGGAAGGAGACCAAGGACAATGCAGTCATCAAGGAAAGAAAAATGCTTTTGTGTAGGCTTACAATTTAAACCAGGAATTCCCTACAATTATTGCCTGATTATGGTCGATCTCTATCACACTTTGCTTTGTTAGTTTTGCTATGTGTTCCTCTTCCCAGATCCTCTCAGCTCCCTTTGACCATTTGTGGGTGAAAAATTCACCCCCATTTTGTGCTTATTCATAGATCTGCATACTAAAATCTGTGCTACATGCTCATCCAGCCCTTGGCATCTCCCAGTAGGGATTCCAGCCTTTCACTGGACTCTTACAAACACAGAACAAGTGCCTTAGCAGCGCATGGTTCTCCCTTACCCTTTCATCTGAAGATGTTACTCTGGTCATGGTTAATCAATTGTGAGCCTGGGAGTGACAAGTCAAGTCACTTTAATTGCTTTAGAGCCAGGTCCAAAGACTGCAGCTATCTGACAATTTTGGTTGTGACACTTAATCTGGGTCAACATTTAGTTTAAAGGACTAATTCTGAATGTATTTAAACAAAAAGCTCTCTGTGAAGATATAGTCCACCAGACACCCCAGTTGCTGGAAGCTGGGCAAATATGCACCATGCTTTCCAAACAAAGCAGTTTTCTGTTTAATTTGAAAAATCTCCATATCTCCATCACAATAAAGAGAAAAATACAAAGGCCTTCTTCACTCTGCATCAAGCTGGCAAAACCAAATATTTTTCACTATTCTACTTCTTATCTATTAATAAGTCTGTGACTACAACAAACTTGGATGATAAGTCACCAACCAGATTTACTCATCAGGCTCTCTGGCTCTCTACTTTGTGCTCCATTTTCGCTGACCACCTAAAAGATGTTGCTCTGCTCCATAGCAAGCAGCTGCCACACCTCTGAAGGGTGTCTTAAATACCTCATCTGCCTCAGAGGAAACTGCCTTTCCCTTCTGTAGCAGATTTTGGGGAGTACAGGGCTGAGTCATTCAGCTCATGCTTTTGGGGAAAGTCTTTCCTTGTTAAGAGAACTAGCTTTCTTTTTGGATTTTAATTGTAATTAGCACATCTGGACTACATCCTTTTCCTCTTTCATCTCTCCTGTTGTCCATGCTGCCCCTCAGTCCTGCCTATTATCTTTACTTGTGCCATCTCTGGAAGTGTTCAAGGCCAGACTGGATAGGACTTTGAGCAACCTGATCTTGTGGATCAGGATTTCCCTGCTCCTGGCAGAGGGGTTGGAACTGATGATCTTTAAGGTCTCTTCCAACCCAGGCCATTCTAAGATTCTACGTTTCAATGATCCAAAACCACACACATCTGTGCCACTTGGATGCCCATCAGACCAATGCTCTCAGCAGCTCCAGTGTCAAGTGCCAAACACCTGCTGAGCCATGTGCTGCCCAGGAGGGGCAGGGAGGGATGGCATCAGGACAGCAGAGCTATGGTCAGCCTGGGGATGGTCTGCAGGCAGGACAGATTGCATCAGTTAGCTAATGATAAGCAGGGGGGTCAGTTGAATCATTAAGCATTCACTGAGAGACACATTTACATATTTGCCATACTCAGGAGGTGCTGTGTCGTGTATGTGTGCACAGTGATGTGTTGCGAGTGTTTGCAGTTGCCCTTGTAAAAGTGCCTGTTGGTTGAGTTTGTTTGTTTGTTTTCTGTGCTTTGGTCCATTGGTTTGCTACCAGCTTGCAGCTCTGCCTCCCACATGAAACAGTCCTGCTAAATAGATGCCCTGTCCCTAATGAGACAGATGAAAGAACAAGGTTTGGGAGCCCAGCACAGACTCCCTTTTTCAAAATTTTTCTTAGCAGAGTCATCTGTTTTCAAGGAAGAAAATTATGATTAATTAATTCCTGGGATCTGAGTCAATGACCATCCCACTGAGCCCAGAAAAGCCATAACAGTACAAGCCAGTTTAAGCAGAAGAGTCTCTATAGGCTCTAACAATGGGCTCTACACTTTATAACCCCTCCCCCACATAACTTCTGAAGCTTGTAGGTGATTTCACTGAACTTTTATTGCAACAACAAGGGGAAAAAAACCTTGGGAACTAACATTGCCCAGCAAGACACAGCCTGCAGCATGTTTTTTATGGCTAAGAACTCTCAGCGTTCCTGGCTTCATTTCCTCACTGCTCACAGCATTCCCCCTTTATGGCTGGGCTGTGCCCCACCCCAACATGCAAGGCCACATCCTCAGATCAGTCAAATCACTGGGGCAGCAGAGAGCTGGGGTTTGAAAACCTGCCCTCCTTGGAGCCATTGCAAAGGCACAACCAGCAGAAGCATGAAAAGCTACTGTCACTGATATTCCTAGTGTCTGGTTTCCTGGGCTGGTGACCAGGGGTTTTCCTTATCAGCAGGTACTTTATAACACTTCTGCTCACATCAAAAGGAAGGAAATAGAGAAATGCATTCTTAAATAAAGGGATTTGTTCCTAAAAAGTCAATAAAGTTGGTACAGGACATAATGGCAGGGCCTGGCCTGCAAAGGCAAGGTCTGGCCTGTTGGTAATGAAAATACAGCATTTTGGAGGACGAAGTAAGACCATACAGTTCTGGAAATAATGCAAGATCCTTGGAAACCAGAAATGCACATCAGACCTTATTTTCTCCCAAGGCAGTTGAACATTAACAAAGCTCACATTAAGCAGCGCTGTGTAGCTGGCAGGAAGAGGTCTGATGTTCTCTGCAATGTGCCTTCCCCTTCTATCCTGGATCCACCGATGTCTCACTTCAGCTTCATGGGGTAGGGGGACTGCAAATCTCTGCTCTTGCCTTTGCTACTCACACGGTAAGGTAAATCCTAGTGGATGGCCATTATCCATGTCAGAGGTAATGTGGATGGAGCATACCTGAGTTCTCCTGAGAGATGAGGTTGCTGTGGTTGAGTTTGCCTTCCCCTGAGCAGGGATTTCTGTGAGTCATAACATTTTTTTTATTCCAGCCTTTACTGACCTTGGCTGTTCCCTTGTCATTTTAGCAGATTTTTCTAGCAAGGGAGGTTTGGCTTTTGCAGACATGCTGACTATCCCATGAGCTTTTTTACCTTGCTCGTTCATAGGCAAAGAAAGTATCATTTGTTATATGAGCATATGAGACAAGCAGCAGCTTGTAGTTTCATTATTAATTATTTACCAGACAAAGAAAACTTCCCCATCTGGGAATGTTATATTTTCCCAGGGAATGAATGGACACTTTCTGAGATGTTCCCATGCAGAATAACCCTTTCTGAGATGTTCCCATGCAGAATTACACACTGCAGGAAATCAGTCTGGCAGGTAGTTACCCTGATAACACTTCCCACATAGTGGCAGTTCAGCTCTTAATTATAACAATCTGGACTCTGTCTGGACATCTGAAAATTAACCATCAACTCCCAACTTGAACCTGTCCTGCTTGGGATTTAAGTTCACAGCTGACTTGGTAAGAGTATGAGTCAATCCCAGTGAAACCCTCCTTAGTTCTGTTGTGCTGCAAACCCCCAAGCCAGCTGGAAATATTTGTGTTTGAGCACAAGAGGAGGTGCACAAGCTCCTTGATGATCTCATGCTGCCAATCTTTCCCATTTCTTCTGTTTGCATCAAGACAGGAGGACTTTGTCCTCAGTCAGTGTAGGTCTTGATTCCTTGGCTGATAGTGGGAGAATGGTGAGTGCAGCTGGGATGAGCTGCATTTCTCTGCAGGCATCTCAGTGCACAGCTACTTTTTGCACAACATTTTTGGCATAAGACTTCTTGGGAAATGTCTTTGTTTCTGCCACAGGAGCACAGAGGAACCAGAGTCAGTGGCTTTGGCCAGGTTTTCCACTGCTGTAAATAGTCACAAACTCATCTCGCCACCTCACGTACAAATTTCCTCCTGTACACTAACCTTAACTGTCTGGTCACCCTGCAGGAGCTCACATCAGAGAGTAAAACCAGCCAGCCTGAGGCAAAAGTATCATGTAACCAAGTATTCTCTGGCTGCTGTTAGGATAACATAGCAATTTGCCATCTTCCTTCTCCTCTCTTGCCTGTAATTATGCTTTAGTCTCTGGTCATCTGTTCACTTCAGACCTATAATCCAGCAACAAGTACTTATTTGTTTGCACAGTTAGGAAGACTTAGGCTTCTTTTTCTGCTCTTTTGGGAAGACACAAACTGCAGCTGTTAGTATAACACCAATAATGTGCCTCGCTTAGAAAAAAAATCAATAGGTGCTATAAGTGTTAACCATATGGGCATGACAGTAAACATGCTCTGAAGGCCTCAGAAAATGTTAAATGAAAGCAGACCTGCAGTGGGGAAGGCAGCAGGGTAGCCATGACTCAGTGCAGGCAGTGATTCCCCTTCAAGTTGTACGTGTAGCAATGTCCATCTCTGACATATTTAACAAGATATAAAGTTGTAGTGTCCTGTATGGTCACTAAATTGTCTTCTGTAAGCAACTATGCGTATTTGACTTAGGCACCTTTCTAGCAGTGTGGAAAGCATTTGTAAGGAACCATAAAAAGTCATTACATATGCAGAACAATTGAACCTCCTCAGCATCTGTGGTAGGAAACACATCTGTCTTCTGTCCCTTTCTTTCCTAGATGTCTCCCTGAATCAACTTTTATGGGAGGGTCGTAAATATCCCTTTCTATTCGAATCCAGGAGTTAACAATACCCCCTGTGACTATAAACACAAGATGTTTCATTGAGGAAAGAGGTGCACTCAAGTAAGCAGAGATCTTTGTGACAGTTGCTGCCAGTATGGTCCCCATGCACCGCTAATCACATTAGTGGGAGAGCACGGAGGTGGCCAGCAGACAGCAAAAGAAAGAGGGAGAGAAAAGCAAGACTAATCTTGTTAAAAGGGAAGCAAAGATAGACGCTACTTTTACACAGAAGCTTATAACGTCCCCATTTTCCCAGGGCTGGAATCACCTGGATACTCTCTGAGCAGTGCGGCTGCTGCCGCTGTTGTGGAAGCAAACAGCCCCACATCTCTTGTGTTACCGAGGGCTGGTTTTTCTTACAGCTCTTTGCCAACCATGGTCTCTTGGTTTCTGCACAGACAACATTGAATTCTTCCTGAAGTAGAGGTTTACTTGCCTCCAGATGACTTTAAAAGCAGTACAACTGGTTTTAATCCCCTACATGAGATCTTTCTCCAGCAGAGTAAGACCCACCATTTTCAACAGATAAAACAAATGCCTAATCTAAAATATTCGTGTGTTTCCTCATTCTCCTCTGGAGAGGCAATGTCAGGTGTTTGAAGATGCCTTCTTCCTGAATGAAGTCTTCTGCTCTCTGGCTGCATGAGGGTGATGGACAGATCCCAAATGTGTCCTTTTCTTACTTGGAGAGTCACCAAACACGCCCCCCCAAACTGGGAGCTAAGGATTAGGCAAGCAGTCACTAAATGGCCTTTGACAGTCCCCCCAGCAGGGTTTCATCCTTTAGTCCTGGCACACAAACTTTCCATGCTGTGAGCCATGATGCAGATACAGCCCAGGGCTGAGGTGCCCTCTGCCCACTCCCTCCTCCCACATGTGGTGGAGATGGGATGAGGAAAAGGGGTGGGTGCAGGAGGAGAGGTGCTCCTGTCTAGAAACACTCACGGAAGCATAGGCACCAGCACGTGCATTAGGCAACACACACAGCTCGGTGAGCAGGATGCTGTGACACCGTGCTGAGGCTCTTCAGCCAGATGGGAGCCCAGAGTACACATCACTCAAGCCAGTGAGCTTCCAATTCAACTAAGTAAGACTAAGCTTTGGGTAAAGATTTTCCTCTTTTAGGGAGCCAGAGCCTGGAGAGGCAGCCTATGTCAGGCATGTCAAGGTGACTCTCCAAGCCAGTGTTGGAAAGCTGAAGGATACAGCCTTTCTGAGCACTTCTCCGCAAGACAATCCCTTCTCCCACCACCCATGACTGTCTAACTAGCAGAATTGTGTTAGAGGACCCCCTCCCACAGAGTCTAATGTTGGAAGGCAAAACAATATCTTGATATCTGAAAGGAGCCTTAACCTGGTTTTGTGCCCAAACTGTTTATTCAGTATCATACTATAGAGCTGAGGGTGGATAAACAAAGTTCTTGCATCAGTGGTTGTGATGTCTGCTGCTACAAGCACTGGTGCCTCGCCAATTAATCAAATGGAGCAGGGGAAGGAGGACCTGACAGATGGGCAGGAGAAATCTTTGATGGAAAATATGACTTCTTGTGGCATGGGGTGGCAGTCGCAGGAAGGAGCCAAAAATGAAGAAACAGCTGGAAATATGGAAGTAAGGACAGTGATGATGACTTCACAGCTGAGAGTCCGTGCCCAGTCAGGTGTGGATCAGCCACTTGCTGCCTTGATATTTCATTAAGTTCTTAAATACAAAATGCAAAGCACAAACACTTTTGGCATTAAAGCAATGATTTCAGTATGGTTTAGTGGTGGCTAAACAAGCTGGGAAGCGGCTGTTTTCAGTGTCCCAGGGCACTTGTGCTCCCCTTGCTATCAGAACTGGGCCTTTCTGGAGGGGCAGAAGCAACGGTCAGGATTGGAGCCCCTGGGGAGAGGAGATATGGGCTGCAGGAAGAGGAGAAGCTATGAAGGAAAAACTTTAGGAATACTTTCAACAAGGTTTGGGAAAGGCAGTTGGACTGGGAACACAGTCCTGGGGAGCAGACTGTGCAATGCAGAAAACCCTGCAATGAAGAGGAGCCCAGGCAGACATAACAGTTCCGAGCATCAGACAGCAGGACCTCTTGGTATCCAGTTAACTGAGAGGGGAACCTGAAATCCTTGCTCTCCCAAGGATGTTTTGTTTGTTTCCCAGTCCCAGGAGTTGATAAGTGAGACCAGGACCCTCCAACCCCACTTCTCCACTCTTCTTCCTGCTCTCTTCTCTCCCTGCAGGGACAATGCTGCACCCCAAACTGGGTGGCATCAGGGGTACCTTCCCTGGCCCCTGCAGCCTCTCCTGCCTCACATGATATTGACATTGACTATTCAATTAATCATGGTTGGGGAAGAGCCTGAGACCCACACAGAACAGGGAACCAGGAGCTGCGAGGGGAAGGAAAGGCAGCAAAGGGAATAAAGGAGATGAGGCTACAAATGCCAGGAAACAGAACAAAGGAGGAGGAAGAACAGCCAGAAAGAACTGCTGGGGAACTTGTTTGGGTACTGCAGAAAGTCATCATTTGTTCCTGTGCAAGCCCTTTACAGGCTGCAGGGGTCATCCCTGGTGTGCAGGTCCCTAAAGGCACACTGCATTTCAATTCCAAAGGCAATGGGCAGGTGAACCTGCACCCTACTCACCTCTTCTGTAGGGGCATGTCTGGATTACTATTATAATAATTATTACTGGTTGTAATAGTAGTACTGCTATTAATAACAGGATGATGATGATGATGATGATGATTAGTATTATTATCTCAATACCCATGCACACATTTTCATAGGAATCTGGACTTCTGTCTCATGCAGGCAAAAAAAACCAAAACCACCTTCTTTTTTCTTTTAATGATGTCTGTCCCTCCGTTACAATTAGTTCATCCCCTTGGCTAAGACAACATATTGATCCTTCCCCTGGGCTCTGACCCCTCCATGCCTTCTCTGTTTACAGAGTTATCTTTAGCATTCCTGCCTCCTCCTCACTGCTCAGGGGCAGCAAACATTTCAGGTAAAATTGATCCAGTGGATACAAGGGAAGACATCATGAAAGAACCTAGGGCACGAAGCCATTTGCAGCCTCTCTGCCATCACGTAAGCCTGCTGTGGGTCAGTTCAGCATTAACTGGCTCCCGAGGTGGGTTCTCATAACAAGCAATACTGGGCAGCTCTTACAGTACAAAGTGGGGTGTCAGTACAACTATCATCATTGCTTTTGTGCAATGAACTGGACAAACCCTAATTCCACCTCTCTCCTGAGATATGCTCGCAGGTTTTGAAGGCTGGACAAATGATGCAGACCACCCAGTCTGACCTGCACTGCACAGCTCAGAGCCTCTTAGGCTTAGTTTCAGCATCAGCCCTGAGGTTTTGTGTGAGTGCACAAGTTCCACCTTCAGAAGTGGAACAGGAGTCTTGTCAGTATTTGTCAACTCCTCCATCAGACCTGCCTCCAGCTATGCAAGGGCTACTCAAAAAAAATGATATCTTCTTAGGGGCATGCTGAATCCTTTCCATCTTGTAATGGTAGACAGGGTACACAAAGGGTAAATTAAAGTAACTGCTTCCAGGTCCAGTCCCTCTTCATTGTTCCCTGGTCCTGTAGACCATGTTCAGAGGATTGCAGATCCGTACAAGTCATACTGGAAGCCCATCACTTCCCTCAGGGAAATTACTTCACCCTGAGCTACAGTGTCAGGCTCCTATGTAGGTGCCCTGCTTGTCTTCCTGAAATGTCACTTTTTCTCCTGCAGAGTGGCCTAAACTCAGCCACAGGGATGAGGTGGTAGTGCGCGACTTCCCTCTCAAAGGAAGGGAAAAATTTAACCTCCAGGCACAGCCCTACTTAGCATGGCAGTACCCAAATCCTGGCATAACTCCTTTGCCTGCCCTTCCCCAAGGTGTGTGGGATCATAGCTCCAGCTGTGCTGTGCTCAGAGGAGGTGGTGGGGAATGTGGGAAGGGGAAGGACCCACAGTGCACCCCACAAATCACAGGCCTCAATACCCATGCACACAAGCGAACCTGCCAGAACAGTATAAATGTGTAAATTGACAAACATTAAGTACAAAAATCTGCAAAAAACAACTCGAGAGGTCAAAAAATCATGTTTTGGCCAGTCTAGGTGATGGTGGCTTCAAGCACCATTAAGTGAGGACTCCATTCCCAGCAGCTGTGGACAGCTATTTACTCTGGAGGTCTCAGTCCTCAGAGGCACTTGAGCGGTGCGCAGCTGCCGCAGGTAGGCTGGCAACAAAGCTGCTGACTGAGACGAGGTCTGCTGGAGCAGCTCAAGGACTGTTTGCTTGCTGGTTGTTCTAGGCAAGCTCATCGTACTGATTTTCAGTTCTGCAAAGAATAAAATTAATCTAATGAAGTTGGATGTGTAGGAGTTTTCCTTTCATCCTAGTTTTATGTGTATTTTTATATGTCTGTTTTTATGTACAGTAGTGACTGTTTTTTCTACTGTGGTCTGTATCAGAGGAAACCTGTTTTCTAAAGTGTTGCCCTGGGTAGGAAAGTCTGTGGAAGGTGGTTGTGATTTCTCCCAGGGAAAGACCAAAGCAGCTTAAATAGTGGCTTGCTGGGACCAAGTTGACTTGATGCACCCCACAGCCATCTCCAGCTTTTGAGTACTTTTGGAGCCCTGGTAATGAAAGTTGCAGAGCACCGTTCCTGGGGGTAGCAGAGAGAGTAAGGGTAATGTCCTGACTGACATGGGAACCCATATATGTAAGTGACGGAGTATTATTTGATAAATATACCAAAGTGCCCCAACTCCAGAACTTTATGGACCCTAATAAAATTATGTCCCTGATCATACATAATTTAGCAGATTTTGCTTGCTCACATCTTCTCAGGTAAACATAGCAAATGCAGCCTGAAACAGGCTGCCACTTCTGGCTCAAGCAGGGCATGTTCATGCAGTCACCAGAACAAGGAGTAGTCAGGTAATTCTGCAATACAATTCTCTTGACATATTTAAATTTAAAAAAAAAAAAATCCAAACCAAACACAATGATCAACACAGGGACTGGGGTGCCTGAGGGAATGGGACCTCTGTTGGCATTTTTTATGCCATTGTCCAGGCTGCAGTCTATACTGTTCTTTCTAGTTCATGCTTGTCTGACACTTCTGGGATTTCTCTCTGCTTATTTGGTCTTTCTGGTTGTATCTGCACATACACCTCCATTAAAATAACAATTTCTACCGTGTATTTGCAATCAGCAATAATAAAAACCCTTTGTTTGCATACCTTGGATCCCAAACACCTTCCCAATTTATGTATTTTCAGACTTTGTTCCTATTTTTCAGCTCTCTTACATTCAAACAGAAGCTTTTTTGTATTAACTGTGTGCTGTGAGTAGAAGGCAGGTGCCACATTGCCCAGCTTCAACAAGTCTCCATTTTATCTTGCCTTCCTGGCCAGATCAACACACTTCAAGTGTCTCACAATGTATTCTAAGAGTCCTGTTCCAGTCTGAAACACTGCTGGCCTTTTGGCTTAAATGGCTCTGAAAGGTTTGGGGCTAATAGGAAAACAAATTGAGGAGGACTGGATGCTTCTTTGAGGCTGCTGTATTTGCCCCTATGCTGCTGAAACCAGCTGTTCTGGGATAACTGTGTGTGTCTGCATGCTCTGCTCCATGGCCAGAGAGGGTGGGCTGCAGTGTGCTGGGCTCAGTAGGATCTCCCCTGGGCATGGCTCTCTACTCCAGAAGTCTGACCTGGAAGGTGTCTGCTGAATTTCCTTCTAAATTGTTTCAGTGGCTGAATTGCAGGAAAAGAACTTCATGTTTAGAGCCCTTACAACCAAGACTAGTGAAAGCTAGGGCAGTTTGGATGGACCAAAGGGCCAAAGATGGGCTGGATATACCGTAAGATATCACAGATGCCATGCTGTATACCAGCTCAGAAAAAGTCGGTGGGAGAAAACAGGGTGTGTTAAAGGTCTTTAACTTCCAGGCCCGTGAGTGCAATTGCTTTGCCATATAAAGGCTTCATTCTGTTCTGCTACAACTAAAGAAACTTTTGGGAACTAACTTCCAGGGCTGCAGGATGGGACCCAGATTCCTACTGCAGTCAAGATTCTGCTTGCAGCCTGAAGGCAGGTGTGCAGGAGGGAGGGAACAGACCGCAGAACTGTTGGCTATGTGCTGTTCCACCGTGAGACTCGGCAGGCAGAAAGAGCAGAGCTCACATAACTTACCACTTCAAACAAACTGTGTTATTCCTGTGAGTGTGATTCCCTCACTACATTACCCCAGTGATTTGGTGTTACTCAGCAAAAGCAGTTCTGCAGTGAAAAGTTTGGCAGGCTGTCCTTATTTTCTTGTTTGCATGATATATGATGAGCTGCTTTTGGAGTTGCTACAAAAATGCATTTGAGGAGACCGTTCTGTACTGAATCATATGGCACTTCCCAAATTGTCTGTGGGATGTTAGCTGGTAAACAGTTGAGTCTGTGGTCTTCCTGAAGGATTACAGTAGTCAAAAATTTACAATGTTTATTTTATTGCTGTCTTTGGGCCAATATTTATCAATGTTTATTAGTCATTTAAAAGCTAATTAATTGCATAAAAGTCATGCTGCCTTTCAGATTCTAATGTGCCTGGGGCAAGACACTTATTTCTTTTATAATCCCTGTGTGGATCAAGAAACTGACACAGCACACAAGGAATGAAGCCATTGCATCTCAGAGGCAAAGCTCTCCATGGACCTGGCTCCTTGAACTGCCACATGCCTTCACTTCCAGAGCAGTAGTTTGGTGGTCTGTGAAGGACACTCAGACCATGTCAGGAGGTCCAATCTCCACAATATCTAAAAGTTAAGAGCCTAATTTCAAACAAGTGTAAATCCATGGGCTAACACTTACTAGCTAGTAAAGAAAATCTCTACAGCTTCCTGAAAGCAGGTTCTAGTGAGGTGGGGGGTGGTCTCTTCTCCAGATAACAAGAGATAGGATGAGAAGAAATGGCCTCAAGTTGTGCTAGGGGAGGTCTAGATTGGATATTAGGAAAAATTTCTTTCTCTAAAGGGTTGTTGAGCACTGGAACAGTCTGCCCAGAGAAGCGGTGGAGTCACCAACCCTGGAGGTATTTAAAAGTGATGTAGATGTGGCATTTGGGGACATGGTTTAGTGGTGGACTTGGCAGTGCTGGGTTTGGCTCGACCTTAGATGTCTTTTCCAATCTATGTGATTGGATAATGACTATGTGATAGTCACTGCAGGCACTGCAGGCTGCCATTTCACTCACCTTTCAGATGACAATATCTTGTATAAAAGAAATCAGGCTATTTCTGGCCATAAACATCATATTTCTGTCTGCTTGGTAGCAGAGATACATAACCAGCCTGATATTCCATTATCTGGCTCCATTTCTTACAAAACATCTTCCTAGACTTCTTCAGAGGATCACCCAAGCATTATTTTGTTTTTTCTGTTACACAGTGCTGTTTTTAGAATGGATTGGTGTTTTTTTCTCTTTAAACCAGCAGATCTGAGAAAGATGCAGTTTGTTATATGCATATGTCCGATTGTGGAAGGAGGGGGTAATAAATGTTAAGTTTCTCAATTTTTAACCTTAGTCCTATAGACTCGACCCCCTCAGTGGCACCTTTGTTTCCTTTTGGTACCAATCATAAGTTTTTAGGCAGGAATTACTTTAGAAGTTTAAAAACTCTGTCAAGTGAGACTGAACAAATCTATGCATATGCAATTCTTTACCTACTGAAACCCCAGGAAGGCTTTTCCCACTTTTGGAAAGCTACATAGTAAATATACCACACTTGTTCACTGCTACAGATCAATGGATGAGCTTGTGTATTGTCCTTGTGATGTTTCTGAAATATCCTTTGATAGCTAGTCACCCTCTACAAATTATATCATAAAACCCCAAGAAAACAATAAAAAATAGTAATATTTCTGATACTTTCTGTCTTTACGCTTACGTGATAAAAATTACCTGGCATTTGTCTGGTCATTAAAGTCCCTTACTGGACTAAAATAATTCTGTGTTAATATTCACAATCTAGAACTACAAAATTTCCCTTTACTGGGAAAAAAAGTAGTCTTTCTCTTTAAAAAAAAAAAAATAGTGAAAAAGATTGCTTTATGCGTGTGGTTATTAATATAAAATTATCATTAATGCTATTTATGTGTCACTTAGCCAGCTGCTGTGTTGACATATAATAAGAGATGTGCCCTGCCCATGTTCATTAGATAACCAAGATTACTTGGTAAATATAATTCTCCTAAAGACCATGCAAACAGTTAATGTTTCCACATTGTGCTTCCCTATTTTGCCTTTATTCTCCTTTCCAGGTTTCATTGGTTTGTATCAACACCTTCCTGGGCTAATGTGACTGTCCTCACATTCTCCCAGCTTTCCCCACCATTGACTATCATGATGAACTGAGTTGCTGCTTCAAAGCAAATCCAAGTCTGATAAGAAGCAATAGCATGTTAAGCAGGTTTTGTGCCTCTTTTACAGATTGCTTGATTCAGCTGATACAGCCTTAAACTATGATTGCTCCATTTCCCTGTCGTGGTCATTTGGTTTTAATGTCTCTCTGTGCTCGATCTGCATAGTCAGAATGCAGTGATAATAACAACTGACAGAATCTCTCTTAATGTCAAACTCAAACTTCCTTGAAAAGGTACCAAGATGTGTAGCAAATTAGACTTCATCTAGTGGACTGTTACATCTCTTGCACAGAAGTGTATTATTGGAAATGCACTGAGCCAGAGTTTTCCAGCAGAGATAACCTTTCAGTACAGCAAGAGATGCCACACAACCTTTATGCAATCTCACTGTGCTGCTTCAAAAACATCCTTTGACAGATTTAGATACGTGAACCAGACTAAGTCCTTGCTAAAACACTCCAGCCCTGAGGGGGTCCCAGGTAAATTTCAGCTGCAAGCTGCAAGCCTCTACAAGTAATTGACCTGTGTGGAGAGCCAGCTGGATCACCTGCAGGTCTTGGTGATGGTAGTACACACTTGCCCAAAGGGAACTGGATTGAAGTTACTCAGCTTTCATCAGATAGCAAAAATTATCCCTCTTTATTGACCCCAGCTGTTTTGAGCCATGTCTGTCCAGTGAGAAATTACTCTGGATCCCACCCAGCTGAAGCTCATTGAATAGGGGCAAAGTCACCACTGGTTTCCTCTTGGCATTGGATGATGAGTGCAGACAGAAAGTCTTTGTCATTCTGTCCTCAGCACTTGCACTTTTGAGCTCAGCCCGACTCTTAACACAGCAGCCTGACCCTTAGCACAGCATCACAGACCACAGCCCTTACCTACCAACTGTCTGCATCCAGGTCTGTGATGAGCACCATATCCTCACTTCTCAATGAATCCTGGTCAGAGGAGGTGTCTCAGGTAGTCTTGGCCAATTAAAACCAGTCCAGATTTAATACTCTTGGACCTGGACATGACTGTGGAGTTGGCTGAGGGCATGAGTCACTAATGTAACAGCTTTGTGCCTGACTGCTTTCAAGGAGATAGGGATGTGTCCCCAGACCAGGAACAGCAATTCAAGATGTTGGCAATGAAGTAAAACACCATTCCTCAGACTCTGTCTTTTAGTGCATGGTTGATGTGTAAGAGTCTTTACTCATTCAATGTCTGCTTACATGATTGCAGATAGTATCAAGCCAGCTCACAGGGTGGAGTTGCTGCAGGCACTTTCCGGGAAGAGAACCATGTCTTGCCTTCATCCCCTCTGAAGTTTAAAGGCAGCTACAGCCAGCCCTCCAGCTAAAAGGCAGTGGAGATCTCCTGTCACAGGAATCTCAGAGCAAGGAAAATAATGCCTTCTGGGAAGATTTATTGGGTATTGACTATACAGAACGCAAGACCTAGAATATTAGAACCACAGGATATGCTGAGTTGGAAGGAACCCGTCAGGACCGTTGAGTCCAACTCCTGGCCCTGCACAGGACACCCCAAGGATCTCATCGTATGTCTGAGAGCATTGTCCAAATGCTTCTTGAATTCTGTCAGGCTTGGTCCAGACCTCCAGCACCTGCCCAAAAGCTGGGCCTGTGCTTGAAGATCTCCCCCAAGAACTCATCTGCCAGGACACCTGCTTTCACTCTCTGAGAAACCAACGAAATTAGTTGCAATAGACATGAAAATGTGGACACTGTAATAAACAGCATTTTTATTTTAGGTAACCTTGGCTGTGATGAAGACTAACTGTATTTTTTAAATACAGTTCAAAGAAACACTGTGACCTGGCCTGAGCATCTGGAAGATCTGGTTGGGGTAAGAGGAGCACAGGTGTGTAAGTTTGTAGGTGTACCTGCCCCTGAGAGCAGAAGAAGCAGTCAGTGTGGACCTGTTTAGGGCTGGGAAAGATGAGAGCCACATCTCCAGCTGGCCACAGTCAGTAGTTTCACTTGTTCTCTCTGCATGACGGAGGTGTCTCTCCTCAGTACTGTCGAACCAGGGTCCTTCACAAGCAGCACACTGTGATGGGGCCTCCCCTCTCCACTTAAATTATGTGTTGTGCTGCTCAGGTGGTCAGTCCCAGCACACACACCCCAGGCACCTGGGTCCCTCAGCCCCCAGTGCAGCATTTTAGTGAGACTGTGCAACAGGACTGTGTCAGTCCTCTGTCAGCATTTCACCTCTTCTCTCAGATGGCTTCATTCACATCACTCAGTCACCAGACACAACTATGTGTGAGGAATAATGGTCTTCAGGTCAAGCCATGGAGTTGGGACTTTAGAGACAAAAGTGCGGTCATAGGCTCTACTCCAGATTCCCTCTGACACTTTGGGCAGGTCCTTCACAGCAGTGTTTGCTGCTTACTCTCCTGTGTGAATACTCAAGAGCCAGACCACCCACTCTGCAGAGCTGCACAACTCCCTGCAGTCAACACAAAGATATAATAGCATCTCTAGTGAGCAGTCTGAAGAAACCTTGAACTCTTGTCATGGATAGTGGTCAGTGCTCTGATTAACCCCTCTCATAGCTGCCTATATCCCAGACTTTGCAAGAAACAGATTCTAACACATGCTCTGAATTTCAGTTTGGGATGCCCACAGTACATGATATGAAGCCCTGCTTGGTATTCCAGCTTTGTCCACCTCAAAACTGAAATATTCTGTGTAAGAATTGAGTGGCAGATTGAAAAATGGAAGAAACCAGTGGCTGGATACTTTATTTGTTGGCAAAGCTAGAGTGATTCTTCCCAGAGATGTCCAGACCAGCAGTTCTTGACCTTGGTGGAAGGGAGGAGAAGGTCTTTCCTGGGAGCCCCAGTGTGTATCTCAGGACATATCAGATGGTGAAAAGCATGGTATGAAATGGTGAAAAGATTGTATGAAGACAACACTTGTCTGGAGCCAGCGATGCTCTCCGGTGACTCAACCCTTCCTTTCCCATCAGATCCAAATGATCAATACATTCCTCAAAGGTTATATCTGAGGCTGAAGTACAGGCAGACATGAATGGGACTGGAAAGCCAGTTTTAGTACTAGAAGCGTGGGCTCCTGTGTGCCCAGCAAGATCCATGGGAGAAGTGAGGACCTCAGCACACTCCAACATGTCATCATTCCCGTACCTCCCACAGTGACACCAGCACCTCCACGTGAAGGATCCATGCTCAAGCTGATTTCTCCTGGACATCAGAGCTCTGTCTCCCCCACAGCCTTGGCTCCATCTTATAGCTCTGCAACAGAGGTCTGCAAGCCCTGGAGGTCTCCAACTCCCTGGTGTGTCACAGACAGCCTTGACTCAGCAGAGCCCAGGAGTTCAGGCTGCTTCACTGCCTGCAAGACAAGCTGGCAGCACCTCACAGTCAGATCTGAAGGATGTGTGCCCACACATCATTGAAATGAGTGTTATTTGCAGAATGTTCTGGCTCCTGCAGATTGATGTACAAGCCTGGAAACCCCTGTCACTGCAGAGCTCGCAGCCTGATCTGGCTCTGCCCTCGTCCCTGCTTTCTGGGATCAGGACAGCCCCTGCACAGCTCCCTGTGCCTTCACTGCCACGGCAGGCTCCATTGCTTTGGTGTTTTCCACAGACCGTGATTTCACCTGAGTGGCCATCAATGCTGTCATTCATGTGGGAGGCATATGGGACATGTTTTCTGTTGAGTACTGACCGGAGGTGGTGACCTTTGTGTTTGCACTGGTGGGGATACACAGTGAGTGTCAGCACCATGTTATTGAAGAGCTTCCACTGCAGGAGGAATTAATAATATCTGCTTCTTTCCTTCACACTTCTGCAGGACTCGGTCAGCCCCAGCACCGTGATTGATGGCGTGAGCAAAGCCTTGTTGGCGCCGTCTCGAAGGCAGGTGCCTATTAATGAAAGGAGAAGACAAGGATGAAGGTGTCTTGCAGGACTTACAACTCCCCTATCAGCACTGGGAAGTCAGAGTGAGTGGCTTGTTCAGGGGGGTGTATTTGCTGAAAAAAGGCTGTGCAAACAAGGACCTTGCGAGAACGTACAGGGAACAGCTGCGCTGTATCTGGGAAAGGTAAATGCCGTTTGCAGAGCAAACTTGCTCTAATTCAGGCAAATACTGTTACAAGCAATGTAGCTGAAAAGAAAACACTTTTACTGGGATGTTAACATGACTTGTATCAAGTGCGGGGAAATGGGGAAAATGCCTGTGTTTGTGAGACTGCTGCCTGAAGCAAATAATTCCTGCTAGGAAAACCCTTTTGCAAAAGCATCTTGCCTTGACTGAACATTCTCTATGCCTGGGGTAAAAAGGTGTTTAGCATGTCACAGGATTCAGCCTTCACAGGCCCCCATCCAAGCACCAGCTCAGTGGCTATTTGCAAGCATATTATTGATTCAGATTTTGGGTGCAGGTTTGAGCTGCCCCCAGTGTTGCACTGCAGAGGCGGGGCATGCTGAGCACTTCCTGGAAATCAGCATCTTTCAGGGGGCTGCCCCTGAGCATCCCCATACTGAGCGCCTCAAACCACTGTTTCATCAAAATTTCTTCCCATGTTTCTCCCTTCCCACCTCCAGAATCACTGCACCCACCCTCAGCACCTCGGAGTGAAAAGCTGCACGTGCCTTCAAGAAAGCAGGAAAAGCTGCAAAATTTGGGGACAGAGCCCCACCTCGTGGAAATTACTTCAGGCCCTGTCTACCAGATGCTTTTGTCGGTTGGCTTGTGAGACCCAGCATGACCTCATGCTTCACATCCTGCCTGCTGCTACATTAATTAGTCTAATAAGTGGTTTTCTCTCAGTGTCAGTCACAGTCACACCACACACAGCACACAGCACAGGTGTGGGGTGGTGCCTGGGTCTTCCTCTCCCATAGCTCAAGATATTCTGTGCAACCCATGTGAATGGTAATCATATTTGTGCTACTATTGAAAAGAAAATAGGTTTAATTCATTACAGTGGGTTTCTGATTTAGAGACAGTAGGAGAGCTGGTTGAAGGCCAGGCCAAGCATCTTCCATTGAAACAAAGAAATTAAATGGCCTTTCAGTGGTCCAACCAGGCAGCCATGGGAAGGCACCAGGCAGAGCAGCCGCAAGGACCAAGGGGTTGCCCACAGCCAGGTCAGCTGCCAGGGGAGCACTGTCTGGGGGAGCTTCTTATCATGCAAGAAGGGTATGGCCCAGGAGAGGCTGCAAGTCAGCAGCTCTTTGAACCCTGGGTACCCCCCTGTATTTGCTGGGTTTCAGTATGTAGAAATGGCCCTCTCCTCATTTTCCCACCTGCACACAGGGGTCTCTACCCACTTTGTTCATACATAAAGTATGATAGTAGCAACAGTTCATTTTCTTCCACCTTCTGGAAGCCCCCCCGGAAAGTCCTGTGGCACTGAACCAAAGGTTCAAACCATGCTTTGAAATTATTATCCAGTGGCACCCACAGGAAACACAACCAGTCAGGAATTCCTGCACCCATGTGAAGGGGTACAGGATTGAAGCTGCTCCATCAGATTAATTTGATTTCTGTTGGTAGTGTTTTGTTCCTGTCAGGAAAACAAAGTGAACTTGCCCCCTTCCAAAGCTTCTGATTTGGGAAATGAAGTCTAGCTCTGCCAGACATGTCAAAAGAGTGATTTTTTTTTTTTAATATTTTTTTTATTTTTTTTTTAATTTCTTCCCAAAACCTGTTATTCTCTGTAGAAAAAAAATTATACTTATCTACCTGTGGCAGCCGACATGTAAGTCTGTGTGTGTGATTAGGGTTCCTGGAGGGATTATTTGCCTAGGGTCAGCATGATAAAAAGTCTTCTTTCCATTTGGTTGACACACAAAAACTCCTAGAAACATCAGTGATGTTCTTTGATCCATTTGCCATAATTAGGGATGATCACATCTCTTGCTGCTTGGCTGATTTACTTTCCTATATTCATATTTTTCTATCCTACATTTCAGCGCTCAAATTCCTGTAAACCACAGAGGTGATTTTAAAAGCCCTGACTTTACACAACAGAACACAGCGCTCCACAGCACACAAAAAATCAGAGCCACTGGTATATCTGATGTTGTTCCCAATTCTCTAGGATTGGAGTTCCCAATATTTTGCTCAGAAATCATTATTAGTTGGTAAGATGTGAGAGCTGGTTAGACAGTCAAGTTTCCCACCAGCTCCAGACACTGGTGTGAGGCAGGAGGTGCTCAGCCAAAGCAATTCCCTTCTGCCAGGGCAGAGAAGCAGCAGCAAAACCCTGGGCTGTGCCCAAATGCCCTAATGATAAGCAGATCAGGATGTAAGCCTGACTGTTCCTAAACCTATTACAGTAAAAATGCGGAGACTGAGCAATATCAGAATGTTTGGGATAAATGGGACTCCTGGGTACAGGGTCTGGGGAGAAATTCCAGCGTTTTGGTTTTAGATGTTTTATAGAGCGCCTGAACAAACAGCCTTAGTCAACTCAGTGCTAATTAATGATTAAGCTGGATAGCACCAAGCTGCTTACAATTGATTTATAGAGGGGGTAAAAGAAGCTGGAATGTTCATTTCCATGACACACAGGTGTAAAGAGGAGTGACAGGGGCTGGCAGTCAACCTGCCACGCTGGGGAGCACAAGTCCCTCAGCACAGAGGACTGCAGGGCAGAACACTCTGTCAGGCACATCCCCAGCCCAGGAATGGTGACAGATGGTGATGAAGACGAGGTGATGATGGAGAGCAGCTCCCCAAGATGCTGGCATCCTGCTTGGGGCAGCCCTCCCTGTGCCCAGCAGAGCTGCCGGTAACACGTCGTCCCTTTAGGGCTCACTCCTTCACAGATGCCGGCAGTGGAGGCAGGAGTTTGGATGCTCTCCCCATGCCCAGCATGGGTCACAGGAGTTTTCCCCACTCAGGATGCCTATGATGGCTGCGCGGTGAACATCCCTGCACCATCCATGGGCTGCATTTGAGGTAAACCTTCCTTTCAAGCCTCCTCGCCTGCCTTGGCTGCTGCCTGCAGTGGGAAGGTGGCTCTTTGGGCGGCTATGGGGGGAGGTTTGCACGTTTGGTGTCTGGTGCATGGGTGACATCTACCGGCCGTGTCTTCAGCTTCGTTTTATGCTTTTACGACTTAAAAAAAAACCGTGCTAAGAAAGTGACACTCGAGGCTGTGTGCTGTTACAATTGCTCGTTTAACTGTGCCAGGGTCAAAGCTAAACCATTATTTTTATAACTATGTGAAGGCTATGTGTCCCATGGCACGGACCTTCTCTGATGTTTGACAAAAGGCCGAGATTTGGTTTTCAAATGAAGCAGTGCAAAGCTGAAGGAAATCTTTAAACACAAATGGAGGCTATTCCCCTGTAGTTTATTCCCCTGCAATTAAGATGAGATTTTGGATCTGTTTCATTAATTGAAAATTCATAACCAGTCCAGAGGGAAACTAAAAGTATGAAGTAAAAACAGTGAAGTTTTCTTTACAGAAAATTGCTACCATTTGTCCTAGGATTTATTTGAGAATGGCAAACTAAGACTAATTTCTCTAATATTTTTTACCTTTTGAAGAGTAGACGCTAAAATTAACAAAAAGCACCCGCTTAGCTGTGACCAAAACCAAGAATAATAACTAATGCAACACATATTTTGAAAAATTAAATACTTGTGACCATTTTAGAAGAAATAGTTCCAGGCTGGTGGCTTTTGTTGTATTGGTATTGGATGAAATGTTGTAGTTAATCTTCAATGTTGGATCCACGCTCAACAAACTGCCCTGGCTGTATACAACTCACCAAGTGCCTGGCTGTGGGCACAGACCAGCCGGAAACCTGTAGCTGGAGCAGTATTCCTCTATGTCCTGGTTCTTGCATGAGGCTGAACCTTGCAAATTCTTATCACTGCAGCCATAAAGAAAAAACTTGTAAATACACTACCCAAAAGGTCAAATTCAAAGACAAATAGAAAGTAAACAACACTAATATTTTAAATACTGTGATTGGCAATCTTTTTATTATTTTGGCACCTGGCATATAATTTGCAAGTGTTTAGGTAAGGTGAGGCAGTGGCAGAGACTGTACAAGCAGTACTTTGGCATTCCCACAGTATAATAACACTCACAGCCACTGTGATATCTGCAGTGCCATAAATGTTAATCCAGCTTGTCCTCTTTTCTCATGTTATCTCTTCACGCCTATAGTCAGCTCCTAAAGCACAAGATCACGACAGGAGCACCAGCAAGAATAACGTGCCCAGTTGTTATTCAGGCTCATTGAGAGCAGCCCTGCAGAGAAATCTTGCTTGTTCTCAAGGATGAAAGGCTGGACATGAGCCAACAGGGTGTGCTTGTATCCCAGAAGGCAAACCACATCCTGGGCTGTATCCAAAGCAGGGTGGCCAGGAGGGGATTCTGCCCCTCCACTCCGCCCTCCTGAGACCCCACTTGGGGTGTTGTGTCCAGCTCTGGGGTCCTCAGCGTAGGAAAGACAAGGACCTGTTGGAGTGAGTCCAGAGGAGGGCCACAAGGATGATCAGAGTGCTGGAGCACCTCTCCTATGAAGACAAGTTGAGAGAGGTGGGGTTGTTCAGCCTGGAGAAAAGAAGGATCCAGGCAGACCTTATGCAGTTTCCAGTACCTGAAAGGGGCTTATAAAAAGGAGGTAGAGAAACTTTTATATGGGCAGATAATGAGGGGCAAAGATTTTAAACTGAGAGAGGGCAGGTTTAGATTAGATATTAGGAAGAAATTCTTTACTGTGAGGGTGGTGAGATACTGGAACAGTTTGCTCACAGAAGTTGTGTATACCCCAACCCTGGAAGTATTCAAGGCCAGGTTTGATGGAGCTCTGAGCAATGTGATCTAGTGAATGGCATCCCTGCCCATGGCAGAAATGTTGGAGCTAGATTGCCTTTAAGGTCCCTTCCAACCAAACCATGATGATTCCTATTCTATGATGGGGAACTGGTTCAGGCTGAGAGAAGGCAACTTCAAGATCAGCCCTAAACATAAAATTCTCTTTTTCACTATTACCCATTCCCAGAAGACAAGTTCTGGATTACTGCGAATTTCTTAGCATCCCTTCCAGGGACTGTGAGTTTCCATTCAGTAGAGCTGAGCAGGGGTCCAGTCTCCAAGGCCACCAGTTCTTACCCTACAATGACCCAATCCTCCTATGCACTGAGTGAACATCCCCATGTACCATCTGGGGTTCTGCTCTCTCTGCCTTCACCACTGAGGAAATTCTGACCATGACCAGTTCCTGAAAAATCTGCTGCCACCTCAAAGCCAGCCCTTACATATGTGCTGTGCTGGATCTCATTTTCTGAAATCTGCTTGATAATTTCTCCAAGGGCATTGAATTACATGCTTTTCAGATATCCTCAGAGGCTAAAAACTGGTTTTCTCCCATGAAGAAAGGTGTCAGGCTAATTTGCTGTGACCTCTCTTTCCTAGATCCCTGTTCTTCCTTTTTCTTTTATAATTTTTTTAAAATTTTATTTCCACTTCCTTGGCTTTCATTATTCAGCCCTTCATGGGCATGCAAACTATTGGACCCATAAGTTTTTCCTGTCTCACATACTCTTTCTGAGCAACATCATCTCAGTCCTTCTTGATTGTATATCTTCTGCAGATAAATAGATATTACCCGCTGCTGTTAAGATTGGTTAAATTGCTTTTATTACTTTTTAATATATTTTCTAATCTAAATCTCTCCAGATTAGCTCCATTTGATCACTGGGAAAATTTTCCCATGCTCCAACGCCAGGTGCTAGTTCTTCCATTAATCACTGTTTCCCCAGCAGCCAGCTCTAAAGATTAGAACACAATAAGTAAGCACGGTATATTTCATATGTGATGGAAATGGCTAATGTTATGCTTCGTTTTGTGAATTACAATGTAAATTCTTTCTGGAAATGTAAGAATGGAAATAATGCAGAAAATTATTTGTTCAGATTGTCAACCATGTGAAAGAAGAGTGTTTAGCAGTTTTGATGTCTCATCTCAAATACTAGACTGGATGAAATTTAATGCAGTTCATTTTGTGCTGCTCTTTTGGATAAGATCTATAAGGAAAGCTCCTATAAGGAAAGCTCCTGCATGTTAATGTCCTGCATTTTATTTTTTTAAGAACATGATTTAGCTCAGATGTCCTTTGGCAAAATTCTCTCTCTTCCTATTAGATGTTCTGCTCACCTACCCACAGCTGACATCTTCCAATCCTTTAATGGTACCTCATAATTATTGCTTTTGAAGTCCTTTGGAATCTACAGCTGTATAAATGTCAGTGCTGTTCTGTAAAAGTATCAGTTATGTGAAAATCTTGGAAACCTGCCCAGCCATGATACTGCCAGGAATTTGGATATAAGTGCAACGTGACTGTTTTGGATACAGAGGAGACTAGGGCAAGTTTTTTTTTGTTTTTTTTTAATTGGTAGTTCCTAATAATCATGCTCTGAGTGCCGAAATAGAGTTTGCTGTGGTTTAGATTTATCCATTCCTGCAGAGGAAGGAATTGCTCTGGCAACTTCTCGATAAGCCGCATTATTTGAGATGCCACCAGGTGGTGACAGCAAGTCAGGGAAACACGGGCAGGACGGCCCCACGGAAATCGGCCTGGGTTGAGGGTGGGACGGCTCCCGGGACCGCTTCTCTGTTTCTAGTCGTGGACTTCAATCCCAATCCGTTCCAACTCTTTTAAAATATCTTTCATGTTTATGCACCACACTTCAATAGCCTATTTTAAGATTCAGCTCAGGATGCTGTAGGGTAGTTGGCATTCCCTCAAATATGTCCTTTTTGTAAAAAGACAAGCACTTCTGTTGTTTTTCCCAGTTCCTAACAACTGTTTAAAATCAAATGACATGGAAAATCTAGTGATCTCTGTGTCTTAATCCTTCATGCCTCATTTCTCTTGGATTAATGTTTGACTGTGACTATTTTTGTTACTTAGTTATTGCAAAAATCAAACCAAATTCCAGCGTTTCTTTTAAGAAATCAGTTATTCTAAGTTCTGCATTATCATGACAGAAAGAAATGAAGGAAAATGTTGGGACCCTCCTGACAAAGTGTACCAGAATCTCTCTTCTGAGCCAATCATATCCTGTTAACGGTTGTCAGGATATTTCCCATCTTTGACTCTAGATGTAAAATTAAGTCCTGCTCGAACTTAAACATCAAAACTCATATGGATTTTTGTGAGGAAGCCCAGAGGTGCGTAGAGAGTGGAGCTGCAGTGTTGCTCCTGTGGGGTGGTAACAGGGCCAGGGAAATACCCTCCAGCAGCACCATTTCACACAAGCCAGGCAAAAGGATGGGGTGCATGGACTCTTTCTCAGCCTTTGCTCATACAGGCAGAAGTAAAAGGAACATTGTAGTGGATTAAGAGAAGGGATTATCCCCTCTAATCAGCCCACATTATACCACATCTGCATACTGCATCCGGTTTCGTGTTTCCCAATAGAGGAAAGATTATGATGGGGATGATGGGGATAATTCAGCAGAGGTTATCAAGACATATTCCTGGAGGTGAGTAGGATGAATTACCTTTGAAATGCTTTTCTCTCTCCTCTTATTACAGAGGGAGCCTAAATACCTAACGTTAGGTGATACGAATCTCCTATGAGGTGAATTTCTGGAAGTTGTAGGGGGATCTGGATTAGCAGGACTGAAAGCCTGAGTTTTTTGAGTGTTTAGCAGCTACTCTAGCAACTGACTTGGACTTGGTTTTAAACTTGTCCGTGTGAGTGACCAGTTTGCCAGGCGTTTTTCATTGGTTTCCACCTGCACAAGTGTTGACCTTTAGCCAAGCTTTCGTCACAGGTTACTCACTCAATGCATGTAAAACCTCTGTATCTACACCACCATCTTTCGGGTGATGCAATCATCATTTCAACAGTAATTATTTCATTGACCCTAGAAGAATAAGTCCATATCCTCAGCCGGGTCAGCTTTTATGGGAAACAGACTCCATAGACCAGAAGCATCCTACAGACTTGTGTGTAGCCCCGAGAGAGAAATAGGTGTGTCAGCAATTCCTGCTCTGTGATCTGCATTTGAGTCTGCCAATTGACCTGTGATGCTGAGGTAGCCATGGAAGTCATTATCTCCTGCTTCCAGTGTTCAGCCCCCTAATCCAGTCTCATTTTCAAAGGTGGAAGCTGAAGATGCTTGGCAGTGCAGGAAATTAGGCCTCTTGTACAAGTCTGTAAATGCAGCTATAGATGCCAAGATGAAGTAAAGAAGAAAACAGGTACAGCTGTCTCTAACATAGCTGCTGCCTTATATACTCCTGAAACTATTATTACACACATTTCTTGTTGGCCACGATTTAAATGGTAACGGCTGTAGCAGAAAAAAGCATCCTAGTGTCTTCCTCACTGCATCTGCAAGCCACTGGAAGGGAGAATAAAGATTTAGAATATTATTTTTATCTCAAAGAGACAAAATATGTGGTGAGACTCTACCTTTCCTTAAAGAAGCCAGAATTATTGGAAGGTCAAGTCGTTAGAAAGCTGTTTGTATTATTTAGTCATCTCGAGCTGATTTTAAAATAATAGAAAGAAATTGTATGTTTTTCTTTTATTCTGCTTAGTTTACTATCCCTGCAAGAGCTCTGCACCAACAGAGCATACAGTCTCAGTGCATGCAGTCTCCTTCTGTAACAGTGACATTTAGGCACAGCTATTTAAGAACTCGGTGTAAGACACTCTGCTACAGGTTGTATTTGATAACAGAAGAGGTGCCCGGGAGTCTGTGACCTTTAGTGCAATAAAACAGTGGGATAACAAGGATCAAAACTTAAATCCTGAGGACCCACAACAAGCATGACTGGTGCTGAGCACTTGGAGGAAAGGCATCTCTCGAGCTGTCTGTCATAGCTTGCTTGATATGTCACATTAGCATCTTTTCCATGCTGACCCCACTTAAATGTCACAGCCCATTTAATTAATCCCAAGCATCCAGTGCCAATGCTTGTGGCACAAGGTTGCATTAGCTCTGAAAGATTTCCTGTGCATTGGCCTGAAGAGAGAAGACAAATAGGGGTGCTCTGTGCTTCAGCTTGGTCAGTCAGATTGACCTTTCAGAGCAGCCTTACTTGGATTTATACCAGGTTTTCAGCACCATATCTGAGGGAAGTTTTGTGCTTGTGTTGCAGAGAAACAAGCTCTCCTCCCAGAGGGATGACAGCCATGTGTGTGGGAAGAAACCTCAACTAGTCCCTACAGAGGGAGTTATAAAATCATAGAATCATTTAGGTTAGAAAAGACCTCTCGGTTCATCAAGTTCAACCATTAACCCAGCACTGCCAGGTCCACCACTAAACCATGTCCCTCAGTGCCACATCTACATACCTTTTAAATACTTCCAGAGCTGGCTACTCCACCCCTTCCCTGGGCTGCCTGTTTTAATGCCTGACCACTCTTTCAGGAGAGAAATTTATCCTAAGGAAAAGAAACTCCTTTCCACAGGGACAAGGAGACCAAGGATAGTTGTAGGTGTGGAGGGAGCTCTGCAAAACACTGTCACCTTCTTCATAGAGTGGAGGACTTTCTTAGATCTTGCTGCTAGCATCAACATTTGTTTGCATGCTTGCATGTGTCACTGTTTATCTGAAACAGTGCTTCCCGGAAGAAGAGATGTCCCAGCAGACAGATACATGTCTGAACACACTCCTCACTGGTGGTCAATGCTACTGCATGAGCATGGCTTAAGAACCTACACAGAATAGAGTAAAATTTTTCCAACTCTTATGTTAATGTCATTTTCTGGAGAAAAAAAAAACAAACAACCAAGTAATTTTTTAGAGAAAGCTTTAGAAGTAATTAATATGTACATAAACCAATAGCCAAATTATCCTTGTAAACCTTGGTCTACAGTTTTCAACACAGGGCAATAAAACCTGGGAAACAGGAGCTCAGTGTCCTTCAGCAGAAACCAAATAAAATCTTCCTTAGTTATTTTAGAAACCTGAATAGCACTGCATAAATATATTTTCCTCCTTCAAAAGGCAGGTCACAGCAGCCTTAATTATCAGAGGGCCAGAATGGAAACAACATAAAAATAAATCCTTTGAAAGTTTGCTCTCATTACCACATTTGGCATATTTAAGCATAAACACCATCTGTGTTTATCAAGAAACACAGCAATAGCTGCCGTCCGATCTCACAGCGACACCAATGTTTATGGGGAGTTACAGTAAGGGGCACATGGAAGGCTTCAACAGAAACTGAGCTCCCCTGAAATTCTTTGCTCAGTCGCCAGCTGCTCATGTAGATAGAGGCACTTTTGCCAAGAGAAGGATCATCGCAGAAGAAAAACAGCCTCAAACCTCCTGTGGAAGCTTCTTCTGGCAACCCCAAGGAAAACAGCAGCAAAAGTTACTTGCAGCAAAGGATCAAGCCGTAAAACGCACTTCGTTCTTTTAGTGTTGTAACTGTTGTGGGGGAAGAGGAGCGTCTGCAGCTCTGGGGTCACCTCGCTGCTCTGCACCCCCTTGGCAGAGTGGGGACTTCCTGTCCCTCTGCCTTTGCAGCAGACTGGGAATGCTGGGGGAGACTGCCTGCAAGGGCTGGCTGGGCTCCGCCCTCACCCTGGCAGACCATCTCCAAGGTAGGGAGAATGTGGTTTGTGACCTGACTGGGCACTGTGTCCTTGCAGCAGTCCCTCTCACCCAGGTCTGGTGCAACAAGAGATCCAGGGCAGGGTTGTAGACAAACAGGAGATGATGCTGCCAGTGGGAGCAATTCCTCTGCAGATGCTGTGGTAGCTTGATCTGCCAGCCACCTGTGCCCAGTCCTGTGGGTCTGGACTCTGGATTATATTTGTTTGGGCTCACCTTCATCCTACAGCATCCTTCTGTGCAGAAACAACAGCAAAACGAAAAGACAAGGACAGGAACATAAGCACAACATGCCCTGCCTAAAGCCAGGATGCGAAGCTGCCAAGCGGCAATGATGACTTCATCACAACCTAGACACCATTGTCTAACTCAGCACAGGCATTTGGAACAGCATTTGATCTCCATTGCTCTAGCATCGTTTGCCCAAAACCAGTTAAGAAGACTGATACTAATATTCTGAGCATAATTTGGCTCTTCCTTCTTGTAGAGGTGGCATTGAGTGGCCTGATTGTAATAGAGATACATTGAACGATGCAAAGACAATCCAAATAAAATTAAAACAAATTAAAAATCCAGACTATTCATGTTAAATTCTTCAATACCAGCCTGATGGCTTTATGAGAAGCAGAACTGTGGAAGTTAGCAAAAACTCTGCACAGCAGTTTCACAGCCTGAACTCTCTCACCAATATGTCCATAGTACTTAATCTGAATTTTCCTTTTCTTAATTTTCTCTCGTTTACCGTAATTATGTTGTCAGTGTGCTTGCCTAAGTAATTTTTTTCTATCGACAGTGTTTACTCTCCTCAGATATTTACAGACTACTTTCACATCTGCCCACGCACCATGTTATGCGTCAGAAAAACCCCATTTTGCTTTATGATTTTATCTTAGAAGCTGATTGCTCTGAAATTGTGACTTTGCTCTGGATTCTGTCATCCCACCAAGACAGTGGTCTCGACACCCAGTGCACTCCCAGAAGCTGTGAAGGCAGCAAGGATGACCTGCATGTTAAGGACCCTGGCCCACAGCCAGAGAAGCGATTTTCAACCTGTGCTTAACTTTAAGCACAGGAGAAATCCTGCTTGGTTTGTTGACATTACACATGACCTTAAAATAAAACCTTGCTCAGCTGCTGTGCTGGAGTGGGACCAGAGGGCTCTGTTCTATATGAAGCCCATTAGAAAAGGTCTTTTCATCCATTTTTCCATGGGAAAATGCAAGTGTGTGAATAGAGTCCAGGGTGTGTTTTCTTGCGAGTATTTGATTTGCTGCCCACTGTCATTTCAGTGTCCCTGGATGTGCTCTCATACCTGTACTTCTCCTCCCTATAAACATTTGGAGCTTGTGTATCTTTCCTGAACAACTTCACATTCCTCCAAGCCAATTCTTGTTATTTGCTGTCTGGCTTAAAAAGAGCACTTGGGCAAGTGGAAGGATGAAGAGAGTTTTGGTGATGTGTTTGTCTTGAGAAAATATGACTTATGGTACGAGTGTAGGCAGAGTGGTTTCCTGGTGGATTTCTGCTGAGTCACAGGATTATTTCAGCCAGCTCCAATACTTTCATCAGTGGCTGTGGTAGTCCTAATGTACCCGTCCCATAGAACTCTCCTGGCATCTGTGAAGACATTGGTCCTTTTCTCCCGCTTCCCATGCAGATATTCCCAGTATCTCTTTTTCTCCTGTACATAGCCATTTATTTTTATGAAAACAATGGGGCACATTGGCTTGTGTTAGTCAGAGTTTGATAGTGCAGGAATAAGGAGGAGCACCTGCATACATGCTTTTCTGCCTAAACCATGGTATAGCAAGAGCTCCACTTCTATAGCAAGCCTGGCTAAAAGAAGACCTGCTTGAGGAAACAAGGAGTTATCCCAGATGAGTTATGGAGAGTTGTACCGTGCTAATCACATTCTCATTCCTTTTAAGTGAACAACTGACAAAATCAGGGAGATCTGCAATGCTGAGTGCCTTTAAAGACTGATCAGCTGTACTTGGATGCCCAAGTATGGGCCTCAGTCTGTAATGCTAGTCCCACAGCTCTGTAGCTGAGGCTCTCCAGGTCTGGCTGCACACTGCACTGGTAAGGCAGACAGATGCTGGTGACTGCTTCAAATAGAGCCAGGTTGAAGATGTGGCATCTGTGGTGTGAGGGAAAAAACATCAGCATGTTTGAACTCCAGGAGACCACATGAGCAGTTGCAACATGCACCAGAGGCTTCATCTGTGATAGTCAGACAGTGAAACGGCCACAAGCAGAGCTCAGAGAGCTGGAAGAGGTGTGGGGTAGAGTGAAGGGCATCCAGTTGCCCTATAATGAAAACTGGCATGTGCCAACAGAGCTGCCATCCTGTCCCAGCCACAGAGGGCATGAGCAGCCATAGCTCTACTCACGGTGAGGACAACCAGGCCTGGCACTACCAGCACTGGTGGAGCAATTTACTGGGAACCTTGGAAAACCCATACACAGCAAGGAGAGTCTCACCTCCAAGGTGATGGTAGACCTGGGCTCTTCTGTCTGTCAGGCTTATTTTTTCATGAGTTGAGATCTCACAAGTCTTGTGCTGTTGAGCCCAAAGAAATTTTCTTCTGGCATGCCTGATTGCTCCTTTTGGCTCTTCTTTTGACCCAGAACAGACCGTAGAAAAACCAAGTGTGGGCGGAGTGGAGAAGGATGGATCACATTGACTGCAACTGTATGTGTGAAGTGAACGTGTCTGTGGCATTTGCTTGGATAACCTGCCTGCACCTGCAGCTCCGGTGTAGATCCATACAGTCCATTGCACCTGTATGTGCATGGAGTCTCTTGGGAGCTGAACTGTGCCCAGCAGGAGGTGTCAGGGTGGAAGGAACAGGCAGGCCAGGGGGGCAACAACCGCACACCAGGCTGGATGGACCCACCATGCACCTGGGGGCTGGAGGGACCGTTTCTTTAAGAAAACTCATCCTCTGGCTCAGAGCCCAGACTCTCAAATCTGCTGTGAATCAAGCTGCCCTCTTTCAGCACTGCACATACCTTTCATATTTCTTTCCCTCAAGGAAGTGTTTTGTGATGATTAATGAATTATGAAGGTCACCTTTTGAGTCTTCAGCTCTCACAGGACTCCAAAGAAAACAAAATCCGGAAGAGTTCCAGCTAGAAGTGTCATGGCAAATGCATCCATTTTACTTTATTTATGATTATGCTCACAATGGGCTTATTAAGTACATTCTTTAAATAAACAGAACTTGAGACTGTTTGTGAAATGCTGGAGTTTTCTGCCTTAAAACATCTGCTGCCTATTTCTTAAGGACCATTTAGGTAACACTAGAACACGTACAGATACGCATCTATTTCCTGGAAATTGCTTAAGCATACTTCAAAAATGTAGAAATCTGTGCCTTTACCACCCAAGAAAACCTAAGACTAAAATGAATGAGGCTGGGTAGTCTCTAGCTGAGAGAAATTCAATAAATCTACCCTGCACTTGAACTGTGTTGGTATGTGAGACTGGGAAGCTTGCTGGCAGGAGACAGGGAAGTTGACTGTAAGTCTGTATAACTCAGACTAATAATTCATGGTGTTGTATAAAGCAACTTGGCTGTTTGAACACTGTGCTTTTTCTAGTGGTGTGCCTGTTGAATAAACATCTGGACTTGCATCTTCTTCCACAACTGATGATGCTCTGGGTGGGAACTTCATTTTGAGTGTCCATGTCATTAAATGGTTAGTAATTTATATCCTTGAGAAATCATCTTCCATATGCCACATATGAAGAGGCTTTAGGAACATCTGCAGGATAAGCTTTTAATGAGATGTGTTCCTTGACAAATATCTCCATGATGTTTGATGCCTCACCCCCTCTTTGTCAACAAGAGTCCAACTGCACTCTGACATCTGGAGGTTCTATAGACAGTGTTAGACCTTCTCCAGTCCCTTTTCATAACGATCTTCTTCCTACTCAAAAGGAAGTCAGAAAATAAAGTCAGATTTAGCCCTCAAATTCCAGCTGCTGCAGAGTGCTCCATAGCATTTCTTGCTGCTTTCTACCTTCCCTGTTCCTCAGCCCATCACAGCCTTGATGTTCCTCTGAATAGTGGCATATCCTATCCAAGTTTGCTTGAGTCTCACTGAACTGACTGGAAGGATGCAGCTGAGATTGTAAGAAGCGCCTTTGAATGTTTGCTAAACTGTTGTCACACAGGATGTAGATATCCTATCCCATTCATTTGTATTGCAGATTGCTGTTCTTCTCTAGAAAAAAACAAAAATCCAGTTTCCGGTGCATGCTGTTAACATGGCTAGACCTTGCAAGAACCTGCCTGTTAGAGACAGCATGGTGAAACTTAGTGTCTGGGCCTGTTATGCTGATTGTTGGTCTCTCCAGTAGATGAACAGGGACCATATAAGCTTGTGAGTTTTGAATGAAAGCTGCCCTAAACTACTATTTCCCTCTTCCAGAATTACCACACCTCATCAAAGACTAATCTTGCTCTCGACCTGGGAAAGAGGAAAAAAAGCACGAGATGTAATATTGTCTGGCTTGCAAGGGAGGCTTGAGAAACACACAGAAGGTCTTTAATAAGACCACAATGGAAAGAGCCTTTCTTGTCCTAAATGATAGCCATGTGATCCCAGTAAAGAACAATCACCCCAATAACAATTCTTTAGGACATGTGACTTTAAACTGTCTTCAGAGCTCACAGATCATCTTCACGGCACATGGGTGAATTGGTACTCAGCTGCTCACATCTGTTCCCACCACTCAGCTCAGGAGCTGTTCAGAGGACTTACTTTCTGAAGCCTTTGTGTAGCCCCCTTTCAGCCTTGCACTAAAAGGTTTTGCAGAGCATGATATGTGTGCAAAGGCTAAATTGATGGCCAGATTATTTTACATTTATCTGGGGACATACAAAAACATTATCACAACCCCTTAAGGATCATCGTAATTATTTACAAATGCACAAATTCAAAGCACCTGAAATATGAACTTAGCTTCTTTTTACTTAGTGATTTTGATCTCAGATCCATTGTTCCCTTTACTTGCTCTTAACCAATCAGCTGAGAAACGTCAGACTTCTTCCTTGCTATCTTTATGCCAAACTCTCTTATTCCTGCAGATGAAGGATTTGTCACTTTTTCAGCTGGCTAGCCACAAATGCAAGCTTACAACATCTGATTTTATACTAGTGATTGACAGAACATACATTTATTCCTAACTAGCAACGTCTCCATAGCCATCCTGTCAGCTGTGTCTGCCAAGACAGCGCACATTGCGCGGCCTCACTGCTGCTGAGCTACATCAGAGTGAAGGCACCTTGACATTGACTTTGATCACTTCAAACACTTCATATCCTGGGAACAGCTGTAGTGACTCGCACATCTCTTGAAAGAGCACCAGTCTGGATCCTGCATTGTCTGGATTTGTTATCAGTGAAAACGCACTGATCCTACTGAAGTTACTTTTCTCTGGTTCTTGTGTGGCTGAAAAGGAGGCTAAATCTGGCCATGACAGCATGCTTGATTATTAGTATTGAATATGGTGTCTGCAGGCCTTGGAGCTTCTTGCACTACTCAGGACAGTTATTAAATTCTCCACCAAGACATCTGAGGAGTGTTTTAATTTTAGGAAAAGCAGGGGATCAACTTCATGCAGGCAAGAATTAGCCATTCCTGTTCCCTTACTATGGAGGGTATGGAAGAAGGAAGGCAAAACCTGGCAGGAGCATTGCCTGCCTTCGCTTGCTGAGAGCAAAAGGATAGTGTGATGTAGGACATGTCACTTGGAGAAAGTCCTCCTGGTCAGAGCCTTAGCAAGAGAAGCAAGGATCCTCCTCAGATCAATCTCATCTTAAGCTCATATTAGAGGAGCCCTGAAGCAATTCTTATGTAAACTGCAGGCTATCAGATAAGAGGGCTTGCTATGTAAACCAGGAATCAGAAGAGGGAAAGCTTTCTTTTTGAGGGATTTCAGCAGCCTGCCAGCTTAAAGATTCTTCTTTTCCTGGTAGCAGCAACTGCCTGCTGATACTATTTCTCTCTTACCTGTGAAGAGAAAATATTAGCTCTCTCTTGGGTGTATGTTTTTGATGGAAGTTGTGGTTAAGAACAGAAATAACACTGAGATGCAAGACTCTTGGCATCTCTGGGATGCAGAGCAATGGGTCTTCCACCTCTGCATACACCAACAGTGGGTTGGGCAATGCTCCCCTTCTCAGGCAGGGGATGGCCCATGACCTCACTCCTTGGGCTGACCTTGCCAAAACAGCAGCTCTGTGTCATGTGTGTGTGTCAAAGTGCACAGAGTGCTGGGGGTTTCTAGACTGGTGAGAAAGCAGGCTCAGCACAACTGCTGACCTTGCCAAAAAAGACCCTTACACAAATCTTTAAATGAAGACCAAATATAATGTTGTGATAATAAAATTTCACAGGAATTAATCACATTCATCTGGATTTACGGAGTAGGAAGCTTTTGCTCTGTTCTGATTCAGTTAAATAATGATCTGTACCAGCTGCTGTAAAACTGGGTGAATTGACTTCTTTGATTTAGTTATGCCTACACATTTTGGAGTCAGCATCCTTCTCCTGCGTGGAGCTATCTTCAAAAAGTTTTGCCCTCCCCTGGGGCTCTGGGAGCCTGTCTGCTGGCAGCAGAAGGGCCGTGCTGTCCCACAGCCCACTGTTTACATGGGCACTGCCTCCCACCTGGCCCACTGTGTGTGGATGAAACACAGAAAACCAGGGGCAAAAGACCAAATTTGCAGTGAAGGCCCCCTTAAAGTCTTGTCTTTGCTGTGATGGTTTCAAAACCCTGGGTGATATTTCAGATAATGATGGGCTGTATCACTCCCTCGGGTGTGTTCAAGGTTGTCCCACCATCTCCTTCAGCTCCTCGCCTCGCCGAGAGATCTGCCATCTCCCACTCTGTCCTGGGGCATTGAGCACCTTGCAGGAAGGGACTGTGCCTCTGCACCACCAGCGAGATGGGGGCTGTGACAAGAGTTCCCAGTCAGGCTGCTGGGGCTTCTGTAGGTTCAGCTCATTCATATCTCACCACTGCATTAACCTATTGATTAGTAATCAACCCTGTCTCTGCACTATCAGTATGGGAGGCTGGGGGTGGACGTAGGGTGTCTCTGTGTTGGTTTTAGCCTCTATCAGCAGAATATCTCTTTTCAAAATTTCATTCTGCTCTGCTGTTTTCTAATCGCTTAGCCATGGTCTCAGTCCTCCCGCAGTCTGTAGGGCTAATGGATAGTAACCTCTTTCAAGAATGACATATACTTTCCTGAGGCATCTTTCACCTTTGGAGATACTCCCTTTACGTATGGATGACTCTTCCTTGCTTCTAAAGAGAGAACCCCTTAGAGGAAGGCCTGTAGTGATAGACATTGCAGAGCCGGGATGCGGAGGAGACAGAACAGTCATAGGCAGAGGTCATTTCAATTTGCCAGCTAAGCTCAACTATCCAGGCAGGACAATGAAGTTATTGCTCTCAAGACCTGCCTATTTTAGGACTTTATGCCTAGGTCCCTGTGACACGTACTAAGAGTAAATGTTGTACTTCACAAGCATTTCTGCTGAATTCACTGACAACACAGCAGCAGCTGGAACAGGCAGTGATGATTTCCATTGTGCTTTCCAGTTAGGAGTTAGGACATCTTTCATAAACCTTCAAGGAGGAGAAATGTAGCAATGAATAGATTTAGGTTCTGGCCTTCCTTTGTTCTTGATTTGAACAGCTCCTGTCCTAATTATAATCATTTGCCATGTGATTTTAAAGCAATTATGAATTGACTGTAATGCATGCAGATTACTGATCTCTCATGCACAAAATTAATTTACTCTGCCAGCAATTTCAGACACTGTACTTCAGCTTGTGACTCACAGCTTTGCGTAAATGATTCTACAGAAAACCTTTGAAATAGTAAACCTTCAATACACATATTTATTTAACAGAATGCTCATTGTTATTACTCCTTATAAGGAAATTTTGCCAGTGAAAAAGAAAACACTCCCACACAAACATGGGCAATTTAACTGGATACCTTTTATGAGGTAGGAGATTGTTTTACACCTGAGGTATTATTATGAATATACTTAATTACAGGAAAAAAAAAAAAAGAAAATAAAAGAAACCAACCAACAACAAAACCAAAAAAGAATATCACATGAGCAGAGGTGCACTAGAGAAGCTGAGAGCAAAACCTTACCTGGTTTCTTGTCAAAGAGTCCCTGGGTCATCTCCTCAGGTGCTGCATGCACACTGCTGCATGCACACTGCTGCAGGTCTAGTAACAGTGGCTGGAGGATGCAGTCCAGTAGGAGAAGCTATAAAACATAGAGGAGTCCTTAAAAGATAGAGGCCCTTCCAAAACCACAGGCTGTTTGTGAAACTGGCCAGTTCAGTCAAATCAACGGACATTCTTGCTTTGCAATCAATAAAGTAGACTTAAGTCTGAGGAAATTGTTGAAAACCACATGGAAATCACAGAATCTTAGAAAGGTTTGGACTGGAAGAGACCTTAAAGATCACCTAGATGTCCTTCCCAAAACTTGGTCAGCTTTACTAAATTATTCAAAACAATTGCAGACAAGACTGCCAGGGACCCCTCTCAAACCACTCCATATACCGACACTAACACAGTTGCTCTCCAGTGTCAGGGAAGCAGCAGATCCATTATATATGCACACAGGCCATTTGTCAGGAACTTATGGATGTTAAGCTTGGGAAGCAAACCTGGGAACTCAGGAGATATCTGCCCAAAGAAGAAGCCAGCCATCTGAATAAATAGGGATTGATAGCTTGGCACAGGATCCTTACAGCTGGTGACACTGTCCAGGAGAGGGAACTGACACCAAAACCCTCAGCTGCAGCTAAAGTTATGCCAAACAGTTGAGGCTGAAGAATTAGATCGGTCAGTTCCTTGGCCTTTGTCATTGCCAGCCCAATACTCCCTTCAGTTTCATAAAATAGCATGTACAATTGCTTGCTCATGAACCACATTGTGACTCTTCTACAACAGAGACTCATCCAGCAGGAAAAGAGTGTGCTAACTGAGAGCATCATTGGGGGAGTGTGGGCAACCTGTGGCTGTGAACGTAAAGATCAGCCCCACTGACCAGAATTCCTAACACTCAGTTCTGAAGCAAGTGTGGCTCTGTCTATTCTATACAATACTTCTGAACACCAGGCTTGTCCTTTTTATACTTACTGATAGCAGGCACAGCATCTGAGGTTTAATTCATATCAAGATAAAGTCCTGCTGGCTCCAGAGAGGGCCAAGCCAGGCCCACAGTGATGAAAGAGTAATGGAGACCAAGTGTGCAGGCACCTCACAGTGCAGGAGTTGTTAGCAAACAATGAATTAGTTCTCTTTTATAATGATCCTGCAGCAGTGCACTAAGGGAGAGGAAACGTAAGAGCCACTTGGGAAGGAACAACAGCACTACAGAGTGAATGAAGCCTTTATTGCACAGCGGTCCAACAAAAGCTGGATTCCACGGCTGTGGCAGAGGTTCGGCAGCTCAGCAGCACTGCAGCCCTACAGGTATATACCTTCAGGCAATTACATAAGCTGAGGTGTCACAGGATCCAGTGCAGATAATTGAAGGGGACCATCACAGAGACAAAGCATAGGACAACTCTTTGTTCCACAGATCTGAAAATACTTCACATGAGCAAACAGGTCAAAATATCCTGGCCTCTTCTTGCTTTTGTGTCCTGAGAGTGTGCATTCACTGTCTGGGGGTTTGGACAGGGGCCATGGGCAAGGGCTTGGCCTTAAAAACAGTCCTTGACCAAAGGTGAGTTGATACCCAGGGTCTTCATGCTCACCTCACAAATGTCCCCAGAAAAAAACAGAGCTACAGTCTACATTTATCTGGCAAAGAGAGGGAGGCAAGTGTGCAATGCCAGTGTATTGCTGGGACATACCTGCCGAAGGACTGGTAGCCAAAAGGTGGGCACATATGATACTGCTGGGGATAGCAATTTTTCTGAGTCAGTAAAATCAGCAAATGATTTTACTGAGTCAAATGGAATTTGGTGGGACTTGCCCACTAGACAAAAAGTCCTGGAGACTAGATTCATGCACTACTGTACTTACACCACGTATTTGGTGGTATCCATTTCAAAGGCACCCATGGCCAGTGTGACCATAACTTTATCTAAGCTCTCCCCATTTTCTGCCATGACAGCTCGAGCTCAGGAGCTAAGAAGGACAGAAACCAACTCAAGGAATATAGCAGTTCAGACAATTAATGCATCAAATATGTTGTCTGCCTGTCTCTCTCTCTCTGTCTCTCTATCTATCTATCTATCTATCTATCTATCTATCTATCTATCTATCCATCTGTTCATTCATCCATCCATCCCTTTCTTCTCAGGTATAGTCTACAGAGAAGGGCACGGTTGCATTGGGTCAATCAGGAGATGGGACAGGCGGTAGTCTGGGACTTCCCTTGTCCTCTGACTTCTACCCAGGCAGAAGTTGAACCCCAGTGGTACTTTCACTCAAGCTCAAGTGGCTCTTACTTGACTCTGCACTTAGCCCAGGCTGTTCAGTAAGAATTGCTACCTTTGTCTAAGACGCATATGTCTTTGCTGGCCAGGGCCCACACTTGTTTATGTGAAAAACACATAATTGGACTAAAGGCATAAGAACAAGCAGTCTTTAAAGGATGAACCTACTTTACTGAGTAGAAGACACCCGGGGAAGCAGCTCAAGTATTGAATCCCCCAAGCAGCAGTTCACACTCTGAGCTCATTCTGTGGCTCCAATCTGGATGTCTTGAGCTACCTCTTTTCAAGAGAAATCTCCTACAGAAGGACTAGCCCCGAGTGTTGTGAACACCCAGAGCAGCATGGCAGTGAGGTTGGGGTACATCTCCTGGAGCATTTAGTCTCCAAAAACACTCATCTGGTCTCCATTGTGTTTAGCAGTATGGACAAAGCTGTGCAGAATCTGGGTGTTCAGTATATGGATAACTGATCTAGCCTCAAGTCATAAGCATATCCTTAGACTTCCAGAAAAAAAGGCAGTGAGAAGTAAGGGACTAAGATATGAAGTTGTTCAGATCCTGGAAATGGAATAGGGTTGAAAGTCCATAAAGGAATTAAGAAGTAAAAATAGAGGTGAGGCTACCTGCATAAAGATTTGAGAAGCAGTGATTCAGGTAAGTCCTAAGTAGGACTTAGCAGATTTTCTGGGCTAAAAGCAAATGTATTGCTCTTTGGGGAGATATGTGCAGTGTTTCCAATCCCTGACCCCGAGTAGGTTTTTCTCAAGTCAAAGGCAACTTGAGTTAACTCCTTCTCCATTGGGAACAAAAAAGGAGAACCTGATGGTGGCAACTTCTCTAAAATCACTGATTGGATCTTAAGGAACAGTCATATAACAATTCCTTCTGTTCAGGAGAGATTTTCAACAGCTGGTTGACTTGGTTGTGCTTCACTGCCCAAAATGTGAAGCTGGAAATGGTAAAGCCTAATTCAAACTCTTCTTCCTTGATGTTCAGACAACACCTTGAATGTGTTCCCCAGGAACTGGGAGTTAAAGAGATTTTGGAAAGTCCAGCTCCCAACAGGCAGTAAGACCCAGAGAAGCACCTCTTCTGCATGGAAAACCCTTCCTCCTCCTTCTTCATAGCTGCTTACTTTTTTTTCTCTCCAATCTTTTAGTACCTTCCTTAGAAAAGAGAACATGGTGATGCTTTGCCCACCTCTTCGGACTCCTTAGGATGACTCACAAGCATTGTGTGTAATTTTATGACTTAAAAGATAAAGAGGGAAAGGCAAAGCTCTACCACTTTTTACTGTATTTAAAGCTGTAATTGTGTGTAAGTACTTGCAAATATCAAGGCCATCTTTGGAAACAATGATGTGTAATGGCTCTTCTAGCTATATCCCGTTTGTCCAGTGGAACATAATGGCTAAATCAATGTAAAGTGTCATGCGTTTCTTTTTTCTGCTCTCCCTGGGGCTGTTCTTTCCAGTTACGTATGTTCAGCTTTGATCTCTAGAAAAATCAATGAAGATTTAGTTATTCTCAAAAAAACCCAAGCTAAAAATTTAAAGCATTTTCTATCATCTTGGTGTGGAATATGTAATCCCTCTCCCCCTTGGGTACCCTTCAGAGAACCAGACTCCGCAAGCTTTTGTGAAATAAGAAGTAGCATAAAAACAAGTTTTTACTTAAATGGGTTTTTTTCTTGAATCTCATTCTTAACCATAATCAGCAAAGTTTTATTACTTGTACTCACATAAAAGAAACACTACCACTTTGCTGTTCCTGAAAAATAAAGGCAGTTTTCACTCCCAACAAAATGAAATGAAAAAAGAGTTGACTTCTGTATTCATTCTTTGACATTCTCTTTGTGTCAAACACTGATTTTCAGTTCACTTCTACACAATAGAGATGCTCATGATGCAGTTAGCCAATGACTGCAAGAAGACAAGGCATAGCTATCAGACTGTATGGGGGAATAATCTGAAAATAATAAAAAAATGAGAGAGCTCACTAAGCACAAACCAAAATATTTCTATATCTATGCAAAAATAAATCTTTACAGATGATGTAGGAATGCATTTGCAATAAAACCTTCATTTCAGCACGTAGGTCTTCACAGTGGCTCTTGCTTCCAGTACAGCATTCCCTACTTTGTAAAGGTCAGATACCACAACAAGTGAAATAATGCCTTACCTCTCAAACCACCTTGAGAAGCACTAAAGTTCCATACCCTAAGACATAATTCTCTTGTTGCAGAAAAATCTACAATTTTCAGGAATGATGCAATACCATCACAACATCTCTTTGCAATGTGTAGCAGGGGCCTTGGGGACTAAAGGCAGGGCACCCAGAAAGGTTTGGCATCACAGCTAACAGTCTGATTGCTCAATGAAGCAGTGGGAACACTGAGCAATCTGGGGCAACCAAAGCAATTCATTACCATTTTGGAATGTGCTTGGTTCTGATTTTAGCAGCTCAAATACCAAAGCTGCCTGGATATTGAAGAGTCAAAGCATATTCTTAGGAGCACCAGGGTTTCAACACATAGAGAAGGTAAAAACTGTGAAAAATACCTTCATGGTACCTCTAGGCCCATTCATCTGATTTATATATTCTTCCCATGGGTTGTGTGAAAGTCTGGGAATTTTGCTTTGCAAACAGAAGCAGAATGAAGCAGATTCAACATCCAAGCTCAACTAGTTGCTTGCACTTCTGAGGAAGGAAAGAAGCCAAATCCTCCTGCAGCGTGGGGATGTATTGGCGCATCAGCTGGGTGTACTGCTGACACTGCCAACCAGGCAGGATGCAAAACCAGGCACAGCCGTTCTGGTGCTGATCACACCTTCTGTGCCCCAAGCATCCTCATCTGCCCCAGCAATGAGCTTAGTGTTGGCTCAGAGTTTACTTGGGTCTGGTAGGAAGAATGTGTAACCCTATTGTTGGGGGAAAAAACCCAACCTCTTTATCTGCAGCTGCTTGGCAAATGATGTCAGCAAGACTCTGTTTCATTGCTTTAAGTGGAAAATATTTTTGTCAGGAATCTTTCCTGACTCTTATGTAAGAACAGACCGCACGGGGTGGAGAGTGTCAGGAACTAACACATCCTTACATCTGTGGTCACTGGTGCCATCATCATAACTCTTGTGAGCAGAGGATAACAAAGGGGAGTTTGAGAACTGAAAGGGCTTCTTACAATGCCACTCGTCAAATGTGATGTTCTTGCAGGCCATTTGTGGGGAGCAGGTAAGCCAGGAAACAAAGCTGGAGGGTACAGAGTGTTTGGCTCTGTAAGGAAGCAAAGTAGCCCACAGCATCCTGTCCTGGTTTATCTCACTCTCCCAGCATCTCTGGCTCAGCCAAGCATCAGCAGCCACACTGCAGGAAACACCTGGCACTTTTCTTAAAAGCCAAAAGCCAGCTTCAGCTTGACTGGTGTCTTCAGAGTAATCTGAGGGAAGTTAAACCAGCAAATTAAATTCCCTCCTCATCTGACCAGTGGAAATTTCTGGAGGGCAAACTGAAGCAACCCAGGTGGCTCCAAGGATGGGTCAAGAACACAGGAGTTTGAAACACAGTGTTTGAGATTGCCTAATGCAAGTGAGGCTTCTGAAGGAAGAACTAAAGGTTGGCCAGCAGTCAAGACTGTTCTGGGATGTCTGTGGGGCAGAGCATGAAAGTTTGAGTAAACCTGGTGCTGGTGCTTTCCAAGCCTTCATGTCCTAGCTGGGCAGGTGTGGAGGATGTCCCTGTGGATGTATGCAAAATTCTTCTCTCTTCCAGAAGGCTCTGGTAGGATGCCCTGGTGCGACCCCTTCCCTCTGAAAGAGCATGGAATGTCTGCTAGCAGGGCATGACAGCACCTGCTTTCCACCTGGCAGGACCATCCATCACCCATTCAGGTCACTGCAGCAGAGACAAATCCAATTATGTGCTAACCCACCAGCTCCTCCATTCATCTCCTGCTGCAGGGTAAAAAACATCCATACCAACCTATGCAGCAAAAAAACACCAACCCAGTAGCTCACATTTGGGAATGTTGGGAGGACAGGGTACCCTGCTCTGCCTGGGCTAGAGGGATGATGTCCGGTCTCTTGGCAAAAATAAGGGCAGAAAGGGGAGCAAGCACCCCAGCAAGGGGCCCAGGGACAGGGATAGGGACAGGGATGGGCAGGGAGTACAGGCTGTGTGGTTCTGTACCCACCACAGAGGATCAGGAGATGTCCCCAGCAGCCCTGGAGCCAATGCCTCTGCTTGATGAGGAGCTCAGCAGACAATGTTACTTACACAGAACTCAGCAGAGGCTTAACACAACATTATACACACAAAAACAATACTTGCTAATAAGATGAGACTGGATATTTATTATATGCTGGAAAACAAAATAAAACAGTCTTTACTAAAGATGCTGTAAGTTTCTCTTGTGTTCTCTCTTTCGTGTGCATCCTGAGTTTGACCACACGCTGTGAAGTTGAGGACAGACATCAAAATCCCCACACTGGGCCACCACCCAGCCAAGAGTACTCCCTGACACAGCAATACCCCCTGTTCAGGTGCACTGAAACTCCTGGGCTCAGTGTTAGCCTGCGCACAGAGGGAAATAAGACACAGCAAGGCTTTTCTGAGCGTTATAAGTTTCTGGTGGAGATGGATGCTACCAGCCCTGGGGTAAGAGCCTTCCATGGTAGTTCACATCATTGATGCCTATAAGCATTTACTGAGCTCATTTTAGGAGATGGGACTAATGCCCACATCCCACCCTCTCTAGAGCTTATTTCACTGAGTCAGGGCTAAATGGTTCAGTAGCTCCTGTCCTTCTCCATGTGATCTGCCCCAGGCAGCAACCCCCAGCCCCCCTCTGCTTCCTGCACATTTCCTCCCGCAGCTGTCTGCTTTGGCTCTCCCAGCTGAGCACAGCCCTCTGCCCCATGCTGATTGATAGCAACAAAGGCCTGGTTTGAATTAGAGCTGTTGGTAATAGCAACTTTCCCAAGCCTTCGAGCATAGCCCCAGGGGGATTAAACAAAGCCGTCAGAGTCCCCAGTGAGCAACATCTCCAACAAGCACAAGGGATGGATCAATCAAATTCCCTCAGTCCTGGAGGAAGAGGGCAACTGGAGAGAAAGCACATGATGTACAGTAACCAGCATTTCCTTTCCCAAAGCGCACCAGCCCCTGTCTGGAGCTCTCAAGACCTGCAGCTCCCAGATTTCCATGACTTGATGACTTTGGCTGACAACACTTTCCCCAGCTCACTCCAATGGATTGCATGGCCATTTTCTTAAAATACAGAAAAGCTGGAGAAGGGAGAAAAATCACCACAAGTCATCCTTTCTCTTTCCTAATTCTGTCTCCACATTAGTAGATTGATTTAAAATCACACAATTTAAAATATAAGCTTTGGAGCTCAGGATGTTTTCTAATTCTCTGAGCCTTTGGGTCACATTAGATCATAGCCCATCATTTTTCTTTTAGTGTGTGAAGGTTTGAAATTTGCATTGAATGACCAGAGAGATTTGTCTCCAGGAGATGAAGGCTTTAAAGTAGAAGTCACACCACAGGACTTGTGCTGTGAAAGCAAAAATTTGTAACATTAGATATAATTTAGAAAAATCAGTAAGAAAAGTCTAGCCTGCCTTTCATTTCTGGTGAGGAAAGTGGCATTTTCTTAAGTGCAGCAGCAAAGACTACATGAATCTATCTTTGTTTTTCAGACAGGACAAACTGTCTATAGTTATCAGTAATAAAATCTTCTCTCAGACTACCTGCTTGTCAATAGATTACACAGAGTTTATCAGGAGAAGAAAAGGAACATGAGAAATAGAAAAAATATAAGATATAAAAGTCTTCAAAGTTTCCATTCGCTTTGGGAAATCTTTCATTAAGACCTTTGATGCCACAAAGTGTGCTTAGGACTAAAATTGGTATTGGGAAACTTCAGGCGGCCTCCTGAGGCTTCCACATTTTAAATGTTGTTTAAGTAGTATAAATTATTACAGCAGCTTGAGTGCACACTGCTATATGTACAATACTTGCCCCCAAAAGAAACATCATCTTCCTTATCCCCACCCTTCGCAGAGCGCAAAACACCATCCCAGAACTAGATACCACCTTGCTTACAGTTTTGCAGCAAATTCTGAGTGTTCACTGGGAACTAAAAAGCAGTGAACATCCACGGGTTAATATTTTTACAAACCACTTTTGGAGAGCTGTGAAACTGCACACTGCTCAAGCTCGTCAAGGAATAGGCTGATTTCATTTGGTAATGTGGAGGTTTTGGGGGTGGTTTTGCTTTTAGCACATCTGGTTTTAGCTGTCTGGGGCAGAGACTTGTGACTTGGGATGGCAGCAAGTGTCCTTAACTGTAGCTCTCTTGGGGTAAAACCTGACCTGCAGGAAGGCTGGGGAAGGGTGGATGTGATGAGATGACACTGGAGGTGGAGAAAGTGTCCTGACCACAGGACCACGGGGCACAGCTGTGTTGCTTTTTGATATGGGGGAGACAAAAAGGAGTTGCTGTTGAGGGTGGGAATTATGACAACTACACCAGATTTCTGCTGGTATTTGTGGACTGCTTCTCCAAATTAAGTCATCTAAAATGTTCCCTGGCAATGTTCAAGCCACTGCTGATGGTCGTGCTTGAGAGCATGGGTTCCCTGCTAGATGGAAGCTGCTCCAACAGAGGGAGGTTGCCAGTTCCATCTCACCCAGCAATATTCCCAGTGCTGGTGGGGGGCAGCCATGCTGGGGAGACTTGTTCTGGTTTATATTTCCAGCTCCCTTTCAAGATCAGCAGTGCATATTCCCTGCATTTCTCTGGGTCCTCTGGGAAGGAGCCAAGGGGTGGGTGGGCAGCCTTTAACCCCCTCCTACAGGGGAGGATAACGGCCCACTTCTCCAAGAAGGTTGTATACTCACAGGCACCCATTAGCATGGTTCCACTGTATTTCAAACCATGAAGAGATGGATCTGCAGACCACTAAGATATGGAACTCCTGATAGTGAAGGAATGAAATGCATTTCTCTAGCCCAGAAAATGGGAGAGTCATAGAGGGCCCTTGAGGACCTGATTATGTGGAGAAAGGAACTGAAATGGGCAGAGACTCACAGCAGAACAAAGCACATGGAACATTGAAGAGATGACAAAAAAACAGGGGCTGAGCAGGGCTCAGGAATTCATCCAGCTTTTCCAGACCCAGAGCAGGAATACTTAACCTTTTTCTTTTTTATGTATACCTAGACTGTTCTAAAAAATTCGGAAGGGTGAGATTTAATGGGATTGCTGTGTTCCTTTCCCAGAGCTGACTGTCTGGACCCTTAGAAATTCTGTCCAAATTTCTGTCCTAAATCCTTGTGCTGCAGCTGATATCCATTATTTGCTGTCTTCTCTATAGCTGACATTAAGAAGAGAAGACAAGCCCCACAGAGAGGGAGCTGAGCTGTGGAAATGCCTGAGGGCAGGAGGCCTTCTCAGCACTAAGCCTATGATTTTCAGAAATGAGGTGAGATCTGAGCTGGTGCCATGGACTGAAAGTGCAAACAGATGGGGGACTGGAGGTGGGACACCAAGGAGGAATGCTTGTGACCTGACACCCTAAATCCAGCTGAAAGTCTGGGACATCAGAGAAGAGTAACAGTGGCCCAGGGAGAATGAAAACAACAGCTGAGGAGCAAACCATCCCCTTGTGCAGAAATTTGTCTGAGCAAGTATCTTCTCAATTAACTGACATGCAAAATAAGAGATAACAACAACTGGAAATGTGGGCAGGCAAACAAAAGGATCCTGCAAGCATTGTTCATTCACTCTGATATGAAATCAGAAAGGACAAAGTCCAGCTGGAGCTTAGACTGCATGGGACAAGAAGAAACATGAAGGATGGATGCTACACATGCCTTAGCAGTAAAAGCAAACTTGAAGAAATCGTGAGTCCACCAAAGAATGTGTGAGCCAATCCACTGACAGATGATAAGCAAAAAGACCAAAGATTTATATGTTTTCTTTTTTGCATACATTTTCATCAGCAAGGCTTACCCCCACACCTTCACATATCCAGCATGATTTGAGAAGAAGGGGAACAACCAATAGGAGGAGTAATTGATGAAGGTCTGCCTTGAGAAGCTGTAAGTATTCAGATTCAAGAGGGCAGATGGGATTCACCAGAGGGTGCTGATGTGACCTCAGGGCTGCTGTCCATCATCAGGAACTCACAGTGATCAGGAACAGCTCTGACAGCTGGAAATTATCCTGCAGAATTTTCATGCAAAACCTGAGCAAACATGAATTGAATGAACAAATTGTTAGATGGATTGAAAACTAGCTGGACCAAAAATTAGCTGGACCATTAGGTCAAAGAATAATAATCAATGTTGTGATGGGCCATCTGGCAGCCAGTAGTGAACAGAGGACCCCAGGGAATGACAGAGGAGCTGATATTGTTCAATATTTTCATCAGTCACCAGGCTGATGACACAGAGGGCACTTTCAGCACATTTACAGATGGTAATAGATTAGAAGTAATGACAGTCATCTCCATTCAGCAGAGCTGGCTGAGCATCCGTCCAGAGGGACCTTGAGAAACTTGGGACCTGTGAGAATAGAAACCACTCAGAGTTCAACAAGAGCAATGAAAACCCTATGCTTTGGTGTAGGATGTCATCCTTCTGCCTACGTAACAGCCATGCAGGAAAAGACCTGGACTTTTCTATGAGACTTCTGGGAGAATTCAATGCAAATGAAGCAAACAACATTCTGAAGATGCATTACGAGCACTGTGACAGGCTGTTGGAGGGTAGTTATTGCTCCCTTTCTACTCAGTGCTGGTAAAGCTGCCCCAGAAGCACTGTCCCATGTTAGGACCCAAAGTTCAATATGTCATAGGGAAATTGGAGAAACTCCACTGGATGGTCAGTGGCCTAGAGCATGCAAGCCACAAAGTGATGCTGAGGGATGTGGATTTGGATAGTCCAGCAAAGAGGTGGCTTAGGAGAGGTCTAAAACCAGCCTGAACCTGCGTGAAGGGGAATGACAAACACAATGGAGCCAAACTCTCTACATAAGCAGCAAATTATACAGAAAAATCCTGATATTCACTGGAGTGAACAGGCTTGTCTCTTCAGGGCCCTGAATGACGGTCATGGAATGCACCTCTGTGGTGGAATTCTGACCACCTACCACAGCTGACAACTCACTGCCTTATCTCTTCCGTGGGTGGCCCCAGCAAGCTCCCTCCAAGCACTGCCATGGGAACAGCTCATTTCCACAAGCTGTCTCCCAAAAGACAGCATGGATGGGGTTGTGCTAGGTCCTGCCCACACAACCTTTAACAGGACCCTATTGGGCATTGCTCTCTAAAATGCCTCCATGAGCTGCATGCAAGAAAACACAAAGCCTCTTTTCCATGCTAAAAATACCACTCTCATGGGCTCAAACACAGCTCTCAAAGAGTTTTGGGTATTTTGAACTGCAGGGGGAAAGAAAAAAAGGGGAAAAAAATATCACTAAGTATCCCAGAAGCATCCCATGTTATTTCATGTAGACCTTCCTAATCTGGGGACAATTATCTTTAAGTAGAGTGGGTATGGACCAGTCCACTGGATGTTGGGATTGGGATTCAGTCTCCAGCTCTCTTTCAGCTGGCAGCATAGGCACAGCCACAGAAATTTTCAGTCAATTGTCAGGATAAACCTCCCCTGTGTCTAAGTCATGTCTGCCAGTTCATCTCCCTGCTGGGAGGATGCTGAAGATCAGGAAGGGCATCAGCATTGTGTTGTCTCCAGGTGAGCAAGAAGCTTTTATTTTTACCAGTTCCCGTCATACAGCATGCAGGGACATGCACGTGTGGTGTGGCTGGGAGCAGAACTGACGTCTCCTTACCTCTCCTCTGCTGTGTCCTCATGAAGGTAGACCCTGAAAATCCCAGTTTCCTCCTGTGTTTTTCCCTTACGGTGCAAGAGGACAATGGAGCCAGCAAGACACTCATTGCCCAGGTTGAAATAACTCAGTTCTGCTTCATTTTTATGTCTTTCTTTTATTTTATCAGCTTCCTATCTGAATGTCTCATTAACACAGACAAATAGATTATAATGCCTCCTAAGCAAGCTTGATCAGAAATCCCTGAAAAAATCAAAAACCTGGGAAAACAATCTATTGCATTTGATGCATCAGTTCTTGGAATTGCAGCTATATTAGGCAATACATCTTCGTTCACTCACATTAAGCTAATTGACTGCATATTTATTGTGCACTGTTCTTCAGCATCCAGGCAAAATCAAAGAAGTCTGTTTCACTACCGAGATGGTAATTTTGCATAAGAAATATGGACAGGTTTACATCAGACTATTAACGCTCTTCCATTATTCAACACCAGAGCTAAAATTAGAAGTCACCTCAACAACCAGATGCATATTTTATCTTCAAGGTATGAGCCTGAATTAGCACAAACCTCTGCCAGTAGCCCTTAGCTCTAGATAGGCTTTTCTACAGCAGGATCATTGGCATGAGAGAGACACGTGAGACTCAGACTAACTCTTATGTTTGCATCTTTCTGTTTAAATACTGAAGGGTCACCAGAAGTCACACTCCATCTGCATCCATTTGCTATGTGCTGAAAAAACAGGAGCATCCAGATATACTATAGAAACATTTTTTAAGAGCAAATCTGCTACTGGTACCTGTTTGAAGGAAAATGGAGTCAAACCCACCTGCAGAATTGATTGAGCTCACTGCAGAAGCATCAGTGCTTTCTTGAGGCCCTCCTTAAAATAATACAGCACCTTTCCCCTGCTGGGTGGCTGAGGGATGGGCCCCCTAGAACAGAGCAGGTGCTGTAGCTCATCTGCACATTCTAATAACAGCCAAAGCCTTGTTGTGCAACAGACACGTACCAGCCCATTAGGAGGCTTTTTAATAAGCCATATGTGGGCAGCACTTGGACAGATGTAAAAATTCCCTCTTCTCTAAGGCTGTGTTTTAATTACTTCTAATCTGCAGGGACATTGCCACTTGAATGGGATACTGGGCACCTTGAAGAATGTACTAAACCCAAACAGAGCTCTCTGTTTAGCCTCTATATACTGTCTGAGACATGAAAGGGCAAGAGAAAGGGTATAAAAAATATCATAATTCTGATATAAAATCCTCCAGCTGTGGACAGGACCCAGGGCTGCTTCCTAGGAGCCTGGGGGGCAGCTGCCCTTGTCACTGGCACTGGGCATGCTGGGGTGACAGGCAGGCCTTTTCTTTTTCAGCATCTGGGTGCAACCAATGAACTTTCACCCAAATCAGCCTAATCACATCCATATTTATTGCCTGCTGTTTTGTTACAGGAAGGCAACCCCTCCTTATCTGCTTCAGATCCTAAGGGGCTGCCAATACCATGCTGCTGTCGCTATGGTTTCTCCATGATCTCTGCACTCCTCTGGCTTCTGCCAGATCTATCTTCTAGGGTTAAAAGAGATATTTGGACTTCTTAATATGAAAAAGAAATGGTATCATTGGGAGGTCTGCTTGCTGAGCATGGTTCAGATCAAACCACCAAGCTCTTAAAGGCTCATGGAAGGGTTCCAGCTCTGAGCCCTAAACAATAGGCATGATACTTTGCCTGCTCTGGATTTGTTTGCAGGAGTGGAAGGAAGTATCAGCTGCAGGGCTGGAGTCTGTAATTCACCTCACTGCCCCAGCTGGGTGAGAGTGCTGGGGAGAGCCCTCTGAGCTGCTCCCAGAAACAATATTTGTTGATATTGGCTTACCATCCCAAGAGGTAAAATTACTATGAAATGTTTTCAAGGCCCATTTGAAACCTGAGAAGAGGATGTTTTTAGTAATGTGGAAAGAGCCAAATACCTTAGAAGAGAAATATTCCAGCTTTTAGAATTAATTACTGCTTCTCAGTAATGCAGGCTTGCGCAATTTCCCGGACAGACACATTTTAATGGAAACATTGTGCACAGGTCAAGAGCAGAATATAGTTGCTGAAGCACGAGCCCACAAGCTTGGGTACATGGGTACCTCTGTCCAAGCACTTGTCCAGCACAGCCCAAAGGATGAAATGTGGGGCTAAAGCAGCCATCCCTACATGGCAACTCACACCGTGAGGGTCTCCGGTGAGGATTGCTCCTAGGGCTGGTTATTTTCTGTCACAAAGGAAAAATGTGGACAGCAAATGACCAAGTGCATTTTTCAAAAGAGCAGCTATGACATCTATGAAGTATTATAATCATTATGCAAAATTCACTATGTAGCTTTTCAGTTGTAAATTAAGTATCACAGGGCAATGAAATGAAAGCTCAATCTCTATATACTAATTTTTCTTTTGGTTGTGTGGGAAGATAGTGTATAGCTGATTATGCTCCGCAATATATACTGGCATAACAAGTCTCAATATACATTTATAGTTCTTTCAGTCAAGAGCATCAAGCATTCAATGTAGTAAGAAAACTTCATGAACCAATTCTCTCAAAACCATTTTCAATAAAAAGTTTTGCTTTCTCCTTATTTTTAGATAGGTGAAATGAGGAGCATGATGGAAGAGCAAATCTGAGAATCAGTAGGGAAATCTGAATTGTCAATTACCCCAGATCCAAGCTGAGCTGCTCTTTTGTGAGCCATGTTCTACTCACAACAAGCTTTTCAGGGATGTCTCTCTGAAGGTGCATCAGGGACCCAGCTCTTCGGAGTGTTGTATGTAGTTCAGTGAAGTGACCCAGCAACAGCATCACCCTCAAAGCTACTGCTCCTAGAAGGGCAATGGACTTTGGATCCTCACTTCAGGAGAAGCTGGAGAGATCTTGCTGCCATAATGGTGTGAATCGCCAGTGGTCATGTGACAAGTGCAACTGCCACGAAATGTCACCTTTGCCTAAAGGACTTTATTCTGAACCTATTCAGACCTTCCATTCTCCAAAAGCTAATGAAGTCCTTCAGGAATAAAACAGTTTTACAGGAGGTCCAGGCATGGGATGCAAATTTCTTTCTAGTCATCCATCCATCTGAATCTCAAACACTTTTGTTCCCTGTTGGAAGCTTGAATCCAGCTCTTGCCCATGGTGTGAACACAGTCCTTGTTCACAGTCTGTCTTGTCCACAGTCATTCATTTGAACAAACCACAGGGTACAGCAACCGTTTCCTGTGTTGAGAGCCAAGTCCCTATTAAGAGGCAGTGAGGAAGCCACCTGGGTCCAGGTGCTCAAGTGGGGCAGAACGTAAAGGGGACATTCATAAAGCTTTTGAAGAAAACATCCCTATCTCTCTGTCTAGGGATTGTGTAGCTCCTGAGCTGAAGCGCACAGAGCAGGTTGATGGTGGCTGCTATTTTAAAATTCATGAAGTCTTAAAGCATTACTGGATGATTTCAGAGCTTGGAGATAAGTAGACAAAATAGTCCAATGGGGGGAGATGCTGATGTAGTAGCAGCCATAATAGTGTGTGATGCCACACACATCCCTTCTTCTGAAAACCCACTCATCCATCTTGCCAGGGAAAATTGCTGTGATTCTGTTTCATAGCGGAGGTGGTGAGAGGAAGGAGGCAGATGCATATTTTCCTCTGATCAAGGAGAAAGGCCAGGCTATGCACCACTTATCCTCCTGAAGCCATCCTGCCCTCTGTGAGAAGGGCTTAGAGACTGGGGATGGCAAGTATGAAGTAGGGAGGGCATAAGTGGCCATGGCCCAGGAGAAACAAGGCATTGGAGCTCCTCTGCTAGCACTTGAGAGATATTTTGTCCATCCCTGCCCCGGTGTGCCCCTCTTTGTTCAGGACTGAAGAAAATGCTGGGGTAAAAAGGGCTGGAAGTCAGCAGGTTCTTCCTGTGCTTTGCCTGTCAGCTCAGGGTTGAACATTTCTGGGTGAGAGTAGATCTATGCCAGGCAGGGAAAATCAGACAAGCAGCATAAAGGCCTAATTTATGTACCTGTACCCAAAAGTGTTATCCATAGTAGCTCAATGCAGCTGCTGCCTTAGGTTGGAGGCAGATCAGAGGAGCCCTCCCTCCCTGCCATGGGCATGCTCTGGTCAGCCAGATTCCCCATTACATCCCTGAGAGGCTCATCCTGCTCCTGGCATGTGGCTGAAACAGCCCAACAGCATGAGAAGCATAGGGTGGGGACAAGAGGGTTTGTGCCTTGCCCTGAACATGGGTGTCTATGTAGAAAGAGCCATCTCTTTAGCTTCTTCCCATGAGAGAAAGAGATGGGGAAAATTACTGCATTTATCCTCCTGATCCTGCCCATCCCTGCCCCTCGAGTGCCCACTGGCTCCTGCACAAACTCGCCCGCAGTACCACAGTGGGGACACAAGCTCCTGCTTTGCCAGGGGCAGTGGGAGGCACCCAAGTCAGTGCTTAATGTGGTTTTCCACCTAGCCATTGAGGAGCTTGGTGAGATGCAGACAGGTCCAGTGCACATTGCCTGCCCCTTCAGCATATTTTGTACCCATGCGTGCACTGAATACCTCTAGCAACTTTTGCTTGGTGAAACTGTGTACTGGATACATGAGTAGGAAATCATTTCCAAAGACAAAAGCTACAAGTTAAAAAAAACAACCAAAACCGTACCAAAGTGGTATTTTCTCTTGGAAACAATTTGTTATCCTGGTTTCAGGATGGTGAAATATTTCACAAGTATCCCACTTGTGATTTTTCAATTTCTCTTCAAATTTCCCCATGGATGCATGGCCCGTGTGGTGAGTTCAAATCTGCCAGGGATGCACTCGTTCTCACCAACCGCATCCCTCTACTCCCCCCCAAGCCCAGAGTCCTGGGCCTGGCAGAGCATCTCTTACAGTGAAGAAATATTTAACATGTGTTAAATATTGTGTTAACTAATGTTTAAGCAGTACTCTGATTTGTCCAGGCTGTCACCATGATTTTGACATGAACTAACTCCAAGAATTTTGGATCCAGCATCGTCTTTACCTTGCTTAGTAACCCTTCCCTCAATTGCCACCATCAGGAAGACTCATCTGCAGATAAAGAGTGAAGGTGGCCCAGGAAGCTTCAATTCCCAGGGGTCAGAAACAACAGGGACTGCCCACTAACTGCAAGGCACAGCACTTACCTGCCTTTCCTACAAAGGAAAAAGAAAGTGGTCTTTGGACTTAATCTATGAGATTTTATAAAATAAAATCGTGCTGGAGTTGAGTGAGGACAGTGAGTTTACCTGGTACAGAGTAATCCAATTCCACACTTTCTACTCAGCATGGAGCAGTTTTATTTCTTACATACATAATTCAGAGGCATACTGGAAGAGCAAAACCCACATTCTGTGCTCAGACATCCAGCAAACAGTTAATAAAACCCATTCTAGTATAGTTCAGAGCTCATGTGAAGTAAGAGTAAAGTCTGACCCGTTTCCAAAGCTACGAAATTGCCTTGGGGAAGATAAAGGTGTGATTCCTTTTAAATGTACCTATTTTCTGTCCAGGGAACCTACGCATCAATCCTTCCTATCATATATCTCCAGAGAAAGCAACAGCCATCCCACTCACTCCTCTGCTGTGGATTGCTCAGCACTTTGTTCCACAGTAATCTGTAGGAGAAACTCAACCCTCCTGTTAAATTCTTGGGGCTCAAATGATTAATTCTGTAGAACAGATCTCTAAAGCACATCAGAAATTGGAGCTCATTCCTAACAGCCTATCAGCATTCAGGCTATTACAGCTGCAAGCAAACCAGCAGTTTTGAGGGAGTAAAGCAGTACTGTTGTAATCAGAATTCTTACAGACACTTTTATATTTTCATGTTTAATAGAGCCTTTTTTTTTTGTGTCCTACAAAGTTTTCCACCAAGGGCTTTCCAAGCATTCTATAAAGGCAGGTAATTTACATCATTAACACTCCCATTTTACAAACAGGAAATCGAGGCCTCAAAAGAAAATCATATGATAGCATAATACAGAAATCCCAGCGCCCCCCCCCCAAGAAATTGAATCAAAGTCTCCTGGCAAAAGTCCCCTTTCCAACTACCTCTATTTAGTTGCTATGCAGCCTTTTTTTTTCTTTTTTTTTGCAAAAATAACTGAACCAGTCAAATGAGAGAACAGCAAGGAAACTGCAAGCTTTGACATACTTACTTCTACACTGCTGGCATTAGTACAAAAATAAAGATTTTTATTAACTAGTTTACAAAAATAAATCCTATTGAGTCACACAGGATCTCATTGGGAGGTTTACTTGACTTTGGAAGATAAAGCCTGTTTGAAACGTCTCTTTAGATCTTGCATGTTGGGAGATTTGGGCCGAGGGATGATGGATGACCGCCTCCTGTCCGTGCTGCCAGCATGCTGTAGTTTGCTGACCTCCTTGCAAAGATACTGGAAGACATCACAGACGCCTTGGGAGTCCTCACTGGTGGAGATTTCCAAGAACAGGCTGCCCAGTTCATTTGCCAGCTGTAGTCCCTCTTTTGCCTGTACTTGCCTGGCATGGAGGAGGTCTGCTTTGTTCCCCACGATGATGATGGGAGTCCTTGCATCAGGGTGGACCTTGCGTATGTGCTGGTAGAGAGGCTGGACTGACTGGTAGCTGCTGTGGTCTGTGATGGAGTAGACCAGCAGGAAGCCCTCTGCCCATTTCACACACCTGGACAGGGAGTCCAGCACCTGCACACAGTCTTCCTGCACCTGCGGTACAACAGAGAGCACAGATTTGGCATTGGCTGATGGAAGTATAAAGCCTGTATCACAGCACCGTCAAACGGGTCCAAAGGGAAGCCTGAGCTCTGTCTCAGGAAACGAAGCCTGGACATGCAGGAAATTTGGGCTCAAAAGCTGAGCCGCCTTTGGGCGGCAGAGAAGAACAGATTGATGAAAGTATCTCCGTACCTGGAGGCATCCCGGCGTGTCTTGGATCTGTACGGCAACGTGGTCCCCGTCCAGATGGACCAGCCGGGAGTAGAGGTTGCCTGGGGAGCAGAGAGCCGTGAGCCGCCGGACGCGGGGCCCCGGCGCGCCCGTGCCCGCCGCCCCCCGCCTCACCTGTGTTGGGCTCGTAGTCGCCGATGAAGCGCTTAGTCAGGAACCGCACGATCATGGCTGAAACACAGAGCGCCGCGTTAGGCGGGACGGACGGACGGGCAGGGGAAGGGGACGGGCAGCCCCGCGGCCCCGCACTCACCGCTCTTGCCGACGCCGCGGGCGCCCAGCACGGCCAAGCGGACCTGGGCGCCGGGCGGCCCCGAGGGGCACTCGGCGATGGGCGCCAGCAGGAAGGGCTGGGACATGCTCGGCAGGCGCATGGGAGAGGCGGCTCGGCAGCCGGAGGGCTCGGAGCGGCTCCGCTCGGCTCAACCCGGCGGGCAGCGCCCTGAGCCGGCAGACCCGAAGGATTTTAAAGGCTCTGGGGGCAGCGCCGCCCGCGGGGCCGCCCCGCGGCCCCGC